>CM068387.1:63733215-64333215 GCA_034770075.1 Aralia elata
ACCTGAGCTAGTTTTTGTTCAAGCTCTGCAATATTTATCGGGTTAGAAAAATCTTGAAACTACTATGTCTCTCTCTTTGTTCAACAAATAGCCGTGCCACTCTTCATCCTGTTTCCTCTAACTCTTCGGATCCTATCCTCTAGTCTTAATATTCATATCCATCAGGCTCAGCCTAACATGTTTATCCTCAAATGATGGTATCATCCTGGGGTATTCCATCCGAGTCCTCCGTGGACCTCGTCCTCCCTGAGGGTCCCTCATTACTGGTTTTACTCTCATGCTGCTTACCCTCTACAATTGGCTCGGGTGACCAACTATCAATTTCTTCATCTTTACCACATGAATATCTCGTAATTCCTTCTTCGTCTGGACATCACTTCACAATTCAGCTTTTAAAAACCTAATTAGTATCTTTACATATATATTATATATATCAACTAATATATTTTATTCCATTATCATTTATTTTGATGAATTTTATGCTCAATTCTATCTCTTAAAACTCTATATAAGTTCTTCTCCTCACACTATCTCCACTAATTTTCTCATACGTATTATATCTTAAGCGTTTACTCCCCACATAAGGTTTATAATCTACCATGTCTCTGATACCAACTTGTGACGCCCCCAAATCCATGTACTAGGCTTATGGTGGGAATGGTGGGCACTGTGGTTGCTAACTTTTTTCAAACCTGAACTTCTTTCTGAAGGTATATAAAGTTTGTAGACTCACACTATTGACTAACCAGGCACAGTTCCCTAGGGAATAGAGGGGGCCTTCCCGTATAACCGTGGCAGCGACTAATCAAATTAACCTCCTTTCCTTGGGACCAAAAACAATTCTACGTACATTGTTAATAATGTTAAATCTAAATTAAGAATACATACATTTAACTAATCATAACTTAGATAGTTTATTACAAACATCTCCGTCTAGTCCCAAGGTTCTTATAACCTTTACAAATACACACATATATAAAATCCTTCAAATTCATTACAAATATTATAAATATTTAATTATTGCATAAATTGATTCCTATTCATCCATCTTTCCTTTCCCTTTATCCTTGCCCGATCCTTCGGCTTTTTCATGTTTAGCTGCAAATATTAGGTTTAAGCAAAAATGAGCACAAATTGCCCAGCAAGTAATATGAGAGTTTAACATCGAACATCAAGAAAAGGGATCATCTACATCTAAGCTTCAATAATTAGAATAAAATTGAGAAGTATTTGAATAACAAGAAATAATGAGATTTCAAGTTTTTACCATTGTACTGAGCGGTAATAAATACCTTAAACAAATAAAACCATTAGGACGCATATCAACCACAAAGACCGACAAACATCCTTCGCATGTACTTTAGGGGATCAACCTATCGTACCATATATTGTGCACATATATAAATTTTTAACGCCTAAGCGTAAATAGGACTATATGCCCGACATCTGTTATCCCTTTTTTAAGGTTGTTCATATCAGTTTTATATCACGAGTCCGCCCTAAAGCAATTTGGATTGGTTTGACTTTAAATAACACCTATGATTTGAACGAATTCAACAATATATCATCGCACATTAATATTGTCTAGCCAGAACAATTGGCCTCGACGCATCTATTCAACAGTTCATGAATATTAAGAACTTTAATAACATAAGAAATTCGATAAAGAAACAATGCTTTTAATGTACAAAAGTACGAATACTAGCATCTATCATCAATTAAATAATTTATAATTCAACAATAAAGGAGACTTGCACAATATGTAAACTTGTGTAAGTTATAACATCATCATCATAAGAACTTGTACGGAATAATAATTGCATAAGTTAGGAAACTTATATTCAATATAGAAATCGAAGGAAGTTAAGATACTTGCATGATATGTCATCTAAATGTAATGCTATTAATTTGTCCTTCAAAAGACCTACACATATTATTAAGGTCAGCACACCAATTAGTCACGTTAAGACTTAATTCATTGGTTTCTTTCTATTTTTTAATGATATAACCTATTAATCATGATGTTATAATACTTACATGATAATTGATTAGTGTTAAGCATGTTTACAATTTATAATGTTCGTCTTAGAATGACATTTTTCATCGTCGGAAATATTTCACGTTACATACGCGAACACCAAACACCCGACTGCACAACAATCCGAAATATGCCAAATTTGGACCCTGCTACGGGCAGAATCTCTAAATTCTTAAAGAATAAAAGTTGTAGGTCTACTCGTTATCTTTCCGGATTATCTTGAATCATCTAAATCGGAGTTCGTATGAAAAAGTTATGCCCAATTTACTAAGTGATGCTAAAACTGTCCATCTCACGTTTAGTTTTTGCGAATTTGTTACACATAATTCCAAATGTCATAACTTCATCCTCCTATATCAGAATTAGTCCATTCTTGAGCCATACACTAAAACATATCTAAAGCCCATAATTTTCTTGTTTCATTAACTAATCCGATTTTGGTCCAAAAGTCTTATTTTGGCAAAATTTTCAGTTTTTAACATGTTTACGAAAACTTCCGCCATGACTTTGTTTTAAAATATTTTTACTCCATTCCACTTGGGTTGATTTCGTAACTCATAAGAGTACATACTTAACTTCCCGAAACTCAATTATAGAGTATATATCCAAAACTTTAAATTTCATAAAAAGTCAGTTTATAAACTAAACTTCTTATTTTCATGTTATAATTATATCTTTCATTATAACTTGCATATTTGGGCATAATAACATCTGCAAATTATATAATTATCAACATAACCATCTTATAAATATAGGTTCTTCCATTAAAACATAAACTCCCGCATGCATGCATAACTATTCAATTTAAGCTCCAAAGGTGGTTTAAAGATTAATATTCATACTTTCATCAACTTTCATTTTCATGCATATTAATATGATTCATCATATTTATCATCCTACTTCATATTTTCATAAATTATAAATAAAGAAATATCAAGCTTTTAGACATACCTTGTTAAGACAATTTTTCTCTTGAATTAAATTTGGTATAGCTCCTCTCCTTTCTTGCTAAAATCTCTTGAAGTCTTCCTTTCCTTAAACCTAGTCTCTCTCTCTCTCTCTTATTAAGTTTGGATTTCACAGAAATTTGGTGAATTCTTGCATGCATTCCTAGTGGGTTTATTTATAGAGCTTGCAATATGATTGGATGAAATTTTTTCTTGTCATCCGATTCCTTCCATAACCATCAGATTTCAATTCCTTCATGGTCCCTCCAATAGCACTCACATTAAGTTAGCCAATAAGAGAAGAGGTAGTTGAGAGAAATAAGGAAATATTTGGTTTTATTAGGAAATAAGGAAGCAATTCCTCCTCATTTCCCGGATGCTCCTTCCAATTGTTTTTAAAAAGGTAAAAACATCTCTCCTCCTTCATGACCCACTTGAATACTTTATACCAAAGTTGGTGAGGGATTTCGGGGAAAACTTGGAATGATTCGGAAGATTTGAAGGCTATTGAATCACATTCTATATAAAACAAACTACTCCCTCCATTAGTCTTTTTTTTATATTTATTTAATCATCACGTGTGACTAATACTCTCATCATTCCTTATTCATTTATCAACTCCCTTGCTGACACTCATATGGCCAACATGTTAGAAATTAATTCCATTAATACATTTATTCATTTATCTGATTAATAACTCGCTTAATTAATTTAACTTCTAGAAATCAACTATTAAAGAAAATATTGTTGATTTCTACTAACATTAATATTCCCAACATCATGGAAATATTTTTAACATATAAATAATCACATAATATTCATCTCATTAATATACATCAAAGTACATGCTAGTTTTCGGGTATTACAAGCACAAACCATAAACGAGAGATGGGTGCAACAATCCATCCGCCAAATCGCCTTGAAGAGCTCGCCAAATTGCCAAATCGATTTAAGTCCCGATTAAATCATTTTCTTTGGTCTCCTTTTCAATTATTTTATTTTGAATATATATTACATATCACGATGTGAGCCTAGGAATATTGGAGCTAGGATCTTTGAATTGGATCTTAGCATAATTCTCACAATGGACGTAATTTCGATTGTAAAATTGTTATCTAATCATTGTACATGTAACTTTAGGCCTTAAAATGATGTCGAGGGTTTCATCCCGAGAAAACCTGATTTAAGGCCTCATGATAATGAAAAATTGTAATTGCGGGTGTTCGGAGCTATTAAGACAGCTTACATGCCCACAGATGGTCCCGACCCATTTCGATGCTTGTTTTTCCTTTTAACACCAAAAAAAATTTTCAATCAAAAACAACAAAGATCTTTTAAAATTGAACTCGAATCGTTCTGGACTAATAATATGACTTTAAGTTAAAATTGAAAGTATCAAGAAATCTCGACTCCTATTTGGCGAAGAGTTTAAAACCGTTTTTCCAAAATGTCTTATTAACTAAAACCTAAAACGAACCTTTCCTTCAAATTAAATTCTCTGTGCATAGGTTCAAAGAGGTTTTAAATTGTTTTCAAAATAACGCACTTCTCACGATTTCGATTTAAGGCTAATCAGATTTTCTTCAAATCACACCCACAAACACACACTTCATACTTAAGAAAATATTGAGATGCGGTAACCGTATTTTCACGAAAATCGGGGGGTGCCTAACACCTTCTCCTCGCTTAAGCAAGCCCTCAAATTCTATGAATCTCTGTTTCGAGACCAATTTTATGGAGTCACATTCAGGACCATATTGCGAAAAAATCTAAAAATTCGGATGAGTTGGTACATCCATTTAATCTTTACCAACTTGCGATTCTGTCTAATTGACCCATCATTAAAATCGATCTTTCAAAATCCCGTCAGCATTTATGTTGATTTTTTCAAAAAAATAACCCTTTAAATGAAATAATAATCTAAATCTTAAAAAGGGTAGAAACAACATTTAGGAAAAATTCCCGGCGTTGACAGAACTAATTTATTTTATATTTTATTACATCTTTGATAAATTTTATATCCATTTAATATTAATTTAATATTAAAAATTTTATAATAATAATATATACTCTATCTGTTTTGAAATTTAAGATCATTATTGACTTTTTTAGGTCAACTAAAGACATTTTTGAACTCAAAATTCATATAAATTTCTTAAATTTTAGTCAATAAAATGATGAAATTTGTAAATTATCTAAATAATAATATTTGCTGTAAAAATTATTTTAATTTAAAAACTTTTAGATTGACTATTTTTGTCACTCGAAAGGTTTTAACTCGCACTTCTACCCTCTTGGTAGATAAAGAGTGGGATAACAATTGGGCCAAACTCTAACTTGCTGCTATTCTTTTTTAAAATGACATGAATTTTAAGTTTTCGAAACCCTTGTCTTTTAGAATATCAAAAATTCTGTGACATTCCCAAATCTGGGTACTTTCAAACCTGTATTCAGTGCTACACGGTACTATTCGATCACATACATACAACTATAAAATATTAACCAAAATGAATGTAATTACAAATATTACAAATAAATCTATTACAATCTCAGGTTCTAAGACCTTTAAACATCTTTGTTACATGATAATAATAATTCAAGTATTATTACAAACATCTGCTTATTACAACATCGCTTCATAAACTACTCGTTCATCTTTCCTTTGCCTTTGTCTGTACCTGAACCTTCTACACGTTCGGGTTTCGCTAAAAACATTTAATTTCAAGCGACAATGAGCATTTAATTGCCCAGCAAGTTTTCATAGTTAATAAATAACATATCGCGAGAATTAAATGCTTTTTATGATATATGCTTTTACAATAAAATAAGACTGTAAGCAACTGAAATATTTATAAATAACATGACTCGTTTGCATTTTTAAAACGACATATTGACTTTTGATGAGCGGTCAAAAGACCTCAAACTTTTCTTTTCATAAAGGTTCTTATAGAAATTTATCTACGAACCGTCTTGTCTCACGGGCACGATGGGTGATCAGCCCGTTATGCCCTGTATTGATAAACACTATCTTATCTTAACGACATTGCGTTCTGCGTAACCGCCTTTCAACGAAATTAAAACTTTCCCAAATAAGGGATGTTCTTTCTTAGTCTTGAGTCCAAACCAAAGCAATTTAGCTGGACAGTTCTATCTATCATCAATAATATTTCAAAGACTCAAATTGAAAGTAATAAAATATTTTAACATATGTCTAGCCGATTCAAATGGTATAGACTTCATCTTAAACAATTTATGCATATTCATGCTTTAAAGAAGTGCATTATAGCACAATCATTGAACAAGGTATACAAATACGAAGATTTCTATAATTTTGGATAGCTAGCGAAATACGTGTATGGCGTAGTCCGAACATTCATAGGATTTTCATAAAAGTAATATCATATAAGATTTAGAACTTGTACGAAATCAAATATTGAGCAAGGATAAAGAACTTGCATTAAGCAAAGAAACTTGCACATAATCAAATATCAAGCAAGGATTAGGAACTTGCCTTTAGCGTTCTTTAGATTCGACGGTAATCGCCCTTGATAGTTTCCTACATATATAGTTCATTTACACATACCAATTAGCTTACCTGTTCGTTTCTTATAGTGTTCACTTTATTAAGAATAAACATCATTTACTTTGTTTCCCTCTTGTCACGGTGCTTTGACGCCAGAATGCCACACGCCCGCTTCGGTTCATGTAAGTGCGTGAGAAATACGCTTGTGCGTACGCTATACGCTTGTGCGTACACTCAACGCCTCGTTAGGTCATGGTATAACCAATTAAGAAATCCTTTATAAATTTTTTACAATGTTCGTTTCATTTGAATTTGAACATTCTTTGAGTCTTTTAACAATTGACACAGCGTTTTGACGTTCGTACGTCAAACGCCTGACTTTTCCTTTGCGAATGCCCAAGCGACACGCTCATGCGTATGCTCAGCTCACCTATTCAACGTGTTTAATACTAGTTGGTCAATGTTAAGTATTTTACGTTTCATAAATTCATCTTTTATAACTTAGAATAACATCTTTTATCGTTAAAAGTTTTACACTACATACGCGCATGCCCGATGCCTTTCGTTTGCATCCAATTCCATAATAGTCCTAAAAATGGCCAATTTAGACATTGCTACAGACTTCACATCTCAAACCTTAAAGAATGAATATTGTAAGTCTACTCTTCCTCTTTTCGGAACATCTTGAATCACCTAAATCGGAGTTCGTATGAAGAAGTTATGCCCATTTTACTAAGGGAGGTCAAAACAGTCCAGCCTGACACTATTCCAGCGCGTCCGAGCACTGAAACCTTTAGTGTTCAGCGTGGGTTGCACTAAGGTCTCTGTTCTTCAGCGTGGTCAATGCTGAACTAGCGTAATTTGAGCGCAGTCGGCTTTGAAATGCAGACAACATAAAATTTCCAGATTCGTTCCTTCGAGTCTCCAAACAACTTGACACTTGTTCCTACTCCAAGACCTTGCTAAAAGGTAGGATTTCCATTAGAGTTTGGTCATTAATACTATTCATGAGGCATCGAATGGAAGGCTCGAAAGTGCCTCGACAACACGTTTTTAGTTTGAATCCATTTGATTCAATATTCAAAATCATTGTTTTAAAACTTGCTTTGGTTCTTCTTATTAACTTAGGTAGCATTATAATACATACCTAAGTGTCATCTAGTCTCACGTCTTGGGTAATTATCCGTTTTTAAGCTTAGAAATCTTTTTGACGCATTTCAACGAATACTTAATTTGCGTTCTTCGTTTCTATAGATTTTATAGATATTTGTTTGTTTTTTAACTAGAAGTTCTCCATGGAAATCCTCCTACCTTGTTTCTCCGCACAATAATTACTAGACTCCTTATTTCTAAGTTCTCATTACCAACACAACTCATCCAATTTTGCATAATCAAGTTATACATTAAGCATTTCTATTCAATTCTCTACTTTTAATACTTAGAAGAAAAGAGGAGAGGGGAATTCTTGATTGATTTTCTGTAATGAATTAAGTCTAGATCATTACCTTGTTTGTTGAATGATTTCTTCTCAAACTTTGCTTCAATTCTTCTTTCAATATCCGATCTTCTTTAGCTAGCTTTGATTTCCTTACAATTCCTTGGTGTGGGAGTTTTAAGAATTTGATTGTGAGAGAGCACAGAGTTGGACGGGAAATGGGATGAAAAAGGGAAGCCTTGGTCTAATGACTCCCTTCTCATAGCCCTTTTTAGTATTAGACTAGCCTTGCTTAGTGCACCTTGGGGCTTAGCAGCCTTACACCTCCTACTTAGTAACTAATGACTCAGCCATTTTAACTTCCCAGCATACATGATACACATATATTACATTTACATTACTTGCTTGCTTTAAAACACCGCTCGTACATATCGTGCAATGGTACGTTACGCACATATGTGCCCCCAATAAATATGAAAATTGGATAATTAAATATTTCTTTTAATACCAAAAATTATTTTAATAATTATGGAATATTTTCCATAATTATACTTTATCAATTTTTACACGATAATTAATTATATTAAAATAATTAATACTTGCTTTATTAGTCATTTCAAATTCCCTTATTTAATAATTACAAGTCATTTTTGTATATTTAAAAATAAATCATCTACTTCATTCCAGAAATTGATTTCAATGATTTATTTACTATTTTAAATATATAATGTAATATATTACTTAATTTATTCATTACGAATAAATTTGCTAGTGCGACACATACATATATTGGACCTTTATTTCACATTCACCTAATTAAAATATTTAATATTACACTATCATGCAGATGCACAATATTCAATTTAATCATGCCACATAATAAGAAAATTAAAATTCTTATTTAATAAATTCAAAATTTTCGAAACGTCATATCCCCCCTATAAAGATTCCGTTCCCGGAATCGTAAAATAAAACTACTCCCTTATACAGGGGTAACTTTTCTGTTTAAACTCTTCTTTGAGTTTTCACATTGCTCTTCCAGCATTGTGGTTCCTCCATGCATGCTAATTTTATTGAAGGTATTACCTTGCTTCTGAAAACCTATTCTTTCTTATCAATTATCTTAGTCAAAAACCTTCCATACTTTAACCCTTTCTTAATCTGAATAAATTTATATTCAATCTCATGTCTATAGTCTTGCTTATGTGTTCGCAATATCGACACAAGAAACACATTATGTGCTTTAATTCAAGAGGTAGAATTATTTCGTAAGCTACGTCTCCTTCATTAAAAACCTTATTTCTACCAATGATGATTAGCGTACTTCTTCGAGTGGTCTTGAATTGCTACGAGCCTTGACCTTATTACTTTAACGATTTTTACAGTCTATTGCATTAATTCTGGTTCCAGTACTGTGGTGTTCTGCACTTCCTTCCGCATAATGCTTCGTAAGACGATGTGCATATATTCGTGTAATAGTTATTATACGTGAATTCTTCTCGAGTTAGGTGGTCGATCCACCTTAGATGTGCTTCTATTTTCTCTTGCATGTTCTTTTATAAATTTGTCGCGAAAGGGATCCCGATTCGATATGGTCGAAATTAACATTCTATAGTTAACCACTATGATTTAACTTAGTTATTAATCAGAACTCGAATTCCTCCTTTAAATTTTTATTAACAAGTAATATTTTTAACTTGTTCCTCCTCCTAAAATTCTCTTCCTTATGCTTGTATTGAAAAAAAAAATTTAATGTCCCTAAAGGTATACGTAATCTTAATATTCAAAGAAAAATAGGTCGCATCCGAATCAAACATATACATTTATATAATCGATTGGATTAGTACCTGAAATTCCACCTTCGACTACTACTGTAACTTGGACCGTTATATTTAAGGTCCTCGCAGTTGCTCTATTTGGTGGAGTTGAACCGGCTATAGTCAATTTTCCACTATTACCTGCATGTTCTTTTATAAATTTGTCGCGAAAGGGATCCCGATTCGATATGGTTGAAATTAACATTCTATAGTTAACCACTACGATTTAACTTAGTTATTAATCAGAACTCGAATTCCTCCTTTAAATTTTTATTATCCTTTTTATTAATAAGTAATATTTTTAACTTGTTCCTCCTCCTAAAATTCTCTTCCTTATGCTTGTATTGAAAAAAAAAATTTAATGTCCCTAAAGGTATACGTAATCTTAATATTCAAAGAAAAATCGGTCGCATCCGAATCAAACATATACATTTATATAATCGATTGGATTAGTACCAGAAATTCCACCTTCGGCTGCTACTGTAACTTGGACCGTTATATTGAAAGTCCTCGCAGTTGCTCTATTTGGTGGACTTAAACCGACTATAGTCAATTTTCCACTATTATTCCACTTGTTGCCATTTCCTCCCTCATTACCCTTCTTTAGGCAATTCCTTGCCATATGATCTGTCGACCCACAGACAAAACATCCAGAATTCTTCTTCGAGTTGGGGTAGTTAGGAGTAATATGTCCTTCCTGCCAGCACTTGTAGCATACAACTTTCCCTTTAAATATATCCTAGAATGAGTCTTTTCATAGTTTCTACATACTTCAATTCTCTTCTTCTAGTCTTCTTGCTGATGTCCGGTATTCCCGGAGTTATCCCATTTTCTCTTACTACTTCCACTACCACTGCCCCTTTCAGATTTGACCCCTCCCTCGTGTCTCACCTTATCCTTTCTTTCTTTATTATAAAGGCTCATGGCCTCATTTCCTCATTCGGCTATTATAGCCTTTTGTAAGAATATCCCAAACAATTCAACTTGAAACACGATAACCTTGTTGTAGAGCCAGGGGTTTAAGCCCAGCTCAAACCTTCTCGCCTTTCTTGCTTCAGTGTCCATTTGGTGTGGAGCAAACCTAGCCAACTCATTAAATTTTATAGCGTATTGGGGCACATTCATGTCCCTTTGTTTCATTTCCAAAAATCGGACTTCCATCCTATTCTGCATACTTTCTAGGAAATAATTCTCGAAAAAGATTTCCTTGAATTTTTCCCAACCTATTACCCCTTCTCCAGCCCTAGTCTTATTTACTTCCCACCAATAGTTGGCTTCTCTTTTTAACAAGTAAGTGGCGAACGAGGTTTTCTATTCGTCACCTACTTTAGCTATTTCGAAAGCTTTTTCGATTTCTTTTACCCAAGTTTGAGCCTTAATAGGCTCAGTGGCTCTTCGGAATTCTAGAGGTCCCACGCTTTTAAAGTCTATAAAATTTGCTTAAGTATAACTGGAGAGTTGATGTTAACATTAGGATTATGAGGGTTTCTATTCTGAAATGCTCCCATTAGTAACTCAACAAATTGTTGCATTGGGTTCTCTTGACCCCTACCCTTGTTTTCATTATCATTATTTGATTCTTCATCTCTATTTTTGTTTATTGGTGGTCTTCCTCAACCTCTTCCTTTTGGTGGCATTTTCCTATTTACTAAAATTTATTATTCCCTCCGTCCCAAATTAATTGCATTTCTAGGACTTTTTAAAGTCAAATTGACTATTTTTAAAACTAATCTTTTTACTATTTTTGCTAACATATAGGTGAAGATATTATAACCAAAAGAAAGTATATATAATTTATTACTAATTTCATTTTTTATAATTTTAGAAATATATTTATATATGTTTAATTATTAATTTTAAAAATAGTCAATTTGACTTTAAAAAGTCCTAGAAAAGCAATTAATTTGGGACGGAGGGAATATTATTAAACAATTTCTTGGTTTAAGACATTTTCATTCAATACTTAATAACAATAGTCATAATCAAAACATATTTAATCATATTCATATTAGATATGCTTTTCATTACATCTTGAACTTTTTGCTTCTGAAAGCTTCTATCGTTATTTTCTTTCTTATAGCATTCATTTGCTATTTACATAAAACTTCTGTCTTTTCTTCCAAAAAGGTGTCCTACATACCCTAATCCTTACCCACTATTAACTTAGACTTCCCAAAAGAAATCCCACTACTAATATCAAAAGTTGGGGATTCTTAGTACATACACATACTACCATATTTACATTATATTTACAACCATATTCACATAATTACAAGCCCTGTCATATTGTTCAGAAAACATGTTACCGTTCTAGGTTATCCTATGTGCAATCGTGGCAATCCTCTCTTTTTCAGTGATGGCAATCACCCGGGCACGAGCAATGGAACGATGAAATTGCCCGATCTCATCGGGGTAGGACCAGACTTTATCTTGCACATTCCCCATGGATGTAATATGGGCGTATTTCATATCATTCGCCTTTCTCTTAATCCCTTGCACTTTCCGACTAAGATTGTGACCTTTTTCTTCGGCCCTTAGTCTCTTCAGAATTTCTTCATCCCACATATTGTTCAATTGATGCAACTCGACTTGCATTTTTTGTAGTACTGGGCTTTCTCTTCAACAGCTTGGAGTTGAGTGGTAAACTCTGTGTCCCTGCTCAGTAAAAGGTGGACTAATGCTCCCATTTGTACTAGGGCCTCCTACAATTCGGGGTTGATGTTTTCATCCCTTACCTCTTCATCATTCCGTGTCGATTTTTCAGCCGGTGTTTCCTCCTCATGCTCAGAAGGATCTTCTTCTGGATCTATTTCAGCTTCACTTTCTATTTCTACAGCCGGCACTGGCTTTGGTACGGGTTGTGGTTTTGGCTGTATCAGAGCGATCAGCTCCTCCTGTACTATGTGGATCTCTCTTATTTCTTCATTTGACATTTACAAACCAATTTATTATCTTGCATCAGCATATACACAATATATATATCACATAACAATTAACATGTTCATATATGTTATCTTTTATTTCGTTTCATAATGAATTTACTCAATTCATCTCTTTTAAACTCTACTTGAGTTGTTGATTTTCCAACGTTTCTATCTAACCTAAGGTTATAGCCTAAGATGTTCCCACCTAAGGTTTCTAACCTATAGCTCTGATACCAGCCTGTGACGCCCCCAAATCCGGGTACCTTAAGCCCGTATTCAGTGCTACACGAAACTATTCGATCACATACATACAACTATAAAATATTAACCAACATGAATGTAATTACTAATATTACAAACATATATATTACAATCCCAAGTTTTAAGACCTTTAAAGATCTTTGTTACATGATAATAATAATTCAAGTACTATTACAAACATCTACTTATTATAACATCGCTTCATAAACTACTCGTTCATCTTTTCTTTGCCTTTGTCTGTACCTGAACCTTTTACACGTTCGGGTTTTACTGAAAACATTTAATTTCAGGCAAGAATGAGCATTTAATTGCCCAGCAAGTTTTAATAGTTAATAAACAGCATATCGCGAGAATTAAATGCTTTCTGTGAGATATGCTTTTATAGTGAAACAAGACTGTAAAGAAACTGAAACATTTATAAATAACATGACTCGTTTGCATTTCTGAAATGACATATTGACTTTTGCTGAGCGGTTGAAAGACCTCGAACTTTTCTTTTCGTAAGGGTTCTTATAGAAATTCATATCTATGAACCGTCTTGTCTTACGGGCACGATAGGTGATCAGCTCGTTATGCCCTATGTTGATCAACATTATCTTATCTTAACGACATTGCATTCTGCGTAACCGCCTTTCAACAAAATTAAAACTTTCCCAAATAAGGGATGTTCTTTCTTAGTTTTGAGTCCAAACCAAAGTAATTTAGCTGGACAGCACTATCTATCATCAATAATATTTTAAAGACTTAAATTGAAAGCAATGAAAATTTTTAACATATGTCAAGCCGATTCAAATGGCATAGACTTCATCTTAAACAGTTTGTGCATATTCATGCTTTAAAGAAGTGCATTATAGCTCAATCATTGAACAAGGTATACGAATACGAAGATTTGTATAATTTTGGATAGCTAGCGAAATACGCGTATGGCATAGTCCAAACATTCATAGGATTTTCATAAAACTAATATTATATAATATTTAGAACTTATATGAAACCAAGTATTGAGCAAGGATAAAGAACTTTCATCAAGTAAAGAAGCTTGCACGCAATCAAATATCGAGAAAGGATTAGGAACTTGCCTTTAGCGTTCTTTAGATTCGACGGTAATCGCCCTTGATAATTTCCTACATACATTGTTCATTTACACATACCAATTAGCTTACCTATTTGTTTCTTATAGTATTCACTTTATTAAGAATAAACACCATTTTGTTTCCCTCTTATCACGGTGCTTTGACGCTAGAATGCCACACGCCCGTTTTGGTTCATATGAGTGCGTGAGCGATACGCTCGCGCGTACGCTTAATGCCTCGTTAGGTCATGGGATAACCAATTAAGAAATCCTTTATAAATCTTTTAGAATGTTCATTTCATTTGAATTCGAACATTCCTTGAGTCTTTTAACAATTGACACAGCGTTTTGACGTTCGTACGTCGAACGCCCGACTTTTCCTCTGTGAATGCCCAAGCGACACGCTCAGGCGTATGCTCGGCTCGCCTATTCAACGTGTCTAATACTAGTTGGTCAATGTTAAGTATTTTATGTTTTATAAATTCATCTTTTATAACTCAGAATAACATCTTTTATCGTCAAAAGCATTACACATTATATACGCGCATGCCCAACGCCTTCCGTTTACATCCGATTGCACAACAGTCCTAAAAATGATCAATTTAGACATTGCTACAGACTTTAAATCTCAAATTTTAAAGAACGAAAATTGTAGGTCTACTCTTTCTCTTTCCAGAACATCTTGAATCGCCCAAATCAGGGGTCGTATGAAGAAATTATGCCCATTTTACTAAGAGAGGTCAAAATAGTCCAGCCTGACACTATTCCAGCGCGTCCGAGCACTGAAACCTTTAGTGTCCAGCTCGAGCTGCGCTGAGGCCTCTGTTCTTTAGCGCGGTCGGTGCTGAACTAGGGTAATTTAAGCGCGGTTGGCTCTAAAACGTAGACAACATAAATTTTCCAGATTCGCTACTTCGAGCCTCCTAACGATTAGCATATCGTTTTCTATACATGTCCAAACAACTTGACATTTGTTCCTACTCCGAGAACTTACTAAAAGGTAGGATTTCCATTAGAGTTTGGTCATTAACACTATTCGTGAAGCATCCAACGGAAGGCTCGAAGCTGCCTCGACAACACGTTTTTAGTTTGAATCCATTTGATTCAATATTCAAAATCATTGTTTTAAAACTTGTTATGGTTCTTCTAATTAACTTAGGTAGCATTATAATACATACCTAAGTGTCATCTAGTCTCATGTCTTGGGTAATTATCCGTTTTTAAGCTTCGAAATCTCTTTGACGCATTTCATCGAATACTTAATGTGCATTCTTCGTTTCTAAAGATTTTATAGATATTTGTTTGTTGTTTAACTAGGAGTTCTCCATGAAAATCCTCCAACCTTGTTTCTCCGCACAACAACTACTAGACTCCTTGTTTCGAAGTTCTCATTACCAACACAACTCATCTAATTTTGCATAATCAAGTTATACATTAAGCATTTCTATTAAATTATCTACTTTCAATACTTAGAACAAAAGAAGAGAGGGGAATTCTTGATTGATTTTCTATAATGAATTAAGTCTAGATTATTACCTTGTTTGTTGAATGATTTCTTCTCAAACTTTGCTTCAATTCTTCTTTTAATATCCGATCTTTTTTAGCTAGCTTGGTTTTCCTTACAATTCCTTGGTGTGGGAGTTTAGAGAATTTGATTATGAGAGAGTAGAGAGTTTGACGGGAAATGGGATTAAAAAGGGAAGCCTTGGTCTGATGACTCCCTTCTCATAGCCATCGTAGTATTAGACCAGCCTTGTTTAGTGCACCTTGTGGCTTAACAGCCTTATACCTCCTACTTAGTAACTTATGACTTAGCCATTTTAACTTCCCAGCATACATGATACACATATATTACATTTACATTATTTGCTTGCTTTAAAACACCCTCCGTATCGCGTAATGGTATGTTACGCATATATGTAAATCTAATAATTACGAAAATTAGATAATTAAATATTTCTTTTAATACCAAAAATCATTTTAATATTTATGGAATATTTTCCATAATTATACTTTATCACTTTTTACACGATAATTAATTTTATTAAAATAATTAATACTTGCTTTATTAGTCATTTCAAATTCCCTTATTTAATAATTACAAGTCATTTTTGCATATTTAAAAATAAATCATCTACTTCATTCCAGAAATTGATTTCAACAATTTATTTACTATTTTAAATATATAATTTAATATATTCCTTAATTTATTCATTACGAATAAATTTGCTATCGCCCTACCAATATACACATATATATATTGGACCTTTATTTCACATTCACCTAATTAAAATATCACGTAGATGGACAATATTCAAATATTCAATTTAATCATGCCACATATACGAAAATTAAAATTCTTATTTAATAAATTCGAAAATTTTAAAACGTCACAAATTCTACCGTACATCCCTACTAAATTTAGCGGCCTCTATCCTAATAATCGTAATGAATGTGCTCTAGCACGGCGATGATGTCAAATTCAGCTATCCTCGAATAGAAAGACAAAGAGGAGAGAAGAGAGAAGAGGGGAAGCAATGGCTTGTTGTTTACTGAACTTGATGGTACCAAAGCCAAACTTTACTATCCCCTCTCTCCCTCGTTACGGTGAAACCCTAACCCGAGTCCATTTCCGAAAAAAATGATCGCCCAAAGCTCTGAATTCTCTGGTAAGAGACCGGAACTATTTTGATATATTTAGCTGTTAAAATTAAACTCAAAAAGTGAAAATTTTATTTGGTATAGTACGTCTAAAATTTGGACATTTCTGGGTACAGGTTGTTGCTTCAACAAAAAGTGTAGAGCCTCTGAAAATTATAATATCTGGGGTTCCTGCTTCTGGTAAAGGGACACAGTGCGAGCTGATAACTAAGAAAGTAAGTTCCTGTTTCTAGAAAATGGAAATTTAATAGGATATGTTTACGTGCATTGAATTTTTCCCAATTGGAATTGGGGATGACTTGGTTAACATTTTAAGTTAAAATTTACCAATATTTTGTGATTGACATGTTTTGGAAATCCTATTATGTATAGAATATGGAATTTCAATATAATTTGTCGAGTGTATAAGTCAAATAATAATACTAATATACAATCTTCTGCTAATTGGACTTTTGCTTTTTAGATGTTTACATCATTATCATATGAGCGATTAATTCTTAATTATAGATGTCACTAGATAATATAATAATTTACTAATATTATAAACACCTTGTTGTATTTCATCTCAGACACACAGAGATACAGTATGTGAGAAGGAGCCAGATATAAGCTTAACCATAAAACATGAAGAAATTATATTCTCTTATACTATCAATATAGGCACGGGAAGAGCAGTTTGGATACCACTATGTCTGACATGCAACTTCTTAATGCCTTTTATGTAAAATATTTTTAGTGGTCGCGCCCAGAATACACTGGAAACCTGCACGGTCGCGCTGCTACCCCAGAAACGTTTTTTGGGTTCGAGCGCGGCCGCGCTCCCGACTGAACAGGAAGCGGCGCGGCCGCGCTGCATCGCAGACGCAAAAAACCCAGTTTGCCTAGAAAATTTGATCCAATCACATACCCATACATACATGGAATCATTAAAATCGATAATTAGCACAAGGTTAGACTCTGATACCATTGTTAGGTTTGTATATAACGCGAGCATGCAATCAAATTACACAAATATAGCGGAAGCGCGATAAAATCGAATTTTAAAATTTTAATACAAACCATCACCATGATCAATCCTTGTGCTCAATTAACGATTATACGAAAGAGATATGGAATCAGAATCATACCCTCATAGAACCCTGATTCCTCAAGTACGAGTTTAACTCCAAATCCTTCGCGTTCTCCTTGAATTCCACTAGTTAGATTCCTTCTTTTGATCAACGTTAGCCACCCAAGTGTTTAGCCTCTAGAGGTGATCCACCAAGAAATAGTATGTATTCAAGAAGATGTGTGTTAGCAAAACACTAGTTTTCTATCTCTATAGAATTTGTAAGTACTCACTTAACAATTGAAGAACACGTTGTGTAACCTTAACCCATAATAATACTCTTCTTATTTATACATGTAGGCAACCCTCTTAAACTATTTAGGAATAGGGTTTTATTTAACTAATTAAACTCTTTTAATTAATTAGACTCCTAATCCAATTAGAAAACTTATGAGAGTACTTTTATTAATTAATTCTCAAACCCTTTTAAGAATTAAATAATAATAATACTAATATTAATAAGACTCCTCGTATTAATTTATATTTAATATTTTCAAAATATTAAATAATAAATATTAAGCTATTTAATTTATTCTATCACCATAGATTAAATTAAATATACTTAAATTATTATTACGATTATACCATTTACTTCTTAAATAAATATTTTTCATTTGCATTATGACCCTTTACGTTCTCCATATTAAACCGGTTGTGAATAAATCAATTAGAACAATTCTAATCTTATTTAAATAAATAAATTAAACTATTTAATTCATTTAAATAAATAATATTTATTCTACAATAAGGATAGGCCCCATTAGCGATCAACGACTTTCCAGATAATATAGATTTCAACATTAATCACAAAAGAACCTTTCAGTGAATAGTTATTGTACAATTCAATCATTCTACCATATAATGTCCCAATTAAATATAAGACATCGAATTACTAGTAAGTCTTATTTTATTCAATTTTATGTATTTCGATTCTCAAATGCACAACTCTAAATAATGCAAATTAAAAACTACTTTCTAATTTTATTCTGCCTTGGCCAAAGACTACTGAGTTGTCATTTATCGAATCACATAGGACATTCTCTCCTTTTACTAGAAGTGGTAGATTCTTTGTTGACCATTTACCTATCTCCATGTACAACTTATTATACCCAAGCATAACATTTGATATACCCTAAGGGACTTAAGGAACATGTTAAAGTATAACTCATCATACACAAGATACTATGATGATCTCAAGTACAATGATCACTTGTACTACTATCACTAGAGAATTCCTATTGACAGACTGTGACGCCCCTAAATTCGAGTCTCGGATACCCGAATCTGGTAATCACGATCCAATACAAACATCCACCTCCAAACAACATACAATAACTAAATGCGGAATATAATAAACATATGTTATTTATTCAAAATGTGTTACTAGTCCCAAGATTCGATAACCTTAATACATAAACCAAAACATACCCTAAATATTAAATCAGGGTTCAAATTACATTGATAATAAATTAAACTAAGCATAAAATAAAGTCTGCTACTTGAACTCTATTACTTTATCTTTTCCTTGCCCTTGTCTTTGCCTGAGGTCTCGGGCTTAACTGCAATAAGGTTCATGATATAACAAGGGTGAGCAACTAGTTTGCTCAGCAAATTTAAATAACAACAAGAAATGATATATATCATGAATGAAAAAGATATCTTAGAGTGTTTTCAACAGTGAGAATAACGAAAGCAAGAATAATAGCTGCTTTTTAAAACAAACAATAATCAACATAGACCATGAACATTTCACTTCCAATGGAATCAATAGCTAATTGATCCTTTGGTTACTGGCTCAGAAATACATACTAGAGGGGATCAGCCTCTTGTACATTATGTGTATGCATAATATTTAATTTCTGTTCTTGTATCTCATATTTAGATATGTGGGGTACTCCCCTATAATTTGGGGTGTTCATACTAGTCCAAGAATCCGCGCCTTCAAAAGGTTTGGAAAGCTTTTAAATTAGTTCATACAATTGTCTGGCCGAACAAGAGTTCAGACTCAATCTGAAACAGTTCATGAATTATAGAAGTTTTAAATAAGGTGCAAGTCCAAGACTATACGAACTCAAGGGCACCAAAGTGCGATTACCAATAAAAATCGATGTCGAGTAATTGTAGAGTAATTAAACCATTTAAAACATACTTGGAAACAAGGTTCAAGCTTAAATAAGTGACTTGTCATACAATAATACCTTGCTCGAATATAATTTGAGTAGGATTAAGGAACTTGCAACAATTAAAGCTTCAGGATAAAGAGCTCGCACAACTAAAGAGTGAAATTCAGAAACTTGCACAAATAAAATAAGTACAAGGTTTGGTTCAGGAAAACTTGCCTGTTTGCTCAGCTACAAGTAATCTAGCTTTAATTTTAATTGCGTTGAAATGACCTAACATTAATAAGTCGGTTCCTTAGTTAGTACAGTATAAACTAGCATGAGTTTACACTTACAAGAGGTTACACGCCAATTACTCCTAACACATAGTCACGTAGATGGAACCATTAGTACTAAATCTATAAACATTAATTCCCATCTTAGATAAATGAGTTAACAAGTCCAGAATACCTCGATTCTATACATCAATACGGACTTGAACACGTAGCACATCAGTTTAATCGTGCAATATAGCTTAAGACATACATACATACATGCTGCAAGGCTTTGTTCATAACTTAAAGCAACTGGGCAAAACTGGCGACCGGCGCGACCGCGCTGGTTTTTGCCTTAGGAGCGGCGTGGTCGCGCCACTCACTAGACAGACCCATAATGAAATTTCATTCAGCTGGAACCCGAGCCTATTCTCCAACATACAGGCTAGTGATATAAATCAAATACACATGCTCATAACATTATTAACTTGGTTTAAAACCTAGCATGCTCAGTCTAAATCTAATCCAAAGTTGTAAGGCTTTATGTTGGAAATTCCTACGCTTTAGGCCAAACAAGTCCATTTCGCAAGTAATACGCTATTATGGTTATAATACCACATGGTGAGACTAAACAATACTTGATATGCATGCTCGGGTGTGAACAACACACTTACATGTTAAACACATAGCTTCCACATGGAATCTCATGCCTTAAACATACTCGCACATGCCAAAATAATATTTAGCTAAATGGTGCTCATGCCAATCATGCCTAGAGGCATAATGAGTCCTAATAATTATGCTTGTATGGTCAGAACACAACTCCCATAATATTTGACGATACTCGTCTTTAAACTCTATATTTTCCTTTGAAAATCATACAAAGACAACTCACGCCACATAGCTCATGCAAGACAACTTGAAAATCATAACTCACATGCATTTGAACAAATATTTAAGCTACACACACATACTCAAATGGTCAGATTGTAAAAGACGCTCATTTGCCAAGTTTATTTCAAAGTTGAAGCTTCCTTTTAGAAATTTCATACATAGGGTAACATTTGCAACTCATGGTATTTACAGGGATTCTAGATACATGGCAACGCATTTTTTTTTATGCATAAAGGAACTAAACTAGCATGCTCAAAATATTAGAACACATCAATATTTTCTGGAAGCCAGCACGGCGGTGCTGGTTTTGGCCTTGGGAGTGGCGCGCCACGCCACTCCTGCACTGGTTCAAGTTCGGCTATGCTTCTGCAGAACACAAAAATTTATATGGCCTAACCTTTCTAAACTCAATTCAGACCAACCAAAGGGTTCATCACAGCCATACACAACCCAGATAACATCATGGCATCAATTTTTAAGCTAATTGACAAGATTACACAATTTCTTAGAATTTAATGGACTAAGAAATTAAGAACACAGTGTACCTTGTTGATGCTAAATTGAAATCCTCAAATGCTTAATAGCAGATTACTCTCACTCTCAGCAATACTCACTATATATATAATTTTAATAGAGAACTTAACAACTGGAATTGTGAAGGCAAAGGTTCCAATTTATAGCAAATCAATTAACTGGGAAATGCAATTGTCCAATTTGGTTAGCCAGCGGGAAGAAGAAGAAGAAGTTGTTGGGTATTGAAGGTTTGGTAGAAAGCTTTCCAATGAATCATGTTACCCACATCCTCCTTCATCATGATTATTGCCTGAGACAAGCAATAGGCTTATGCCTATACGCGGCTGGAGGAATGGAGGGATGGGACTCCCACTGTTCACTTAATATCTGATTTCTCTCTCTTAATTTGCAGACCACGGTTGGTAATTAAATGGGATATGTCCCATAACTCTTGTCCCAAATTAATGTTACTTAGTTAAATGAACCACACAATTAAAAACCCAATTAATCTAGTATACATTTATTACCCAATTCACAATTGCATAAAAGATGGGATTGATAATTTAATCTAGTTCACTTAGTATTAAACCCACTAAATAAACTATTAGATATTAATACCAATATTGCACACATTAATTAATAATTATATTAATTAATCTATGCAAATTAAACTCCTCCACTATATTCAAATAAATTGAATATTTAAATTAATAAACAACTTTATCAATTCTTCTGATATTAAACCTTAGGGTTGGTCCACTAATTTAATTAAATCATTAGTGACTCCCTTTAATAAATCTTGGCAACTACGCGAAGTTACATGATCACATAACCAATTAATCACACAAGATTTTAAATAAACATACAAAGCTACCTCATTAAAAATTAAATTTATATTTAATTAATAATGGAGTTTAAGAAAATTCACGGTCATTACATCCTCCCCCCTTATAAAAATTTCGTTCTTGGAATTGTAAAATAAGGTCACTCAAATAACTGCGGATAATTCGCCCTTATCTTCTCCTCGAGTTCCCACGTAGCTTCCTCAACTGCGTGATTTCTCCAAAGAACTTTAACGGAATGAATGACCTTATTCCTTAGCTTCTGTTCCTTCCTATCGAGTATTTGGACAGGAATCTCTTCGTACGATAAGTCCTTCTCGACTTAAATTAGTTCATGGGATATAACGTGTTTATAGTCTGGTTTGTAAGGTCACAACACTGACACATAGAACACATTGTGAATGGGCTCAAGTTCAGGAGGTAACGCTACCTCGTACGCCACTTCACCGACTCGCCTCAAAATCTCGAACGGTCCTATGAACCTAGGGCTTAATTTTCCTTTCTTCCCAAAGCGGATCTTCCCTTTCCAGGGAGATACCTTCAAGAACACAAAACTACCCATTTCGAAGTCTCGCTCCTTACGATATAAGTCAGCGTACTTCTTTTGACAGTCTTAGGCTGCTACCGGCGATTCTTGATCAGCTTCACTATATCTGCTGTCTGCTGCACCATCTCAGGTCCCAGTAGTCTCCGCTCACCTATCTCGTCCCAGCATAATGGGGCTCGGCACCTCCTCCTATATAGTGCTTCGTATGATGGCATACCGATACTAGCGTGATACTTATTGTTGTAAGCGAACTCTACCAGTGGCAAGTGATCATCCCAGCTGCCCTTTAAGTCCATCACAACAGCTCGGAGCATATCTTCTAAAGTTTGAATCGTGCGCTCGCTCTGGCCATCAGTTTGAGGATGATACGTTGTACTTAACTTCAACTATGTTCCCATTCTTTCCTGTAGACTCCTCCAGAAATTTGACGTGAAGTCGGATCTCTGTCGGACACAATAGATACCGGCACTCTATGTCATGATACAATTTCTTTCACATATAGCTTTGCTAACTGCTGTAGACTGTACCTGATCTTAATCGTAGAAAATGAGCAGACTTAGTCAGACGATCTACAATTACCCAGATCGCGTCTAGACCCTTTTGTGTCGGTGGCAAACCTACCACAAAGTCCATGGTGATGTGCTCCCATTTCCATTCCGGAATTTCTAATGGTTGACACAGTCCGCTCGGACGCTGGTGTTCTGCTTTAACTTGTTGGCATGCCATACATCTGCTGACGCACTCTGCTACCTCCCTTTTCATGTTTGGCCACCAAAAATATGGCCGTAAATCTTGATACATCTTCGTGCTGCTGGGATGTACTGAGTACCTCGTACTATGAGCTTCTCGGAGAATCTCTTCTTTTAGCTCCGGATTCGACGGTACCCAGATCCTCTTTTCAAACTATAGCAGTTATGCGCTATCGATCTTATACTTGAGCTCTTTCCCTTCGGATATTCGCTTCCTTATACTACCACACTCTTCATCCTTCTCCTGAGCCTCCTTCACTTTATCCGATAAGGTCGGACTCGCTGTCACTGTACATAATTTCTCATCTGACTCCCTCGGAAACTTGATTTCCAATTCGAGTCATTTAAAATCCCTTACCAACTATTCCTGGGTGGTTAGTTTTAACAACTTTTCTTTGCATTGTCTGCTCAACGCATCAGCCACTACATTTGCTTTGTCCCGATGGTACAGAATCTCACAATCATAATCTTTGATCAATTTTAACCATCGGCGCTGCCTCATATTTAGCTCCTTCTGGGTGAAGATATATTTTAGACTGTGATCTGTATATATCTCGCACTTTTCCCCGTATAGGTAGTGCCTCCAAATCTTCAAGGCGAAAATTATCGCGGCCAACTCCAGGTCATGAGTCGGGTAACCCTTCTCAAAATCCTTCATCTGACGTGACGCGTACGCAATGACCTTGTCGTGCTGCATCAACACACAACCAAGACCTTTGTGTGATGCATCGCTATACACAACAAAGCCTCCAGTGTTGTCTAGTAAGGCCAACACCGGTGCTTGACTAAGTCTCCTCTTCAGCTCCATAAAACTCTCTTCATATTCCCTTTGCCAAACAAACTTAACTGTTTTTCTGGTAAGATTGGTCAACGGCGATGCTATCTTTAAAAAATCCTGGATGAATCTCCGATAGTATCCCGCTAATCCCAAGAAACTCTTGATTTTCATTGGTGTCTTCGGTTGTTCCCAATTGATAACTGCCTCCACCTTTGCTGGATCCACCGAAACACCATCTTTGTCAATGACGTGCCCGAGAAACTACACCCTCTACAACCAAAACTCATACTTAGAAAACTGTGCGTACAGCTTCTCTCTTCAGAAAGTCTCCAACACAATTCTTAAATGTTCAGCATGCTCCTCCTTTGTCTCTGAATACACCAAGATATCATCGATAAATATGAGTACGAACTTGTGCAAGTACCTCTTGAACACCCTATTCATCATATCCATGAATGTCGCTGGTGCATTCGTTAATCCAAATGACATTACCAGAAACTCGAAATGCCCATAACGAGTTCTAAATGCAGTTTTTGGGATATCTTCCTGCCTCACCTTCAATTGATGATAACTCGTTCTCAAATCAACCTTTGAAAAGTATTTCGCTCCCTTAAGTTAATCAAACAGATCGTCAATCCTGAGCAGCGGATACCTATTCTTAATAGTAACTTTGTTCAACTCGCGATAGTCGATACAAAGCCTCATCGAACCATCCTTCTTCCTTACGAACAAAACTGGCGCTCCCTATGGTGACACGCTCGGTCTGATATAACCTTTATCTAACAGTTCTTATAGTTGAACCATTAGTTCTTTCATCTCTACTGGTGCCATTTGATATGGTGCCTTAGATATCGCTGTCATCCCTGGTACCAAGTCAATCACAAATTCTATCTCTCTATCTGGTGGCAGTCCCAGAATTTCATCTGGGAAGACATCGGCGAATTCCCTTACGATAGGTATTCGACTCAGTTCACCCTCGCCTCGACGAGTATCAACCACATGAGCCAAATAACTTATGCAACCCTTTCTAAGCAACTTTCTTGCTTGCATCATCGTCGGACAACAAGATTATCTTGGCGATTTACTACCATAGAATACCACCTTTGACTTATTTGGAGTCTGTAGGTGTACACACTTCTTCTTACAGTCGATGACTGCTCCGTGACTCGATAACCAATCCATCCCAAGGATTACGTCAAACTCCCCCAAACGAATTGGTATCAAGTCCACGCTGAGCTCAATTCCTTACAATTTGACGCAACAATTCTTATGAATGTATTCTACGGGAATAATTTCTTTGTTTACTACTTCTACGTTCATAGGGTGTTCTAACCTTTCACTAGGTAAGTCTAATCTTCTAGCAAATTCTTTAGAAACAAAAGAGTGGGTAGCACCCGAATCAAATAACACATATGCATCTATTTTATTGATTGGGGTGATACCTGACACTACGTCCTTGGACTCCACCGCATCCTGAATGGTCATGTTAAACGTGCGTGTCGTTGGTCTGTTGGCTTGAATGGCTGGCCCACCAATACTCAGCCTGTTGTTGTGGTTGTTGTTATTGCGGTTGCCGCTAGCTGCATCGCCCTTCCTCTTTGGGCAGTCTTTAATCTGGTGGTCTGGGGCTCCGCACGAAAAACACCCTCCTTTCGGCTTATTCGGACACTGAGGAGCCATGTGCCCCGGTTGTTCGCAACGATAACAAACACTTCTCCCTTTCATACATTCCCCTAAGTGGTTCTTTCCGCAGCTGCTGCACTTCCCAGTTTTCTTGGCCTCTCCTCCGGACTTGTTGCCTCCAGAAGATTGGCTCTCCACCCATTTACGCTTCTTAGGGTTGCTGCCTCCGCTGCTTCCCCCTTTCGATCCTTCCTAACTGGTCTTCTTTTCCTGTTTAAATCGTGTTATGGCTTCATTGCCTCCTTCTGCAATGATAGCCCTTTCCAGCAATTTAGAGAAATTCTTAATCTTCAATCTAGCGACGGCCTTCTGCACCCATGGCCTTAATCCTAACTCGAATCTTCTTGCCTTCCTGGCCTCCGTGTCTACCTGATGTGGAGCGAATCGGGCCAACTCGTTAAATTTCACTACGTACTCTGCGACCGTCATGCCACCTTGTTTCAGTTCCAAAAACTTAACCTCCATATCCTGTTGCGTATTCTCCGGGAAGTAATTCTCGAAGAATAACTCCTTGAATTTATCCCATGGAATGACTCCATCGCATGCTCGCCCCTTATTGGCTTTCCACCAATAATTAGCTTCGCCCTTCACCATGAAGGTGGCGAATCCAGTTTTCTACTCCTCGGCCACTCGTGCGACCTCGAAGACTTTCTCCATCTCCTCGATCCAAGTTTGGGCTTCTATTGGGTCGAGAGTTCCCTTGAACTCAGGTAGTCCAACCAGTTTGAAATTCTTAAAGTTGGCCAAGTGATGTGCTGGTTGGGGTGCTGGTTGTGCCACTACTGGTGGGGGTCTAGCCTGCATAGCCTTGGCTAGCAGTTCAGCAAATATTCTCATTGGGTTAGGTCGATCTCCAACCTCATTTTCTGACTCGGCGACACGTTGGTTGCGGGGTCTACCTCTTGGCGGCATTATAATATGCTAAAGAGCAAGTCTTAGACTTTCGTTTATCATGCTACGCTTTTCGCACCATGCCGGTTAAGTCAACATTCAATAGTAAAATCATCTATTAAACACATTCGATTCAAAAGGAAATAACTGCATTTATATTCATATACTAATGTTTTAATACAGACTGACCCAACATTTAGCATACTACTATAAATGCTCAATGACATAAACTGCCTACTGCTAACTATCCTCTATTAAACAAAAGATGAGGATTCACTACTACCTACCCCTTCTATCAGAATAAAAGTTGGTGTTGACTACCATTCTAAGCATATAACAAGGCATCAGCATTTCCATCATAAATTTGTCCCTATTAAACAAAAGTGGGACTCACTACCACAACCAAGTAAATACAAAGGTACTAGACCAATAAGTCAACGTCTGCTACGGCGGACTGCCCGACGAAGTGCCTGTCGAGCCAACCGATCAACTACTCGGCGTCTGATCATGTGCCGACTACTGCCCTCCTCCCGAGGGTATCTTCTGACTCGGTCCTGCAGTCTAGCCACTGCCGTATATATAGCATACTCTAAGGTATCGATCCTAGCGGATCCATCTCGAATCTCTCCCTCAAGCTAATCCACCCTCATAGCTGCGCGAATCCAAAACTCCAGCATCCGAATCTTATTTGCCTGCTCCAAGTCTCGCTTAGCCCTAACAGCCTATAAAACTGACTGCAGCTCCACCTCTCTGGCATCCGACTGCTCTAATGCTTGCCTCAGCTGACTGTTTTGTAACATCAGTTGCTGCAATGTGGGGCTCAACTGGGGTGTAGCACTCTCCAACTGCTGAATCTGGGCCTTCAGCTCAGCTATCTGGAACTGTAGCAAGTACGCCTCTGCCTTATACTACTCTTCCATCTCCTGATAGACAGAATTCTCCTCCTCTAAGTGCGCGATACGAGCATTTTGCTGCTCGATAATCTGCTCCTGCTCTATTATGCGATCGGCATAATCTCCAAGCAAGTCATCCTGAAATGTGTGGAATACCGGAGATCCCTCCTCAGGTACCTCCTCAGTAGCTCCACCTATCTCTATATCAGTCGGGTCCTCCTCGAACTCATCCTCCTTATCCTGACTGCCGGATCTGAACACTCCGCCCATAACAGACTCTACCAAATCTATTAAGTAGTCTTCCTTTGGCCTGGACCCACTCAATGGTACTACTAGGGCAACATGTGCATAACCCACTAGCTGCTCTCTAACAACGGGTATATCAGTGAATACCTCCTCCTCCCGGACTCCACTGGTCTCTCCAACGGTAGCTATCCTACAAACACACAAAACTAACATTAGTACAACAATAAAATATATTCATTGAAGGAATGAAATTATATTTCATTGGGTACTACTAGACTCGATGAATTCCCTAATTCATCAAAATACCGAATATGATAAATCTCCCTGATTTATCTCTTAATGCACTTAATACGAGTTTAATACTAAGGTTATAACCTAGGTTTCGCAATCCTAACGTTTATAACCTACAACTTTGATACCAACCTGTGACGCCCCCAAATTCGAGTCTCAGATACCCGAATCTGGTCATCACGATCCAATACAAACATCCACCTCCAAACAACATACAATAATTAAATGCGAAATATAATAAACATATGTTGTTTATTCAAAAGGTGTTACTAGTCCCAAGATTCGATAACCTTAATACACAAACCAAAACATACCCTAAATATTAAATCAGGGTTCAATTTATATTGATAATAAATTAAACTAAGCATAAAATAAACCCTGCTATTTGAAGTCTATTACTTCATCTTTTCCTTGCCCTTGTCTTTGCCTGAGGTCTCGGGCTTAACTGCAATAAGGTTCATGATATAACAAGGGTGAGCAACTAGTTTGCTCATCAAGTTTAAATAACAACAAGAAATGATATATATCATGAATGAAAAAGATATCTTAGAGTATTTTCAACGGTGAGAATAACGAAAGCAAGAATAATAGCAGCATTTTAAAACAAACAATAATCAACATAGACCATGAACATTTCACTTCCAATGGAATCAATAGCTAATTGATCCTTTGGTTACTGGCTCAGAAATACGTACTCGAGGGGATCAGCCTCTTGTACACTATGTGTATGCATAACATTTAATTTTTATTTTTGTATTTCATATTTAGATACGTGGGGTACTCCCCTATAATTTGGGGTGTTCATACTAGTCCAAGAATCCGCACCTTCAAAAGGTTTGGAAAGCTTTTAAATTAGTTCATACAATTGTCTGACCGAACAAGAGTTCAGACTCAATCTGAAACAGTTCATGAATTATAGAACTTTTAAATAAGGTACAAGTCCAAGACTATACGAACTCAAGGGCACCAAAGTGCGATTACCAATAAAAATCGATGTCGAGTAATTGTAGAGTAATTAAACCATTTAAAACATACTTGGAAACAAGGTTCAAGCTTAAACAAGTGACTTTCCATACAATAATACCCTGCTCGAATATAATTTGAGTAGGATTAAGGAACTTGCAACAATTAAAGCTTCGGGATAAAGAGCTTGCACAACTAAAGAGTGAAGTTCAGAAACTTGCATAAATAAAATAAGTACAAGATTTGGTTCAGGGAAACTTGCATGTTTGCTCAGGTACAAGTAATCTAGCTTTAATTTAAATTGCGTTGAAACGACCTAACATTAATAAGTCGGTTCCTTAGTTAGTACAGTATAAACTAGCATGAGTTTACACTTACAAGAGGTTACATGCCAATTACTCCTAACGCATAGTCACGTAGATGGAACCATTATTACTAAGTCTATAAACATTAATTCCCATCTTAGATAAATGAGTTAACAAGTCTAGAATACCTCGATTCTATGCATCAATATAGACTTGAACACGTAGCACATCAGTTTAATCATGCAATACAGCTTAAGACATACATACATACATGCTGCAAGGCTTTGATCATAACTTAAAACAACTGGGCAAAACTGACGACCGGCGCGGCCGCGCTGGTTTTTCCCTTAGGAGTGGCGCGGCCACGCCACTCACTAGACAGACCCAGAATAAAATTTCATTCAGCTGGAACCCGAGCCTATTCTCCAACATACAAGCTACTGATATAAATCAAATACACATGCTCATAACATTATTAACTTGGTTTGAAACCTAGCATGCTCATTCTAAATCTAATCCAAAGTTGTAAGGCTTTATGTTGGAAATTCCTACGCTTTAGGCCAAACAAGTCCATTTCGCAAGTAATACGCTATTATGGTCATAATACCACATGGTGAGACTAAACAATACTTGATATGCATGCTCGGGTGTGAACAACACACTTACATGTTAAACACATAGCTTCCACATAGAATCTCATGCCTTAAACATACTCGCACATGCCAAAATAATATTTAGCTAAATGGTGCTTATGCCAATCATGCCTAGAGGCATAATGAGTCCTAATAATTATGCTTGTATGGTCAGAACACAACTCCAACAATATTTGACGATACTCATCTTTAAACTCTATATTTTCCTTTGAAAATCATACTAAGACAACTCACGCCACATAGCTCATGCAAGATAACTTGGAAATCATAACTCACATGCATTTGAACACATATTTAAGCTACACACACATACTCAAATGGTTAGATTGTAAAAGATGCTCATTTGCCAAGTTTATTTCAAAGTTGAAGCTTCCTTTTAGAAATTTCATACATAGGGTAACATTTGCAACTCATGGTATTTACAGGGATTCTAGATACATGGCAACCCATTTTTATTATGCATAAAGGAACTAAGTTAGCATGGTCAAAACATCAGAACACATCAACATTTTCTGGAAGCCAGCGCGGTCGCACTGGTTTAGGCCTTGGGAGTGGCTGCGCCACGCCACTCCTGCACTGGTTCAAGTTCGGCTATGCTTCTGCAGAACACAAAAATTTATATCGCCTAACCTTTCTAAACTCAATTCAGACCAACCAAAGGGTTCATAACAGCCATACACAACCCACATAACATCATGGTATCAATTTTCAAGCTAATTGACAAGATTACACAATTTCTTAGAATTTAATGGACTAAGAAATTAAGAACACGGTGTACCTTATTGATGCTAAATTGAAATCCTCAAATGCTTAATAGCAGATTACTCTCACTCTCAGAAATACTCACTCTATATATATGATTTTTATAGAGAACTTAGCAACTGGAATTGTGAAGGCAAAGGTTCCAATTTATAGCAAATCAATTAACTGGGAAATGCGATTGTCCAATTTGGTTAACTAGCAGGAAGAAGAAGAAGCTGCTGGGTATTGAAGGTTTGGTAGAAAGCTTGCCAATGAATCATATTACCCACACCCTCCTTCATCATGATTATTGCCTGAGACAAGCAATAGGCTTATGCCTATACGCGGCTTGAGGAATGGAGGGATGGGACTCCCACTGTTCACTCAATATCTGATTTCTCTCTCCCAATTTGCAGACCACAGTTGGCAATTAAATGGGATATGTCCCATAACTCTTGTCCCAAATTAATGCTACTTAGTTAAATGAACCACATAATTAAAAACCCAATTAATCTAGTATACATTTATTACCCAATTCACAATTGTATAAAAGATGGGATTGATAATTTAATCTAGTCCACTTAGTATTAAACCCACTAAATAGACTATCAGATATTAATACCAATATTGCACACATTAATTAATAATTATATTAATTAATCTATGCAAATTAAATTCCTCCACTATATATTAATAAATTGAATATTTAAATTAATAAATAACTTTATCAATTCTTCTGATATTAAACCTTAGGGCTGGTCCACTAATTTAATTAAATCATTAGTGACTCCCTTTAATAAATCTTGACAACTTTGCGAAGTTACATAATCACATAACTAATTAATCACACAAGATTTTAAATAAACATACAAAGCTAACTCATTAAAAATTAAATTTATATTTAATTAATAATGGAGTTTAAAAAAATTCACGGTCATTACACAGACAAGTAAAACTCCATTAGGTATTCCTTTAGGGAGTCACGTTCAATGAACTTATTCTCCAATAAGCACCTACATATTTGATTTAGTATTTCCACACAAATAATTATGGGATCAATCATCCTCTTCCTAAGAGCAAGCAAAATATGTACCAATCTATTTGGATTCACTAATCCCCTTTTTAGTAATCCAATGATTAGAAACGATTTTAGTTTTAAGCTTTCTAAGAATTTAGATCTCATTAGCATGATCATCATCATGATTCTAAAAGCATTGCTCAAAACTATGAGTTTTTTACATATAAAATAATAGCACCATGTTGATAAAGTAAAAATGTTATTAATAAATTAATTTTTTATTAATAAATAAGATTACAAAGTATATGTTACATCATATCAAATATGATTGGCTTGTGTGCATACTGCTTTCACTTTCTCCCTCTGTCAGAAATTTCATAGCTTTAAACACATTAAACGTGACTTCTTGATCTTGAACGTGCATTGTTAACTCCCCTTTTTGTACATCAATCAAGGTTCTCCCTATTGTTAAAAATGGTCGTCCAAGGATGATTGGTATCTCACGATCTTCCTTGAAATCTAGAACAATGAAATCCGCTAGAAATATGAATTTGTCCACTTTAACCAACACATCTTCCACAATACCCCGCTAATTGTAAAGTCACATTTGTAGGTTTTGCTTCGTTCAACCCAATTTGTCGATACACAGATAAAGGCATCAAATTAATACTCACTCCCAAATCATATAGAGCCTTCTCGAAGTATTGCTCGCCAATGGCACACGGAATCGTGAAACTACTCGGATCTTTGAGTTTTGGTGGTAGTTTTTTCCTGAAGTATTACACTACATTCCTCTGCTAGTGTCACTATATCTCGAACTCGCCTATTTTATTTTCTTTGATGGAATTTCTTTCATAAATTTCATATACGTAGGCATCTGTTCAAGTGCATCAACAAATGGTATATTAATTTGAAGCTTTTTGAAGACCTCCAAGAATTTCAAAAACTACTTATCCACTTTTTGCTTCTGTAGTCTCTGTGGAAACGGCACAGGGGGTACCATATGCATCTCTTTTCTTTCCTCAGATTTTACAACTGGATTGTCTTTCTTCTTTTCTTGTTCATCTGGTCTATTAATTCCCTCCACAACTATTTCCTCATCTTCGTGAATAATCTTCGTATTTTCATTCATCACCTCAGGTAGTTCCTTCTCGCTTCGTAATACAAACGCTTTGCAATGTTTCTTCTCATTAGTTTTGAAACTACATTCCACATTATTAACTGAAGAATCTTGTGGTTGACTACTCAGAGAATTCATGAACTATTCCATTTTTATTTACCATTTTTGCATTAGTCTCTCCTGACTAGATATCCTTGCCTCACTTTGCTCGATGAATTTGGACATCAGTTCCTCCATCATTGACTTCTGTTCCAGCTGAGATGACTGTTGCCCTCGAAAACTCAACGAGTTTGATTGACTAGGAATAACATTATGGACTTGATTATTATTCCATCCTTGGCTATGATTGTTGAAATACTGGTTGCCTTTCTTATTGCAATCTCCAACGTACTGTACTGATTCTGCACTAATGGCACATTGTTTACTAGAATGCTCTCCTGCACATATATCACATACTACTGCCACCTTCTGTGTTGATTGTGTTCCAAAAAAATCCATCTTCTTTATTAACGCAGTCACCTGTTCCACTAGAGCTAAAATTACATCAAGTTGGCACCCTCAATTTATTCTGAGTTGATTCCTTCTTGTTGAAGGCCACTGATAATTGTTTGTCGCTAATTGTTTCTAATAACTCATAAGCTTCGTCAAAATTTTTCCCCATTAGAGCTACACATGCGGTTGTGTCAATGTTGATTCGCATTGTATCACACAAACCGTTGTAAAATGTTTGAATTTGCAACCACATCGGAATACCATGATGTGGACACTTCTGGAGTAGTTCCTTAAATCTTTCCCAAGTTTCATATAGAGATTCAGAGTCAAATTGGGCAAACGATGTAATCTCATTCCTCAACTTAGCAGTTTTAGCTGGCAGAAAGAATTTAGCTATAAATTTTTGTGCTAAATCATTCCATGTAGTAATTGATCATATCGGCATCGAATGTACCCAATTCTTCACCTTATCACGAAGTGTGAAAGGGAAAAGTCGTAGTCTGATTGCATCATCCGAAACCCCCTCGTATTTGAATGTCTCACAGATTTCCAAAAAATTAATCAAATGTTAATTCGGTTCATCTGTAAGCAAACCCCTAAACTGTATCGAACTTTGAATTATTTGAATGATTCTCGGTTGTATCTAAAATCTGTTATCCTGAATCGCCGGTTGGCGAATACTAGACTGTATATCTGTTACTCAAGGCATAACATAATCTCGTAATACTTTATGTTCCTCCTCAACCATGTTCTCTAAATCTTATATTAATATGTAACCTTAAATAGTACCTGCAACAGAAATAAATTAAAATTTGTGTTTAGACTAAAATCAAATTGATTATAACTAATATTGGAAAAATAATTACTAGAATTATTTCCCGGCAACGGCGCCAAAAACTTGTTGAGCTAAACCTATACTAGTAAATATACGTGCAAGTATACACGGTCCACAAATAATATAATGATAAATCAATTGTTGATCCCACGAGGAATAATCTAATAAAATGATCTAACTACTAATATTTTATCAATTTAACTTTATCTAAACTACTAACTCAAGTTGGACAAGCTTATGAATCAATTTGACAACTATTAAAACATTAACAAAAACTAGTATGATGGTCTATAAATTTAAACAACCAAGATTACAATTTCCCCCATCGAATTATCCAAACTTCTTTATTCTCTATTCAACTAACCAAACTATATCAAGTTGATAACGAAGAATTCAAAATAATTTTTTTTTGATGAAGTGGAGCTTCCTATCTTGCAAAATTCACAATAATTACCACTTCTCTCTCAAGATTAGATAATAATATTCACTTCCAATAATTTACTATGTTCCTATGTGAGCCATTTAAGAAATGAATAATTAAGAACCAATTCTTCCATGTGTTATATGCGACGCAAAGGTATATCTCTATCCTTTATGTAATTTGTGTTATTCACTCCTAAGAAGAACAATCGTAACACATATTATTGTATTCCAATATGAACTCAAGACTCTATTTACCAATATTATCTAGGCAAATTAGTTAATTGTTAGCCAAATAATTATTACATTAAGCACAAAATACAATAATCAACTTGAATATAATTCAATCCAATCAAATAGAGAATAATTCCATTAATGATAATCAACGGGTTCCATTGTAACCTTAAATAGAATTTAGTTCATGATAAAGAAAAGAAACAACATCATATTATCCATAATCATCTTAGAATACAAAAAGCTACAAAAAGGGTAGGAAAAAGAATACGTAGCACGACTTCTGCTCGAATACTCCAACTCTTGATCTTTCGTCTTCTCCTCTCCTCTTGAAGAACTACTGCTGAATAATACTAATCTGCCTTTCTTCTTCTCTCTCCAAATGAATAATGATACCCTAATTCTTCAGCCCTTAGTCTTTTTTTATCTCCTTAGGTCACGTATGGTAAGTGTCCCCCTTTGATGCGGACTGTAATCATCAATTAAAAACCCTCCAGCTGATCGATCACGCTCCTGCCACGCGCCTTAGCGCCGCAACTCTCTCTTCAAGCGCCGCGACTCTCGAATTTAACAAAGGGCAGCGTCGCGGCTCTTGAGCTAGAGCGCCACGATGCTTGAGCTTCTGCAAGTCTTTTATTTTCTTCCCTTGCGCGCCCACTTGACTAACCAAACTAAATGCCATGCCTAACTACTCGTCCCATGCCAATGTTTGACACTCATTCATGTTCATAGCTTCATATCAAGGCTGAATATGCACCATTTTTTGCCTTTTACGCCATCTAGCATTAAATTCTAATTCCTGAAAAATAAATAATAAGATGCATAAAATGAACTAAAAACAGTCAAGAATTTGCAACATAATCAAGTCAAGACTACGTAATTCGTAGATATAAAACTCACTCATCAAATACCCATAAACTTGAATCTTTGTTTGTCCTCAAGCAAAAACTCTAAAAAGTATAAACTAATATGCATACTAAATCAAACAAGACATTACTATGAATCTGCATCTAGCCTCAAAGATCTCAGATATACAACTCAACCAATCAAAATCATGAAAAGCTTAACGATTCAACTCAGTCATTAATTTCATAACAATCATGATCCCTAAAAAATGTGTGTGAGAACCAACTGTCCAAGTTAACCATACAACAGACAAGATCAAATAACTAAACAATTAGTAACATGAACTTATTATCAACCCTGAATTCCTAATTACAACATCAATTGCAGTAAAGACAAACTTCATTTAAACTAGGGGAAACAAAGAGTTTTCTTTTTATCAATTCTCCTTCCCATATATTCATTATTATTATTTTTTCTTTCTTTAGTGAGTGTATTTTATGCTCCCTCTCAACTTTTATTGAACGAGTGCGTCTTAAGCTCTATCTCGTTCTTGTATTTATTGAGGAATGCTCTTTTAAGCTCATTCTCAACCCACCAAACAATGTAATATTTCGTGGAAGGATAAATTTTTATATTTTTCCACACTTTTCCCATATTTCCCCCAAACTTAAATGAAAACCTATCTTCGCTTTAATTGAAATTGCAATAGGTTCCTAGGGTCTCAACAATTCCTCTCACAACTATTCAACTATACAATCCTCTAAAAACACAATAAACTAAACATCAGGATGCGAGTGATTAAAGTGCAAAGGATCACGATTAAAGTAAAATCAACTTCTAAGTCAAAATTTCAAACTCATGCATGATTCTGAATTGTACTAATTTCATCATTCCTTATTATTGGCCAACATAAATTCACATAACTTGCAAACTCCAACTAATAACTAAATGAAATAACAAAACAACTAACATGCAATAAAATAAAATAACAAACCAACTAACATGCACTAATACTAAAATACCCCCAAACTTAAGAATAACATTGTCCTCAACAGAAATGAAGAATATAAGTTCGAGGACTCCCCTGTACTACTCTACTTTGGGTCCGGAGCTGCCATGTCATCAGTTGATTCTTCAAGAGTATTGGAGAACACAGGTGGAGATGGGAAGTGAACTGGACCAATGCCATTGGTAAACCCAAAATTATCGAACAACTGGACTAGAGCGGCATTGAAATCCTTCAAATACTCAAGAAAATAGATTAATCTGGTCATCAATTGTTCAACACATCTAGTCTAACAACGGTTTTCTTAGCGGAGCTCGTGAGACTCTTTACTGAGCTAACTTATCTTATCCATGAGATGATCAATGACTAGTGATGGCGAAACATTGTCTCGCGATGTGGACTTCACATTGAACCCAGCTTCTCCGGGATGAGAAATTCCACCTGCCCAGACTCTAAAACGGCTCATCATCTCGCTAGTGATCAGTTCCTGTGGGGATTGACATATCTCCCTGTCACCTGCTACAACACCCGCATCCAAGCACAAACCATAAATGAGAGATAGGTGCGGCAATCCATCCGCCAAATCGCCTTAAAGAGCTCGATAAATCGCTAAATCGATTTAAGTCCCGATTTCATCATTTTCTTTGATCTCTTTTCCGGTTATTTTATTTCGAATATATGTTACAGATCACGATGTGAGCCTTGGAATATTGGAACCAGGATCCTTGAATTAGATCTTGGCATAATTCACAATGGACGTAATTTCGATTGTAAAATTGTTATCCAATCATTGTATATGTAAAATTAAGCTTTAAAATGGTGTCGAGGGTTTCATCTCGAGAAAACTAGATTTAAGGCCTCGTGATAATGAAAAATTGTGATTGCGAGTGTTTGGGGCTATTGAGACGACTTACATGCCCACAGATGGTCCCGACCCCATTTCGATGCTTGTTTTTCCTTTTATCACCAAAAATAATTTTTAGTCAAAAACAACAAAGATCTTTTAAAATTGAACTCGAATCGTTCCGGATTAGTAACACGACTTTAAGTTAAAATTGAAAGTATCAAGAAATCTTAACTCCTATTTGGCGAAGAGTTTAAAACCGTTTTTCCAAAATGTCACCCTAAAATGTTTTATTAACTAAAACCTAAAACGAATCTTTCCTTCAAATCAAATCCTTCGTGCATAGGTTCAAAGTGGTTTTAAATTGCTTTCAAAATAACGGACTTCTCACGATTTCGATTTAAGGCTAATCAGATTTTCTTCAAATCACACCCACACACACACTTCACACTTAAGAAAACATTGAGATGCGGTAACCGTGTTTTTACAGAGGTGACTAACACCTTCTCCTCGCTTAAGCAAGTCCCCAAATTCTATGAATCTCGGTTTCGAGACCAATTTTACGGAGTCACATTCAGAGCCATATTGTGAAAAAATCTAAAAATCCGGATGAGTTGGTACTTCCATTTAATCTTTACCAACTTGCGATTCTGTCTAATTGACCCATCATTAAAATCGATCTTTCAAAACCCCGTCGACATTTATGTCGGTTTTTCGAAAAAATCACCCTTTAAATGAAATAATAATCTAAATCTTAAAAATGGTAGAAACAACATTTAGGAAAATTTCCCGGCATCGACAGAACTACTTTATTTTATATTTTATTACATCTTTGATAAATTTTATATCCATTTAATATTAATTTAATATTAAAATTTTTATAATAATAATAATATATACTCTATCTGTTTTAAAATTTAAGATCATTATTGACTTAAAGTCAACTAAAGATATTTTCGAACTCAAAATTCATATAATTTTTTTTAATTTTAGTCAATAAAATGATAAAATTTGTAAATTATCTAAAAAATACTATTCGTTGTAAAATTTATTTAAAAAATATTATTCATTATAAAATTTATTTTTTCTGTTATAAAACAGTGTTATAAAACCTTAGCATAGGATTTTCAATTGCAACAGAAAAATAAGTAACCAAACATTCTTGTTACTGCATATGATAACTTGTTTGGAAAGGAGAAAGAGGTGAGAGAGAGAATAATCAAATTAGAACTCAGAACTCACTTCTTCAGTTGGCAAACATTGCTTTATATAAGCAATGAGTAGCACACCAACATAGACTTAGGAAAATCATATTATAACACTCCCCCTTGATTTTCTAAGATAAAAAATTGTGTCTCATTTGGTAGCATGAAACTAGCTTTTCCAAATCCCTCGATTAAATTTGATGTGCCAGAGATAGTTCCTACGTTTCCCTTAGCTTTGATTAGTTGTGAAAAATATTTCTCACTTTGAAGGATTGTATGAGTTGTTGCACTGTCTGCTAAACATATATCTTCCATATCCATTAAAGTTGGTCTGACACATAAAAAAAAATATAGATAAGAAAAGTTACATATCATTTATAATTTTATTCATGAGAAATACATAATATTATTCGTACAAAATGAAAACTAATAATATTATACATGTAGAGTGCTTAATTAAAACAAGGAATTAATCGATATCCCAAAAGATACTTTCAGAAGGTCTAGTAATATCGCCAACCTTTTCCTCATTGTTGGTCATTGGTGGAACATCAACAATATTCAATTGATGATTAACAAAGTTTGTTTCTGCCTCCATTACTTTGTTCTTTTGAGACTCCTGGTATAAATTAACCAGATGTCTCGGCGTACGACAGGTACGCGACCAATGCCCATTCATCCCACACCTGAAACAAACATCTGGTTTGTTCTTTTTCTGTGCTGCATTTTCTTTATTTTTACTAGGCCCAGATACTTGCCACTTCTGGTAGCCTGAATTGTTGAGGTTTGGAAATGTGTTGTTATAATGACCTCGTTTATTTTTCCGTCCCCAAGACTTCTTATTATGTTGCCATTTATTGTCACGTTTATTCTTCTGGAATGACGTGCTGTTAATGTCTGGCAATGGAGCAGAACCCGTTGGCCGTACTTGATGGTTTTTCAACAACAATTCATTATTCTTTTCCGCAACAAGTAGGATAGACAATAATTCACTAAATTTTGTGAACTTACTGTGTCTGTATTGTTGTGACAGAATCATGTTGGTGGGATGAAAAGTTGAAAGCGTCTTTTCAAGCAATTGAGGTTCAGAAACTGGATCTCCACATAAAGCCAAAGTAGAGGTTATTCTATAAATATTGGAACTATAATCCGTAATCGATTTAAAATCTTGTAGCCTTAAATTAAGCCACTCAAATTTGGCATTAGGGAGAACAACCAATTTTTGGTGGTCAAATCTTTCCTTTAATTGTGTCCATAAGGTTAAAGGATCTTTGACTGTTAGATACTCAGTCTTTAATCCTTCATCAATATGATGACAAAGAAAAATTATGGCTTTTGCATTTTGTGCCGTAGTGGTCGTGTTTCCTGATTCAATAGTCTTTTCTAACTCATTTGCACTAAGATGTAATTCTGCATCAAGTGCCCAAGCCAAATAGTTGTCTCCAGAGATTTTCAGAATTGAAAAATCTATTTTTGCCAAGTTTGCCATCTATTCTGAGTTAAAACACAATTTCATTATTTATTAAAACAAGTAATAAATAATTGCATGTATGATATGGAGAAGATAAACTATGAGATAAAATGCAACATATATATATATATATATATATATATACACACACACACACACACAAAGCTGTAAATGGATTTTCACCCGGCATGCGATAATCCGCGTAAGACAAATTATTTCACAAGTATATAAATGGTAAAAAGTTCCCACCAAATCTTGCAATAAGGATAGGTGGTACCATATGTAAATAATAAATTCAAAATTGAACAACTAAACATGAATATAATTAAGCATTAAAGAATACCAATTATAAGAATAAAATTATATTATCGGTTGGGCAAAGCCAGCTCGTAGTATAATAATTAATAGAAGGATACCAATTATAGGAATAAAATTATATTACGGTTGGGCAAAGCCAGCTCGTAGTATAATAATTAATAGTTAGAATTTAAATTACCGTCTCAGTTGGTTAGAACGTCGTGCTGATAACGTATTATAAAACAGTGTTATAAAACCTTAGCATAGGATTTTCAATTGCAACAGAAAAATAAGTAACCAAACATTCTTGTTACTGCATATGATAACTTGTTTGGAAAGGAGAAAGAGGTGAGAGAGAGAATAATTAAATTAGAACTCAGAACTCACTTCTTCAGTTGTCAAACATTGCTTTATATAAGCAATGAGTAGCACACCAACATAGACTTAGGAAAATCATATTATAACATTTTTATAATTTTTAATAAATTATCTTAATTTTTAATTTAAAAACTTTTAGATTAGCTATTTTTGTCACTGAAAAGGTTTTAACTCGCACTCCTGCCCTCTTGGTAGACATTGAGTGGGATAACCATTGGGCCAGACTCTGATAACGATTGGGCCAAACTTTAACTTGCTGCTATTCTTTTTTAAAATGATGAATTTTAAGTTTTCGAAACCCTTGTCTTCTGGAATATCAAAAAATTCTACCGTGAAAGACATAGGAGAGAGGAGAGAGGAGAGAGGAGAGAGGAGGGGAAGCAATGGCTTGCTGTTTACTGAGCTTCCCGCTGGTACCAAAGCCAAACTTTACTATCCCCTCTCTCCCTCGTTACGGTGAAACCCTAACCCCAGTCCATTTCCGGAAAAAACGATCGCCCAAAGCTCCGAATTATCTGGTAAGAGACTGGAACTATTTTGATATCTTTAGTTGTTAAAATTAAACTCAAAACTTGAAACTTTTATTTGGTATAGTACGTCTGAAATTTGGGCATTTCTGGGTACAGGTTGTTGCTTCAACAAAAAGTGTAGAGCCTCTGAAAATTATGATATCTGGGGCTCCTGCTTCTGGTAAAGGGACACAGTGCGAGCTGATAACTAAGAAAGTAAGTTCCTGTTTTTGGAAAATGGGAATTTAATAGGATATGTTTGGGTGCATTGAATTTTCCCCAATTGGAATTGGGGATGACTTAGTTAACATTTTAAGTTAAAATTTACTAATATTTGTGATTGACATGTTCTGGAAATCCTATTATGTATGGAATATGGAATTTCAATATAATTTATCGGGTGTATAAATCAAATAATAATACTAATATACAATCTTCTGCTAATTGGACTTTTGCTTCTTAGATGTTTACATCATTATAATATGAGCGATTAATTCTTAATTATAGATGTCACTAGATAATATAATAATTTACTAATATTATGAACACCTTGTTGTATTTCATCTCAGTCACATAGAGATACAGTATGTGAGAAGGAGCCAGACATAAGCTTAACCATAAAATATGAAGAAATTATGCTCTCCTATACTATCAATATAGGCACGTGAAGAGCAGTTTGGATACCACTATGTCTGACATGCAACTTCTTGTTGCCTTTTATGTAAAGTGCTTTTTAGTGGATGGCCAATAAGTTTAAGGTTTCTGCTCATTATCATACTCCATATCCTTGTTGCACACTTATCTGGTAAGAATTTTATAACATCTTGTTTTCATTTTACTATAATTTTGCTGAACTAAAACCAATTCAAGAGTTAAGTTGGCTCTACATTCCTAGAATATTGGTGTTTTACTCATTTATTTTGTCAAAGCATATTGTGCTCTGTTTGGATTATGCTTGATTAATATATAATAAGATTAAGTTTAATTTAGATGTCATGGTGTAATCTGAGTTTTGGGGATTATTGTGTGTCTTGTTAATTAGATTGGTTTTAGTATTTTCGGTATATACTTTCCTAGTAATTTTTTTAGGTAATTAGAATTATTTCCTTAACAGAATACTTGTCTTAGTGGTATACTAGTATTAGAGTTTTACTTAGTTCCTTGTAAACTTGGTTGTTAAGTGTTAAGTTTTCTATATATACGTATTTGAATCCCACAAGTTCAGGAGTAGAGAGTTGACAAACCCAAGTGGTGGGAGAAATGGCAAAGGCCCTGAGGAGTAACCTCAAGGTTGATAGTTTCAATCCCCATACTTGGGGGCCAAATTACCTATAAAAAAATACAAATAAATAAATAAATAAAATAACATAGAGTTGTTTTTTGAAATTGAAGCTGTGTGCTTTTGGCATTTGTTGTCATGGTTTGCGAGCATAGATCCCTGGTAAAGCACCCATCTTCTTTCAGACCTTTCTTATCTGAGTGGTCTTATTCCACCCACCTTATTATAAGGTTCGTTAAACCCTAGAAAAGACGTCACAAACCCTAAACACTATGGATTACTGTAAACAGCCTGCGGGCTGCCTGATATAAAATTCCCTGAAACTGTCCTACATCACTCAAGCCATTAAATAAAGATCGAATGAATGTATAAGTCGCTGTATTGCACCCCAACTATGTTCTTCATTCTTAGTTCTTACACTAGCATAAGAAAAGTTTTCTTGAGCAAAGAAAAATCCCTCTCCATGTTTTACATTGTTGTAATTTTGATATATAGCTCAACTAGGCTGACTTGATTTATATTCTGCTTTTAGGTTGTTTATAACTTTTCTTGTTTTCAAGTAGGTTATTTATAACATTTTCGATGACATAATGTCGCTACTTGCAAAAAGTTGCATCTTTTTGGATTGCCCAATGAAGAAAAGTTACATCTTTTTCATTCTTACCACATGATTTCTCACTTTGGATTGCCCAGTGATGAAAACAACAACTGAATCATATTCCTCGTATATGCAGTATGGTTTAGTGCATATTGCAGCTGGAGATTTGCTGAGGGCGGAAATTGCAGCAGGGACTGAAAATGGGAGGCGAGCTAAAGAATATATGGAGAATGGACAATTGGTACCCAACGAAATAGTTGTCATGGTAGGTTACCTTGACTGCTCCTTTTTGTAATAATAGAGTTCTCTGAATGTGATTAGTTGAATTTCTGTGCAAGTAGATGGTGAAGGAGCGGTTATCGCAACCAGATTCTGTAGAAAAGGGTTGGCTTTTGGACGGATATCCCAGAAGCTCATCCCAAGCAACTGCTCTTCATGAATTTGGTTTCCAGCCAGACCTTTTTGTTCTTCTCGAAGTGAGTTATTTATTTATTTTTATTTTTTAAATACAATTGTTTCTTTGGTAATTAATTATCAATACTCTGGACCACGAGAACAAGATACAAACTAAAAGCCAAAGAGTAACTTAATTGTATTTTATCTGGTTCGGAGTTGAAATGCTTTTATAAACTCTGATGTTTGTTGCTTTCACAACTTTGGGTTAGAACATAGCACTGTTGTTCAGAATTCTTTAACATGACCCTGATTTAGTTAGGCTACATATAATTAGGTGCGAGTGTGATTATTTTTTAAACCTTGGGTGTAGCAATTTCACACTTTTTGCAGGTTCCTGAGGAGATTCTTGTTGAGAGAGTGATTGGCCGTAGGCTAGATCCTGTTTCTGGGAAGATATACCACTTGAAGTATGCTCCACCTGAAACTGAAGAAATTGCTGCGAGACTTACCCAGCGTTTTGATGACACAGAAGAAAAGGTATGCTTAAAGCATTCTAGTTGATATTTTACTTTAAAAGATATGCTTGAAGCATTCCAGCGGTTTAATTAACGATATTTTCTTAATTAACAATCTAAATTTTTTTTGCATGTGTTATGTAGGTAAAGCTTCGCTTGCACACTCATAATCAAAATGTGGAGTCGATGCTTTCAATGTATGAAGATATAATAGTTAAGGTATGTGATATGCTTTTATCTCTACCTGACATTTCCTTTTTTATGTGTAACTCTGCATCACCACCAATTGTTCTTGACGTGTATTTTATAAATGCCTATGAAACCTCAGTAATAGAATTAGTGCATATGAAATTCAGACAGGATTTTGAGAGACTATTTGGGAACAACCAATATAGCAGAGAAATCTAGACTTGAGTTATAGTCACATTTATCCTCAAAGTCTCTTTTATTTCTCTATACAAATCCACGAAAAAAAGACATAGCAGAGCACTCTCTGGATACTGTACCTAGTTTTCACCTCTTATACCAGGACCAAATATGAAGGATATTATTCACTGGCATCAGCGTAACTCAAACAATACCAAACAACGGAAATAACATATTTCAGTATTCCCTGTCAAAGGAGCAGAGTTCTACCACTAGGCGAAACTTCTTTTCCCTCAAGGTGTCATACAAAATTATATGTTTACTCAATAAGTAGTCATGCTAGAGAAAGGATCTTACTGTCATGAGTTGCTCACCTTGGTACAGTACTTTATAGTATTAGCAAGATAAGTGATGAGGAGGGAAAAGAGAAGACTAAGAGTATTAAGTATCAAGCTTATTAAGTCGTATCCGAGTCGACGACTAGGCATTTGAGCGGTATCACAACAGCAGTCGACTAGGCGACGCCTAGGCGTCTGAGCGGTATCACAACAGCAAGTTGAAGGGATGACTTAGGAGCAGTAGCTAAGTCGTGCAACTAGGGGAGGCAGTTGTCGCCTTGCCTTGGCTGACTACCTTCCTAGGCGCACGATTTGGAAGAGAAAAAAAGAAGAAAAGGAAAAGAAAGAAACAAGAAAAGAATAGATCTCTGCTACTGAAAACTTCCATCGCCATCGAAGGAGTCAATCGCCGTCGCTGGTGCCACCCTTTATTGTAGCTGCTGTAGTTTGTGTCGACACGGCCTCTCGAGTCTCGTCCATACTTCATACTCGTCTAGCCCTTGCCGCTGCTCTGTTTGTGTAAGAAAATATAAATAAAAGGGGATTTGAGATTTAAAAATATCTTGGCTAAATCCAGTTTAATACCTTGTAGTTTTCTTAAACTTTAGAACTAGTTCCTTAAGTTGCAGACTTTTCATTTAAATCCCTACTTTTCTTTCATAATCACCTCAAGTTTTCTGATTTTACATTTTAACCCCTGCATTCCTATATTTTTAGTATTAACCCTGCTCATTAGTTCAGTTTTCAATAAGGTACTTAGGTCTCTATAAATGTGTATTATTTGTAAATAAGATATAAATGTGAAATGTTAACATATTTTTGTTTTTAATGGTATTTAAGAGTATTTCTTGTGAAATAGTAATATTTTTGTGAGCAATTCTTTAGTATTTAATGTAATTGAAGTAAAATATATGTATAAAATTTTACATGTATAAAATATACATAGGAAATGACTTGTCGACTTATGAACGACTAGTCGAGCGCCTAGTCGACTAGTCAATTAAACTCCTGGCTACCGACTTGACTCGACTTAACAACTTGACAACTATGTTAAGTATTAAATATTTTTAGTCTTCTTAGGAGTATTTATTATTAAATAATTTTTGTGTTATTATTTAGGGATAAGTGATGTAATTATTTGTTATATTTTATTATATTAGGTAGAATCTTCTAGAGCTGCAATTCTAATAGATATTATTAGAATTTTGTTGTCCATATTTAATTAGATTGCCTAGGCTTTTACTTGGTCGTTAAGCTTAGGGTTTTTATTTAGTCCTATATAAAGAGATGTAATCTATTATTATTATTATATATATTCATTTATTGAATGATTGATTATTATTGGTTTTGAGCCTTGTGGTTTGTGGCTTTTAACCTTATTATCTCTCCTTATTCCTTCTTCCATCGTTGTACCACATCATTTGGTATCGAAGCCAAATCTGGTGTGTAACATTTCATCTTCCTACTCAATCTTTTTCTGGCCTCCATCTTGAGTTTGCTAGAGAGTCAACAACATCTGAGACAATGTAGTCTCAAATCGTCCCAAAATTTATCATCATCCTCAATAAGAAAAAAAACAAAGAAAGAAAAACCATCAACAGTCTGGCGCTGCATCACCAAATCCCTGTAGTCACCACCCACCGTCACAAGATAGTCACCTCAACACAGGGCAAGGTAAAACAACTGCGGAATCATCACAAACCCAGCAACTACTTCCCAGATCTGCAATCCTAGCGAACCAAGAGAGAGGGGAAAAAAGAAAAAGAAAGTCTTAGATCTGTAGTGCAAAGTAATAGACCAGAAAAGTAGTGGAAGAGGAAAAAGAAAGAAAAAGAAGATAAGTTTTTTTTTCTTTCCCCTTTTCATCGCAATCAGCCCCTTTCTCAATCTCTTGATGCGTTTGTGTATAGAATTGAGAAAGAGAAGTGGAAGAGAAGAAGATTTGGGGTTTCCGCTAGTGATGCATAATTATAGTTATGTACTCCAAGTTGTAAAAAATCTTTTTTAGTACCTAAACTTTCTTATTTTGTCAAAACAGTCCCTAAACTTTTCTGTTTTGACATAATTAGTCCTTGAAGTTTTATTCTTTTTTATATTTACCCTCTTTAATCTGTTAGGTCCCTGTAGAGTCGGGAAAAAAGGTTAAAAAAAGTAAAGTGTTTAAAAAAATGTCTTACATAGAAGCTCCAGAGTTCCTATGTACCCAAATTGCGAAACTTAAGCGTATGATTTTTACCCAACACGAGCAACTTAAAAGGTGTATTTCTTCATCTAGTTTTAGTTACGAGAAATTTTGCTCTACTAGAACAGGATGAACGAAGCCTTGCATGTTTAAAGACTCGTTATGACAAAGCGGGGCAGTATTATCATCTTTCCTATTTGTTTGAAGAACAAACATGTGTTCAACCTAATGTGGTTCATCACTGTGAAGCATTAGCAGACAACCAAAGGTCCATATTTTTCACACTTGAAAGATTTAGGAAATTCTTCAAAAATTCAGTGAAGACGCAAATCGAAGAAAACTTGAAATTAAAATTAAATCTGAAAAGTTTGAAGACAAAGTTGAACTTGAAGAAAAACAACTTGCGAATAAAATTGAGCCATTGAGGAGATCATCAACAACGTTGTTGACAATGTTAGTGAAGCAGATGCTCTCGAAGAAGGAAAAGTCCCAAGAACATCTCAAGGTGGAACATGTTGACATTGTTTTTCAAGATGGTGCATTTGAGTCCCAAGGTGTCGTAAAGTCCTTTATGATCTCAATTTTTGTTTGAAGACTTTGTTCATGAAAGCCTTTATGATCTGAATTTTTGTTTGAAGACTTTTTTCATGAAAGCAGAACATTGAGTTCTCAATCAATCTTTGTTTGAGTACATCTTGCCTATCCTGGATTCTCATTCTTCACCACTTCAAGATTTGAGGACGTGTTTTCTCCAATGGAGTATAGAATGATGAGGAGGGAAGGAGAAGACTGAGAGCATTTATTATTAAGATTTAATGACCAAAAAAAACCATCTAACTATTGGTTTGTTTTCATTTAGATCAATGAGGAATATTTATTAACACCTATACCCATAACATTAAGAAAAGGGTTATAAGAATGACCAAAACTTAACACGTCTTCTAATCGTACGTAGTTAACTAATGCTGATATGTCATGTGATTTGGCATCTGAAGTGGAAATTAAATTATTATTAATATTTTTTGTTGACATAATTCTTACTTAAAAACTTTTTCAATAAGTATAATAGAACATAATTAAGACATATACTAATTACAAAGATTTAAAAAAAAAATGCATACAAACAAAAGAAATTATGATAGTAATCTGCAACATTCATACCCCGCACCATCTTCTCCGCCACCATATTCCCACCATAAACATCTTCTCCGCTACCAAATTTCCACCACAATCCATCTTCTAGACCTGGCAAAACAAGCCTAAGCCCGCGGGTCGGCCTGTCAAAAGTTGGGATGTGAGCTTATATGTTTTATCCCAGAAAAACCTTTGCCTTTTTAGCCCGGCCCAATTTTGGCCTGTTCCGTTGTGGTCTGACCCGCCCATGAAATTCCGACCACTTCAAATGTTCAAGGTCAAGCCAATATTTTAATAATAATTTGATATTTTTCTACAAGCAGAACACTGATTTTTTTTTTTTGTTTTGTTTTGATAACATGAGCAGCCCACCCAGTCAAGAAATAAAAAAAAAAACTATAATGTTGATTTGCCAAGCAGAATGTCACTTAAACCATTGTTGCTTGTAGGATTATTTTTATTTTGCACATATAATGTGTTAGTTTATTTCTAAAATTTATAATACTTGATATAAGTGTGTGAAGAATAAATTGAATGGATATGCAAATTAATGCAAAAAAAAAAAAAAAAAATTGAAAAAACCTGTCGATGCGGGCCACCTAGCCCATCACTCGCTGGGCCATTGGCCTCTTATTTTAAGCCCACGAAAGTCCGGGCCATTTTTGGCCTGGCCCGTTTAGGATCGGTCTGCCCGTTCGCTAGGTCTACCATCTTCTCAACCAAAGATTAAGAAAATCAATTTTTAAACACTATCAACCACTATTTTCAACAGTCAGCATCTTCAAAATAACAACAGTCATTCTTCAACTATTGCAGGAATTTTAAACCCTTCTATTTCCTCTCAATCCTCATTCTTCTCCTCTATCTTTTCATTAGTAGTCACTCGTAATTTCATCTTTTTATTTTTTTCCTCCTTCCCCTCTCCTCCACCCAGATCGTAGAAACCCAAATCAACCCAGCTCTAGTAAAAAATTAGAGATCCCCCCTCCCTTTCCCTTTCCTTCTTCTCCTCCATCCAGATGCTATGCCTCAAAAAATTTAGAGAAATTTTTTCCCTCTTCTCTCTTCTTTTTCTCCTCCATCCAAATCCTAGATCCCAAATAAAGTAGTAAAAAGCCCAAAGCTTCCCTTTGGCCACCCAGTTGCTTCATACGATTTAATTGAGACGCATCTCCTTCGGTAATCGTTATCATCCGATGAGATTTGCAGAAAGGAGGAGATGGCATAGGGAGGGGAGGTTCATATAGTCGAAGGTGGAGCAGAAAAAGATGAATTGATGATAGTGAAAATTTCTTTTCCTGCTAATATTTGGTAAATGGGTTGAAGATGATGGCTACTCATGGCTGAGTTTTGTTTATTTTTTTTAACTGGTATTTTTTAATTGATTTTTTGTTACGAAATTTAAGATGTTTTTTTAATTGGTGTTTCGTGTTTTTGTTGGTGTTTTACTTTTTTATTTGATCTTTCGTATTTTAAATCACTTTTTATGCCTTAATTATGTATATTTTTTAATTATCTGTTTTAATTTAATTTTTATTATTTCAGCAAAAAAATATTAAAAATTATTTATTTTACAATTCATATGCCAAATTATATGACACCTCTACATTAATTAACCATGGTTTAAGTCATCCTTGTAACCTTTTTAGTTATATTAGGGTATAGGTGTTAAAAAAATTTCTCATTGGTTTAATTGAAAATAAACCAAAAGTTGGATGTTCTTTTTGACCATTAAGTCTATTACTCTCTCCGTCCCAGGATAAAAGTCCTAGTTAGCTTTTTGCGCATATTAAGAAAGAGAATAAAATGACAAAATTGTTCATATTTAAAACTAAAGTTATCTAAAAACTTCTCATTGGAATCGATTCCATTAAAGCATTTAATACTACTTTCAACTAAGAATTTGAATTCCTTCAAAAAGTCATTATAACTTCTCATCTAATTGCATAATTTTTTGTACATGACAAATAATACTCCATAAATATGCATAGAGAATAGAAATATAGAACAATTAATACTAAGTGTATTATAGGAATTTTTATTGTAATAAATAAATTATTTAAGGTAAGTGGACATTTAACTTGGAACTACCCAAAATTGTAATAAAGACTATCCTGGGACGGAGGGAGTATTAAATATTTTGTGTAATTATTTAGAGAGAAAAGAGATGCAATTATTTATTTTATTTTATTTTATTAGGTAGAATATTCTAGAGCTTTAAATTATGGTAGATATTATTAGGATTTTGCTTTCATATTTAATTAGATTGGTTTACTTGGTCATTAAGCTTAGGATACTATTAGGATTTTGTTTCCAAATTTAATTAGTTTGCCTAGGATTTTACTTGTTCGTTAAGTTTAGCTTTACATTTAGTCCTGTATGAAGAGATGTATCTATCATTATGATTCATATATTGGATGATTGATTATTATTGATTTTCCTTTGTGCTTTTGTGGCTTTTAGCCTTATTATCTCTCCTTTTTATCTCCTTTGTTCCTTCTCCCATCCAACAGAAACATAAAATAAGTAAGCAGCTTGATGTACTAGATCAAGATGAGTCTTCAAGTCATCAAAATATCTTTTCTCGTCTCCTGCTGGCGTCCCTTCAAAACCATTCCATTGATGCATACAAAAATGGATCATGATAAGAATGACACAAATTTCGCTCTCTTATAACCCAATATCTCTATAGTTATACTTGGGCTCCAGTACGGAAGTAGGCCAACATTTGTGTTAGAAAATGGGAGGTTTCCAAGTCCATGGCTAGGTACTTTATTTCTTTATTTATTTTGGTGCAACCATGGCTAGGTACTTACTACTTCATGAAGTCTAACTTCATTTGGGAATACTATTTATAATCCCAAATTCCAATAGTTATCTTTTGGTGTCTTGTGTGGAAGTAGGATGATATTTATATTGGCAAATATTTGCATGGGCAGTATTTATTATTCCTTGCACTAATTATTTTGTTAGGAATACCATTTAGTTCAAAATTCCAATAGTAAGGTCACGGTCTACAGTTCAGATGGAGACCAATATATTAGAAAATGGGAGGTTTCCAAGTCGATGGCCTTGTAGTTACTACTTGAATTGTAATTACTTCTTAGGATACCATTTATGGAGCAGGTTGTTTACGTACTTGCTCATACAAGCAAGGTTGAGCAAGGTTGAGCAAGTAGTGATCTCGGGTAAAGTAGTTAGAAGAGTTCGCTAAGAAGACAGGTCCAACTTTTCATTGACTAGCTAGCAAAAAGCGCTAGTCAGGTAAAAGTAATAAGAGCATTGAGGGTGATTTACGATCAGGGAGTGAAAAGGCTAAAGCTAAAGCAGTAGGAGATGGATGGGGCGATCAACCCCACTAGAAGGTTATTCTCGGTTATCTTATTGGTCTAGGGTTCCCTCTTTTTTTTGAGACTCTTTACCCGCCAAATCTATTTTGTTTTTTTCCTTGTGGAACACTTTTTATATCTTCGAATTGACCACCACAACTAACTTTCCGCTTTATTAGAGTTAGAGCCGAGAGCTACATTCTTTTTCTCGTTATTGTTCTTGTTTTTCGTCTTCTTGTCTTCTTACGCTATTTTCCACTCTCAGTCTCACTCTCCCTCGCACTCACTCTCTCTCACATTCTCACACTCTCACTCTCACACTCTCACACTCTCACACTCACACATACGTGTGCGCCCACACATTCACACAGTCACATGGATGGAAATTGTTAAGTGGAGGTTTTTAATTTTTCTTTAATGTTCCCCAGCTTACTTCAATTATATTTTGATTCACCCTCCTTTTATAAGAATTTTTTTTTAACTCCTTAGGGTTTTATATATTAATGTAGGACACGGCGGAAAGAAGGAATAACTGTACCTATTTAATCTCAAATATGTATATTCAATAATCTGAAAATAAATAAAGATTACAACTCTTTATATAGGAACTCTATGACTTAGCACCCAAGTAAAGAATCCTACCATAAAAAAGAAATAATCTTGTAACTAGAATCTACCTAATATCCTAATTAAATCAACTAGTATGATTAAAAACCCTAATTCAAAAGGGAAACAATTCCTAGTCATCGTTCTCAAATCGTGAATCATATCGTGTATCGAAAACGCTCATGTCGTGTTTCATTTACCATATTGTGAATCTATGAAAAATGTGGTAATATATATTTAAACATATAAAACACAGTTTATTGGACAATCAAGCATATTAGCTTGACTATATAAAAGTAATTAAGGAAAAATATTATTATAACCTACTAATAAATTTTAAAGTTAAATAGTAGTTCAAACACTCTAAATTGAATTATTTGATAATATTTTAGCAATAACATAATAACAACATAAAACGAAAATTCAGATTCACCTTTGAACTACAAAACAAAAGAGAATAATTCAAATTAACTAGTGGAGATTCATGTTTTTGCTTGTGGAACGTGATGTGAGAAAAATAAAGCGACATTTTGTGGAAGAAGATATGAAAATCTAAAAAGTGTTTAAAGGCTTATCAAGCGATATAGAATATGTTAAGACTAAAAAACCTCTTTATTTGAAATGATAGAAGGCTTAAAAGTTTTGCTTTCACTCTTTTGGATCTACATACGAACTTTTAAAAGTTTGTTGCTAACTTTAAAAGTATCGTACATCGTTTCATATACGTATCCTATCATAACTAAATTGTATGATATGGTGATAGACTCTACTGTATGCTTGCGTGAGGTGGTAAAGCGTGCCGTAGTCGTTGCCCGGATCGTTTCTAGCAAAGTTGTACGGTGGAACATGCTCGTCACCTCAACCATTCGCCTATATTGATATGAAAACCTTGGTACAATCGATAGTGTAAGGAATTTGCGTTGAATGGGTGCCAACGACACCTTGACCATTGTTTATATGGAAGCAAGAACCTTGGTACAATCGACGATTAATGCGGTAGAAGACGCAACACACAACTATGAATTGTTGTATGATAAGTCAAATTGAATCTCCAGAAAACCATAGTTGTCACGGCGCCACGACGAGTCATGGCGGTAGCCGACTGCCAGGATGCCTAGGTGACCGCCATGGCGTCCGTATGGCGACAAGTCGTTTACAACGTGCAATTTATATATTATTTATTTTACTTAACAAGTATATTGGCAATAAAATTTCATATACATTAAAACTCAAAACATAACATTATGGAATAACATTAAAAGTATAATTATGTAAATACTTAGCAATAACAATCCAAAAACAAAACCCTTTATATTAAAAATTAGTAAAAGAAATGAAGAATTCAACAAACACCACATAAAAAATAAAGTTGTAACCAACCATCACAAATATGTAGTCTAATAACTAATAAAACACCACATAGCAAGCCAAAATAATGTCTAGACTCTCTACACTGGTCTAGAAACATCATTCAAGCAAAATCATCAAGGAAAAGGTCATCTCCATCTCCTCTACGAGAACTACTCTCATTCAAAGACGTAGGTCTTTCTCCAAAATCATCCTCCACATCATCATCATTTGGAATTCTCTCTTTTTCAACAACTTCATTATCAGATTCGGAATCCATCAACCTTGATTCCCTTGAAGTTGAACTACCACCACATCGAGAGTACGTCATGAGATTCTCACTAGTATTAGCACGAGCCCTCCTTAAAAGATTGCGACCCTCAAGCGTGTTGGATGCACCGGTTGCTCGATCCACATCATTCCATGTAAGATCCTCCCCGGGATGAACAACATCGGCCTCATTATTGATCCATTCATTACCCCATTCAAAGTCATCAATGGCTAATGGATCAAAATTTTTTCCGAGTTCACGCCTCTTTTGGAACCTTGAGACAATCTTTCGATTGTATTGGACATACACCAAGTCACTCAATCGTTTGTGTTCCAATCTATTCCTCTTCGTATGAATGTAAAATAAATAGAACAAAAAATAATATTAATGATAAAATTTTAATTATATAAAAAATAGTTAGTATTAGTACTGAATGGCTTATTACTTTTGAAATTTGAACTAACAATAGAAAGTACTTACAAACTCAAATGTACTCCAATTGCGCTCACAACCGGAAGAACAACAGAGGCCTAGAATTCTTTTTGCAAACGAGGATGGCTCAGAAGTCCGTCCTCCAAAAGCATTCCACCAATCAACTAGCAAACATTTAAAAGAAATATAAATATTTTTAAAGGGAGGAAAGGAAAAATGTATATAAATTATAATTATAATTTAGCTTTTATATCTTTATATATATTTTAATATACTTACGAGGATTCTTTATTTTCCGTTGTCTAATCGCCATTTCTCTTGCAAAAGTATCTCGAGAAGCATCATAGTTATCGGCTAGATTGCTTATCTTGTCTAGCAAATCTAGATCCGCCACCATCTTTGCAAGAATGTCATTGAAGTCTTCTCGTAAATTACCAGCAAACATCCGACGTTCCTCTTTGATATCAAAGTACTGGCCCGGATTGAGAAACAACGCAGCCCCATATAATTTTTGCTCCATTTGACTTTCCCATTGCCGCTCAACAATTTTAATCACCTTCTTATACAGTCTTTGTTTGTTATCAAATGCATCTTTGATTTTTTTTCCGCGCATTCCATCGCAACGAAAACTTCTGGCATAGTAGGCTTCTCATCACCATCAACAAACCTCAAGACTATAAGAAGTGGTTGTGACACCCTAATGCAATCCTCAACATGATGCCAAAATGTTGTTGAAATAATAGTATCACATACTTTCTTCCCCGCTTCAGTAGCCAACATCTTTGATTTTGACCAATCCTCGCTTATGAACAAATGTCTCAATGCATCTTTATGCTTGTACAAACTCTGCAAGGTGAGGAAAGCTGTAGCAAATCTAGTAACTGCGGGTCTCACAAGATCCTTCCCATTTGTTTTCTCCCTCATCGCATTAAGAAGACGACCATGCTTATAAATGAATGTTGTGATTCTTCTTGCATTTGTGATTGTGGGCTGGAATTGCTTCAACTTGCCTATGTCCTCTAGCATAAGGTTAAGGCAGTGAGCGGCACAAGGTGTCCAAAACAGTGTAGGCCTCCTCTCCATTAGTATATGCCCCGCTGCCTTGTAATTAGAGGCATTGTCCGTTACCACTTGAACAACATACTCAGGGCCAATTTCCTCAATCTTGCTATCAAGTAGATTTGCCAACATTGTGGCATCTTGTGACTGACTGGAGGCATCAACAGAACCTATGAAATAAGTCCCCTCCGGACTATTAACAAGGAAATTCAACAAGTGTCTTCCCCTCTTATCTATCCAACCATCCGACATGAGTGTGCAACCATATTCCTTCCAAGCAACTTCATGTTTTTTTTTAACTCATCGGTTTTGGTCGTTGCCTTCTCAAGTAAAGGAACTCTCAACTCATGATACGTTGGAAGCTTTAAACCCGACCCGTATTGCCCTATGGACTCGATCATTACTTCAAAAGTCCTTGCATTTGCAGCATTGAATGATATGCCACACTCGTAGAAAAAGTCGGCAATGTGCATATGGACTCTCTCCTTTTCCTCCGGTGTCCTCAAACGATTTTCAATACTGGTTTGGCTCAAACGCTTGCTATGCCTCAACTCTACAACTTCTACTTCTTCGGGAGTTTTCCTTAAAAGTGCTTCAACCGTCTTTGATGGAGTTTTTGGTTGTGGCTTTTGGAATTGAAATATAGCTTTCTTCCTTTTAGAAGCCGTCCCAGAACTTGGGATAGTATTAGAAGAAGCATTGGAAGCCATGGTTGGACGATCAGATGATTGTTCAACTACTACATCATCATCATCATCATCATCTAGCTCAACTGGCTTGTTCCTCTTTTTACTATTCAAAGCCGCTTTCATCTCCCTAATAATTTCTGTTGTTTTGGAGCACTTCGCTACATCTCCAAAATTTCCGACTAGATGTTGCTTGAGCCTCTTGATGCCCAAATGACATTTCTTCCTGCAAAGTATACATTGCACATCCTTATTATTTAAATCCGGCCAATATCCATATTTTCAACCCGGATCGTTTGATTTAGCTTTTCTTTTAGGGTCCTTCGTTATATCATAACTATTGCCCCCCGAACTTTCCACCATTTTACTTTCTAGTTTCTACACAATACAATCAAATAAAAAATATAAGACAATCTTTATATAAGCATGTATTAGTATATAAATATAAGACGGTCTTTAAATGGCCTTATAAGTTATAAGACGGTCTTTGAGTTAATATGCATTTTACTTTGATATATATATTTAAAGTCTTTAAATATATATAAATTTATATATATATATATTTATTTATTTATATTTATATTTTATATATATTTATATATATTTATGTATATATGTATAAATTTATACATATATAAATGTATACACACATATATGTATACGCAGCGGATCCAGTCCGGGATCCCGGACTGGCTTAAAATACGGACCTTTTTTTTTTTTTAAAACAACTAGAAAAAAATAAATAAATAATTATGGAACTGAAATTTTTACATAATACAGTGTTTTGGGCGTGATTTGGATACCTATACCAAAAAATGTATGTACAGTCTGCACAGACTGTACATACATGTTTTGTTATATGTATCCAAATCACACCAAAAACACTGTATTATGTAAAAATTTCAGTTCCATAATTATTTATTTATTTATTTTTAGTTGTTTTAAAAAAAAAGCAACAAAAAAAAGGTTCGTATTTTAAGAAAGTCCGGGATCCCGGACTGGATCCGGACTCTATATATATATATATATATATATAAATTTATACATATATGTCTTAAACAAAAAAAAAATTAAATGGCCTTATAAGTTATAAGACAGTCTTTAAAGTCTGAGAGTTAATATGCATTTTACTTTGATATATATATTTAAAGTCTTTAAATATATATAAATTTATATATATATATATTTATTTTATTTATATTTATATATGTATAAATTTATACATATATATATATGTATATATATATATATATAGAGAGAGAGAGACCCAGCAGAAAGAAAGCAGAAAGAAAAAAGGCTAACAAAAAAAAAGCAACATATATATATAACATAATATATATAACATCCAAGCTGCCTCTTGCGTCTTAGTATAAAGAAAACGAAAACACTAAGCATCAAACATATAAGCAGCCAAGCAGTAAGCAGAACAGGAGAAGAAAAAAAAAAGACGACATACCTGCTGAGTGCCGATCGACGATCGTAGTCGCGCAGTCCGAAAGAGTCGAAGTCCTCTCGCTCTCAGTCTATCTCAGTCGCAGCCTCTTGCGTCTCGCCCTCCCAGTCTCTGTCGACTTCGCTTTCTTCTTCGTAATTCGCCTTCGCAGTCTCTCGGTTCTACTTCTCTTGACTTCGATCTGCTGATTGTTCTGTGTGAATTGATCAATATACTCGACTAGGGCTGGTTTTCTTGTTCTGCGACATCGTTTTTTTTAACCCAGTTCAGATTTGGGTCGATCCATACCCATAGAGACCAAGTCGCTCAATCAGCTGGTTAGTCGTCCAAGTCGTTGCTGCGTCATCCAAGTCGTCGCTGCGACGCTCGCCTTTCCGCCATCGACCAAGTCGCTCACTCGCCTTGCCTGTTCCTTACTGACTAGACGACATGGCGTCACCTAGGCGACGCTTTAACAACTATGAAGAAAACTAAGATTAGCTTAGAAATTCTTAAAGAACCAAAAGATTGTATTGATAAAAATCTGAAGTTATATTTTACATCAGCTTTGCATCTTATTTATACTAATCAAAAGGAACCCTAATCCTATAAGGAAATAAGTAACCAATTTGGAATGAAAATCCCAGCTAATATGCTTCCTAATTACATTAGAATTGGAAAAACTACTAAAAAGCCCTGAAAAATCAATTTGGAAAAGTCTGGAACGAGCCCAAGCGCTGCGGCGCTGAGGATCTAGGGACTTGGCGCTACGAACAGACACTGCGGCGTTAGGGAGTCAGGGCCTTGGCGCTGCGGCGCTGGAAACGGGTGCTGCAGCGCTAGGGGGCGCGTGTTGGGCTGGCGTGCGTCGTGCTTGGCATGCTAAACTTTGACATAGGCTTTGGCATGGCTGTCCGCTAGCGTGCCGCTAAACTTCCTAAGTGCCTTGCCGTGTTTGGAAATTCATATTGTCGCGTGAATGCCAAACCCTCCATGAATTGGGACATAGACTTGTCGAGAATTAGGCGACATAAACGAACACGGGTTTGATGACTTAGCTTGCCCTGAATTGGGCTTGCTGAATATATGTTGAGTTTAGAAGACCCAAATCATGTAATTCATCCTCCCCTCGCGGCTTGCTGACATTGACTAGAATTGGACTTGAATTGAGCTCCATTTTAAGCATCCTTGAATAAACTTCAGCCCAATTTCTTAAAAACACTTGATGAATCCTTGGGACTTGAATTGAGTTATTATCAATCAATGCGGCCCTGATCAGGATCGTGTTATTCCCCTCCTCTTGAAAAGGATTTGTACTCAAATCTAGCTCTACAACAAAACAAACTAAATCAGCAACACCAAACAAAACATAACCACATGTCTCACTTGACAAATTAAACATATAAGCAATATCAACAAAGTAAGGATATGAAAAGAATCGTCATCACAAAGTTAAACATCATCAAGAGGCATAGTAACATTTGGCATTTTCCTCGTGTTAACATCAACAACATGCAAGGGTTTCCTTTCAAACGATGCTTGAAGTGGCCCTCTAACTGCGACACTATTCTCATCCCAGGTTACTTCAGCACCCACTTTACCAAGAACCTCTACAAATTTCATAGCACCCTGTAAGCTGTTTGTACCATAACCTTTTGTAGTGATGGTTCCACCAGTGATTACTGCATCCGCTAAGAAGTAACTAGCACTTGAAACGTCACCTTCTACATAGGTATCACCCGCAAGCTTGTACATTTGACCTCCTTCGATCAATGTCTTGATTTTTTGCTATCACTATGCTCTATGGTAATTTCAAATCGTTCCATTATCTTCAAAGCCATTTATCTAGAAAACTTAACCTTTCCTCCAGGAAGACCTTCTTTTCCCACCGGAATCATACCAGAGGAACCTTCCACAATTGCTCTTTTACTAGCACTTCCCAAAGCACCAAGCAAGCAAGGAATATGAAAAGTTTCGCCTCCTCCTGGATCAAATATCAATTTTTGTAACTGTGCACGTCGTATATGCAAACACATTTGAATTCCTGGATTAAACACAAAACAAAACTAAGTAACATGTATCTTTTGTATAGTCACCACGAAATCAAAATACACAAATTTTAATGCATAACATACTAGATCAAAAATCAAAACACTTCCCTTTAGACCCTCAATGCATTGTGCTGATCGGTTTGCATATTGATCCAAGCTTATCTCATCACCAAGTATGATCTTATACTGATTTTGCACAACATAATCAACCTTGCCCTTTCAATCGAAATTAACACATTCAAAATCAAGTATGGCGTTAATGGAATTAAAAGGTCTCATCCAACTTCACAAGATGAAAACTCTAATGGAAAGACATTTTCACAACCATTGTCAAACAACAACTTATGCACCGACTGAACAGTATGAAAACAAGAATACGGACAAGAAAAACCAGAATGAATATTATGAAAATAAGAACAGTGAAAACGAGAATAAACAGTATGATCATTAACTAACTCAACATATATCAAATATGCTCCATAGTTTATGATAAAGATGATTCTACCATTAAAATAGCTAAAAACTAATTTATCAATATAAGCATGCAAAACATGTTTTAATAAACTCATAAAAACACTAGATGCATTAGTTAATCTAACTGAAATAACCAACCACTTGTACAAATCACATGTTAATGCAACTTTCCATCCATCACATTCTCTCATGCTAATTTGATGATGACCACTAATCAAATTAAATTTAGATAATACACAAGTACTATGCAATTCATCTAGCATATTATCTAAGCAAAGAAAAGAATATCGATACTTGTTTACCAATTGAAAATTAACGCACATGCTCGATGTCCTATCCTTCTTAGGTACTATGATCTCACGAACGGCACATGAACTCATGTTTTCTTTCACGATACCCCTCTCCATTAACTCTCCAACCTGCCTTTGTAACTCTGTCGTCTCCTCGAGAATGGTATAGGTTGATCGGTACGGAATGATAGCACTGGGTAAGATATCATCCTGAAATAGTGAAACAACAGAACTAGACAAAGAAGAGTTAAACTGGTTAGTATTCAAAAGTGCCTCTTTGTACGAACGTACAATCATCGGCTGTTTATAATACAATACTCTTTCCCACTCTCTCTTTTTCATAGTCACGTATTTTTCTCTCTTATTTTCTCTCATTCTCACTCTTTTCAATCTCTTTTTTGTTTTCAACCGCACTTTTATCTGCTTCCTCTTTTTCACTCTCAATCTTTTGATCACTCTCTTGCTTTTGATCACGATCTTTTGTAAGTGCATTATCTTCTTCAACTTCTACCTACCTCAGCTGATCTTGATCCCTATGCGCCTTAAGAGTGTTTTGTGGCTACATTCAACATGCCTCCAACACCTTACGAACCGAATCCATGATGTCTTCCTTTGTTTCCCTAGGCAGTAATCGTTCTCTATACGCCTTAGGAGTGTCTTGTGGCTGTCTCTAATGCGACTACATCCTGTCTACCCGCCTATGAACCTTCTTATCGTCATTCCATGTTGATCGCCTTGGAGGTTGCTCTACATGTCTTGGAGATGCATACTCCCTCCTATTTAGTTGGATTGGAAAAAATCGCTTCCTTATCACGGTTTTCAACTCCTCCCATGTCTCGATCGGACACTCTCCACATCTCTTCTTGCTAATCACAAATTGATCCCATTACGTGGCTGCATAATCGGAGAACTCTAGAACTGCAGGTTTGACCTTCCTACGCTCGGAATAATCATGATAGTCAAACTTCCACTCCTTCCTTTTCTCCCACTTCAAATATGCTTCAGGATCATTCCTGCCTTGAAAAGATTTCCTTCGAAATTCAGGAGTACTTTCAAACTCGTAATCAAACATGTTTGCTGCAAAACAAAGGTTAGTAGATAAAAATTTACGTCACCACTCCCTTACGTGTGTCGCTTAAACAATGTTTTACTCATGTATCACTCAATTGGCTTTTACCCTCGAATGATCTCACTACTCTTACCTTTTTCCGCTCAAATATTCACTCTTATAGGTTCTTTTTGAATTCACCAAACAAGAATCACAGTTTCCAATTTAACAAGAACTTATCAAGAACAAATCATAGCAAGGTATGACTATGGTTACCAACAAGGTTCACGGGTTGCCAATTGTAAGCTTCGGATTTGACAATTGTAGTTTAGCTTCGGAATTGAACAACCCTCTCAGATTTGATACTTGAATCCTCTCGGATTGGTATTACACTCGAGTTTGGACTAGTCAACTCACGGTTTGGCTTGCTTCTTATATGCCTTTAAATTTTCGGGAAAGGTAGTTAGGCTTGCGGAATTTTATGGCTTTACTTGTTCGGAATTGATGATGGTTGATAGCTGCGGATTTGATTTAGCAACCAATTTAAAACAAGAAATTAAAGGATAGATAACCCGCTGGATATTTAGTTCGTGATACCAACTGATAAAGTTGGTAGCCTAGCTCTGATACCAAATAATAGATTTCACGGCACGTTTGTGTGAGGTGGTCGTTGTCCGTATCGTTTCTAATAAAGTTGTACGGTGGAACACGCTCGACACCTCAACCCTTCACTTATATTGAGACGAGAACTTTGGTACAATCGATAGTGTAAGGAATTTATGTTGAATGAACACCACCGACACTTTGACCCGTTACTTATATGGAAGCAAGAACCTTGGTACAATCGACGATTGATACGGTAGAAGTCGTCACACACAGTTATGAATTGTTGTATGATAAGTCAAATTGAATATCAAGAAAACTAAGATTAGCTTAGAAATTCTTAAAGAACCAAAAGATGATAAAATCTCACAAGTATTGTATTGATAAAAATCTGAAGTATTTTATATCAACTTTGCATCTTATTTATACTAATTAAAAGGAACCCTAATCCTATAAGGAAATAAGTAACCAATTTGGAATGAAAATCCTAGCTAATATGCTTCCTAGTTACATTAGAATTGGAAAAACTAATAAAAACGCGCTAAAAAATCAATTTGGAAAATTATGGAACGAGCCCATGGAAAGAAGCTCTGCGGCGCTGGAAACGGGCGCTGCGGCGCTAGGGCGCGCGCGTTGGGCTGGCGTGCACCGTGCTCTGCGTGCTGAACTTTGACATGGCTGTCCGCTGGCGTGCCGCTGAACTTCCCAAGTGTCTTGCCGTGTTTGGAAATTCATATTGTCGCGTCAATGCCAAACCCTCCATGAATTGGGACATAGACTTGCTGAGAATTAGGCGACATAAACGAACACGGGTTTGATGACTTTTTATTTTTATTTTTATTTTTATTTTTTATTTTTTTTTTGCTAATTTTGGGGGGATGGGGGTTGAACCTTAGACTTCTTGTTTTGCAAGAGGCCTTGAATTGGGCTTGCTGAATATGTTGAGTTTAGAAGACCCAAATCACATAATTCATCCTCCCCTCAAACCCTTACTAAAAAATTCGGGTCCCTTACCAAGCTTAATAAATTAACACCTCATGCTTACTAAAAAAATGAATCAGCAAACATCCATTACTCAGCATTCCACTATCAATTCTTCATCATATATGCATTATACATATATACTAATGTATGTTGTGTCTATACATTAGTCTCCATCCTATTATATTTCCTCACCAATACATGTATTAAATTATAACGACCCCAAATCCGGGTCCCTTGAACCCTGGGTCTGGTGCGTCACGGTACATCTATATTCTAACTCCACGCAATTAATCAATAATATAATTGATAAAACTCGTATGGTTTAAAACTTTTTACAACCTTTAGTATCAATATAGATATTAAATTAAACTCAGTTATTTAAAACTTTATAACTTACCATATTCCATAATCGCAATCTTTACAATACATACTTATATCTCAAAATCATATATATTCCATGATTCATCTCCAACGTCAGTTACGAATATAAAATTCGACTTTTGATATTAAATTATTCCTCTGAACCTTCATAAGTACAATCCATAAACTATTAATCATCTCTCATACATTATTGTCATCATATCAATTTACTTTACAAAGTAATTGTAAAGCTACATTTCAAATATCGAAACAAACATCCTTTATTTCATAGCTCAAGGTTTACACAACTTGGCTCATGTACATTATAAGAATCATCTTGACTTGATCTAAATCTGACTAAAGGAAACAATAAAAATCTTTTTCTTGACACGCTTCAAGTCTTTATCTCCATGGTCACGAGAGAATTACATTCTTAATAATGCTTCACGCAACATACATACTTTATATATTGTTCATGCGTCATACTTTTCATGTAGTGCACTTTATGCATGCGTCATACTTCTCTTGCAGTGCAGTTTATACATACTTCTCAGGTCACATATATCGCATTTAAGTTTCACAATTAATACATGTTTCACATGTAATCATGCTCATCACATTCACACCGAACAATGAATTTCATTATCTACTGCATATCAACAGTTCAACACAACAGTGTAACACATTTTACACATAACAACGAGTTTACAAATTACTGAAAGAACTTGCCTCGGTTTGCGTTTATCGCTATACGTTCATAGAAAGTTTATTGTGTAACCTCTTTCATCGATTAACATTCCTCATACATCATTCTTCATTGTATATCCTATATATACCATCAAATTATAACACGTTTATCAATTCTATTCGAAATATTAACATTCTTCTAGATTAACTTAATAATCTTTGCATCACCCTACACTTTGATGAATTTATACTTACGTAGGTTAACTAATGCTAATGTATTCAAACACATTCTTATTCTTATTTGTTTCACGAAATTTGTTCAAAACTTGAACATTTCTAGATTAGTATTTCAAATCTTTAGTTATTAACCAAGTTGGATTTGATATCTCAAAATAGGTTAATTTATACATTAGAATACATTTCATTAACAGTGTTAATCATTTAGATGCTTAAAATCTAAAAGCAAAATAAAAAACAAAGCTCGAAACATTTTCTGGCAGCCGACGCCCCGGCGCCCAAACTCCCTCCAAGTCCAGCGCCCCGGCGCTGTTGGACAGAGGCCCGGCGCCATGAACAGTGCATCAAATATTTATCTCTAGATAACAATACAATATTAAAAATAAATTTGTTGATTTCTCTCTTACGTTCCGCATCATATATCCCAAGTGTATCCTATAGATTTACACCTCCCATAGTATTAAATCACTGAAGGTATTTGTGTTTCCGATACATTTTTTCCGAACACTAGATGTTCCAGGCACACAGTACACCTAGGAAGAGTTTATGTGCTCTCAATCCAGACTCTCAAAGACTTCCATAATCAACTAGGACAATATGGACATCGTTCCATTTGTCTCACACCCACCCCCCCCACCCCACCCCGGCCCCACCACACACAAACACACAGGGATATGTATCATTCGACCATTTACCTACAGTAGCGTTAGCTCAAGCTTGATAAATAGAGGTTGCATCCTTTTCTCATTTTATTTTGTTTTCCAATAGGAGAAGAAATTCAATTCGAAAGAAGAGAGAATACAATGGAAAGGGAAAACTAGGTTTCCTATAGAATAAAAAAATATCTTTAATAATGCTAGTATGATAAATCCCTATACACATCAGAAACTACAATCTCACTGAACGCTCTAATTGCAGAGATCCAAACAGAAGCAAAAAGGACAACTTATTCCATAAGAGGTGAAGAAAATGATACCTATCTCTGGCTATCCACTCACTTCATATTGATATTCTGAAAGAGTGAAATTGAATGCATAAAGACGAGATCCTCATGTCCTTACCTCTAATTACTTCTAAACACTTATTAAGAATCACTCTCCAAATTTGAAGGACAAACACATGCTTAAAGAAGTATATCTAACAAAAATTCCCACAAACAAAGACGAAACAAGTGATTCAGGGGACTCGGCATGTGTATGATACCCATATGGCGAGAGGAGCGTACAATTTATATGCATAAATGTATCTCTAATTTGAAAGGAAAGTAATAAACAATTTTTGGCACTCCTCTTTGCATGTCTTATATAAAAGTCTGAAGATGGGACTATTTATTTTTGTTACAGATTGATGGAAGTGTTTCCAAGGAGGATGTGTTTGCACAAGTTGACAGCGCGTTGACACAGCTTCTTCAGCGAAAGAGCAGTACACTGGAATCTGTGACTTTATAAAAGTGGAAAACAGACAAGATTACGTAAATCAGAATGAAGTTTATAAGATTAGTGGCACTTTTCTTATCAACTAAAGAGTGGCTTTGGACTATGGATAGAGAAACAACAGGGATGTGATCATGGAGCGTTGTACCCTTTCCTTTTTTCTCACACCCCCTTCTCTTATCTCAGCTTTCCAACCATTGTATTATCATTTTCTATTGTTACTTGGATTATCATTATTTACTATCATAATTATATCAAGTTTTATTCCCCTAAATGTCATCAGCTTGATTATTGTTCCGAAGCCATGTATTGATGATGGGTTTAAAATTTTAAATCTAAGTAGAGTAGTTGAAAATCATATCCTTGCTTTTTTCATTTATTAGCTTCCATTAGCTCCTCTCTGTCTGTGGAGTTTTTATTAGGAGGTCCAGGTCTTCCAACTAGGAAAAGGACCTTCCTATACATTTTCGACACGTGTACAATAATTGTTTTTTTTAACCAATAGCCCATAACATGTGGGGGGCAGTTTGTATTAATTATGTATGGTTCAATACATGTGTCGAAAATGTATAGGGAGGTCCTTGGAAGACCTGGACCTTCTAATAAAAACTCCTGTTTGTGCACTTTTTACTTGTGTTTGTATTGACTTACTACTTGTGTTTCCCGTTCTGCTTTGGGTTTCATTCAAAGGTGCGTGTAGATTGACTTGTTACTTCTGTTTGTTGGAATGCTATCGTAATCACACACACGAGGACACGCACACTAACATGAAGTCATGAACCTAGAAATAGCGGTTGTTTTCTTTGACCTAATACTTAGACCCATCTAATAATATTATTAAAATTTATATCTTCTTTCACATACAAGTCGAGCCACAATCATAGTCAATGCCGTTTTTGAAGTAGTCAACCACTATGGTTGATAGATTCTGATATCAATTTTCAATTGACTTAAATAAAAAAAAATTAATTAACATTTTCCTTCTAAGAAAATATTGAACAAGGTCTCAAAGAAAAAACAAAAGAAACTATTCTGTGGTACATTATGATACAATTTCTGAACCTAATTAATGAACAAAATAATTGAAAAAATTGGAATTATATTACAGAGCCAAAAAATCCCTTTCCTCTTTAAGCAATCACGCAATCACAACGAAGAATTTAAGCTGGACCGAGAAAACACTGGCATAGCCAAACAAGCTACCAATGCTCTTTCTAAGCTATTTACAATCTCAGTCATGGTTGGTCGATCTTGTCCTTCGAGTGTCACGCAATCGGCGGCGAGGTACCCTATGTATGCTATGGCCTCTATCTCAAATGGTGTCGGAGAGGGTACTTTTGGGTCCAGAACCCGATGTATGTGGTCTTGAATGATGTATGGAACGACATAGTCAACTACATTTCGCGGCATTCTCTCATTTAGATGAATTGCCTTGTACCCTGAGAGCGGCTCCAGCAATAGTACTCCAAAGCTATAAACATCACTCTTTGTTGTTAATTGTTGTAACCTGAAGTACTCAGGATCTATGTATCCGACCGTGCCAGCAGCATGTAATGAGAGGTGTGACACATTTTCTTGAGGCCCCATTAAGGAGAGTCCAAAATCGGACACCTTGGCAGTCCAAGTGGCGTCGAGTAGTATGTTGGATGACTTGATATCGCGGTGAATGATTGGTGGGACTGCGTAGACGTGGAGGTATTCGATTCCCCTAGATGCGTCTAGAGCCACTTGAATCCGGGCAGGCCATGACATCATATCAGAGCTATGTGGGTTTTGGGGATTGTGGAGATGGTCATGAAGGCTACCATTGTTCATGTACTCGTATACTAGTGCATATTCGCAGCAATCTTCACCAAAGCCTAATAATCGAACAAGGTTTTTGTGATTTAGACGTGATAGGCATTCGAGTTCATTGACGAATGCGTTCTCGTTGTCGTCTTGGCGTTTGATGGCAGTGCCACCACCCCCACCGCCGCCACCAGAGTATGAAGATAATTCAGCTCATTTGATGGCCACTTCACGTGTTGGAAATTATTACTCATTCACGTGGCTTGCTCATTCTTTGGTTGCCGTGCATGCATGTTTTTTATTTTAGTGGAGAATAACTTTAATAATTAATAAAGTTGTAGTTGGGGTGCTTGAGTGAAAGTGTTAGTTGTTTTGTTTTGTTTTTATTAAGTATATTAGCTGGAGCATCTATCCGAATTTGATGAGTGCATTACACTTGATTAGTTTTTGTTCAGATTGTGAAATAGAATAAATATAATAAACCATTTGTGCAGTCCTCTCTTACAATATTCCATCTCTTTATCTTATTCAACACAAATAAAAACGAAACAAAACAACTAACACTTTCACTCAAGTACCCACTACTGACTACAACTTTATTAATTATTAAAGTTATTCTCCACTAAAATAAAAAACATGCATGCACGGCAACCAAAGAATGAGCAAGCCACGTGAATGAGTAATAATTTCCAACAATCTTTCCCTTAAACTGATGTGTTTTCAAATACTCAGTTTAATGTACCAGGACCTTCTCTTGGATTTGAACCTTCCAAATGGTTGACACCGAGTAACTTCCTTAGCTTCTGAAACGTAGGTAATTTGAGAGGTTTAGTAAATATATCAGCAACTTGATCTTCACTTCTGCAATAAATAAGATCAATTACACCATCTTCCGTGAGATCTCTTAAGAAATGAAATTTCACATCAATATGCTTGTTTCTTCCATGTAGAACTGGATTCTTTGAAAGCTTTATCGTTGAACTGTTGTCACAATAGTTCTAACATTCTTTTCCCCTGTTTTCCCCTCTCCATTCATTCACTTTCAACTATATCAGTAGTATCTGAATCATCTAACCAAACAATAGTTTGTGCATTAATCCAATTGTCTTCTTCTAATCAACAATTCTCACAGCTTAAATGTACTAGTTTCACCCAAGGAAATCAAATTCCTCTCGTTCATCAAACACTTCCTTTTCCGGGATTGTGGGTGGAAATGGGTTCTTATGCGCTTTAACTACTTCATCCACAATCATGGTTTGTTGGAGATTCTCTCCTAATGGTACGATAACTTCGTATTAAAGGATTTATCAAGGTCCGGCTCTGAGTGAAATTGATGCCGGGTACTCCCATATTTGTGGTCTTGTAGATGGGACTAATCGGCTCCAGTGCTAGCAATGGAGAAGATTCAATTACACCCAAAACCATTTTGTTTCCAGCATTGCTGTTGGGAAAATTTTTGTTTGTGGTTTGTTGAAATTCGGGCAAATTCAATGCCAAGGAAATTATAGTAGTGTCACTCATGGTGTGCCCAGTGGAAACTATAGTGTTGTTGCAGCCGGATTTCGCCACGCTTGTGGTATTTCTCTGGTTGGTAGTTTGGAATGTTGGGGAGAAATGGTTGGAGAGAAACCAAGAGGGGGTGTGTTCAAGTCATTGGCTTTGGGGGAGAACAAAACTTGTGCGATAAGGTCTAATGGAACAGTGGTTTGTTGGGGGGAAATTGGTTTTGATCTGCCAAACACACTGCGGCAGAATTCTTTTGAGGCTATAGAGGCGAATCGTGGTGTTTTTTGTGGAATTGCAACATCGAATTTTTCATTGTATTGTTGGGGGAATGCAATTTTGTATTCTAACCCCTTCATATTTGGGGATGCTGTGCCAGGTCCATGTAAAAGTCAATGTCCTTGTAATCCTTACCCAAATTGTGGTAGATTTTGCAGGCAAGGACTAAAGGTATGCGAAGCATGTAGCCCAGAGCCTTCTAATCCGGTGCCACCGAGCAAAAAGAGTGGTGGTAGTTGGAATAGGAAAATGGTTGCATTTCTAGTTATTCAATGGGGATTGCTTGTTTTGTGCGGTTTTTTCGATATTTCACGGGTACTAGGGGATCATCTCAAAGTTCACGATTCTGGTCCATTGGATGAGATTGAGATTGTGACGCCACCCGAACAAAACACTGCTGAACAAGTGATATAAGCATGAGGGGGTCAGAATTTTATGACATTTGTGCGACACAACCAACTCGATACAAACCAAACCATCATGCAATGGCGGAAACGAATTCTAGCTATATCACATGGCGTTCATCATGGAGATTGATTCAAATAGCTTGGATCCATAATGGTTCGAGTATAGCAGTTTTGGGAATGGATTCCAAGTGCGTATGCACCATAAACACCTTGCAAACGGATGTAGCGGATCAGAAAATCAAAAGGAAGCAGTTTGCTTGGAACAGGATGGCTCGCCCCGGCGAGAGTTTCCCAGCCAGTTTTATCGCCCCGGCGAGGATTTTCAAGCCAAATCTCTCGCCCCGGCGAGAATTTTCAAGCCAAATCTCTCGCCCCGGCGAGACTCTCACCCCGGCGAGAATTTTCAATGCGATTTTCTCGCCCCGGCGAGAACCCCCTGGATGCAGTTTGTCTATTTTTGACTTTCTTGATTTTCGAACCTTCTTTCACCCAAAACATGATATCAGTATTTAGGTTCAATTACATGAGTTATGATTGCTACATTTCCAAATTTGTGTGCTTGTATTTCAAAGAGTGTGTGCTTCTAGAAGCTTCTAGTTGGTTTCCTAGACTAGTATAAATAGGCTTCATTTGTAAGACATTAGGGACTTGAATTCATTAATATTCAGATTATCATCATTATTATGAGATTGTTCTTTTCTTGTGGTTCTTGAGAAATTCCTAAGTATTCCTTAGTTTTCTTTGAGATTCATATTCGACTTATCATACAACCAATCATAGTTGTGTGTGGCGTCTTCTACCGCATCAATCGTCGATTGTACCAAGATTACCGCTTCAACATAAGCGAGGGGTCAAGGTGTCGTTGGTGTCCATCCTACGCAAACTTTCCTTTGCAAGCAATTGTACCAAGATTACCGTCTACATATAGGCGAGGGGTTAAGGTGTTGCAAGCTATCCATCCTATCAACTTGTTAGAAACGATCCGGGCGACGACCACCTCACGCAAGCGTGCCGTGGAGTCTATCATTTGGTATCAAAGCTAAGTTTCCTATCAAGTTACTTATCTTTACTTCTATTGTTGAATTATTGTGAAAAAAAAAAAAAAAAAAACTGCATAAAATATATAGCAGAAAATTTGTATTGTGAATTGTTACCATTGAGATTTTCATTTGCAAGAATCATATTTGACGATTGGAAGTCTTGTGGAGAGGCGTACTTTCTATATTGTATTCTTGATAAGTTATTATTGGATTGTAATTAGAGAATTGAGGTAATATTTGTGAGAATTCAAAAAGAACCTATTAGAGAGAACTACGAGCGGAAAAAGGCAAGAGTAGTGAGATTACTAAAGGGTAAAAGCCATAAGTGTGATACACGAGCGTTTCATATTTGTATTACATTGTTTGAGCGAAACACGTGAGGGAGTGTGTGAGGAAATTTTCTTTATGTACTAACCTTGTTTTGCAGCAATCATGTATGGATATAAATGTGAAAATAATTATTGGCAAAAAGGATCTTTTCAAGGTAGAGCGGATCCCGAAGCTTATCTAAGTTGGGAGAAAGGAAAGGAGCGAGAGTTTAGCTTTCATGAATACTCCGAGCAAAAGAAGTTCAAACTTGCAGTCCTAGATTTGTCCAGTGATGCACGTACATGGTGGGCTCAATTTGAACGTGATAAGAGAAAATATGGAGAACCTCCGATCGATACATGGAAAGAGTTGAAAACCGTGATGAGAAGGCGGTATGCTCCAGTACAACCTAGCAAGAGGAATGAATATGTATCTCTAAGGCATAAAGAGCAACCTTCAAGGCGAGCCACTTGGGAGGATGAAAAGAGGGTTCAAAGGCATGAGGAGTCGCATCGGAAACAACCACGCGAAACTCCTAGAGCATATGTGAAACCAATATCATTCGAGGACATCATGAGAACATATAATGAGTTAAAGAATGATCATTTGAAACAACAAGTCACTCTTAAGGCACAAAAAGAGCAAGATCAGCCGAAGGAGGAAGATGATGGAATCGAGTATGCAGTCCAAGGAAAATTGTTAGGTTCCAATGAACATGATGAAGTTCATGAAGATTTAATGATTGTACAAAAGGATTGTAATCGAAAGAGAGAAAAAGAAAAGAATGAAAAGAATGAGAGAGAAAATACTAGAGAGAAAAACAAACGAGAAAATGAGCAAAAAGAAAAAGAGAGAAAAATAAGTAGCTATGAAAAAGAGAGTGGAATTGAAAGTGAGTTGTATTTTGAAAAGCCAATGACTGTACATTCGTACAAGATGGCACTTTTGGATACTAACCAAAATAACTCTGTTTTGTCTAGTTCTGTTATTTCTCTTATACATGTGAAGGATTATATACCTAACACTATCATTTCATATCCGTCAGCTATTGGTGTTCTTGAGGAGACGAAGGAGTCACCGAGTCAAGTTAGTGAGTTGATAGAGGAAGGTATAGTGGATGAGATCATGAGTACAAGTGCTATTGATGAGATCATAATACCTAAGTGGGGTGAGGCGTCGAGCATGTTTATCGATTTTACATTGGTAAACAAGTATCGTTGTTATTTTCTTTACTTAGATAATATGTTTGATAACTTGCATAATGCTTATATTTTATCTACATTGGATGATGATTGTGTGATTACAATACCTAATCAAGTTAGCAAGATAGGTTGTGAAAAAGGGAAAATTGTATAACATGTAACTTGTATAGATGGATAGTTATTTCTGTTAGATTAACTGATGCATCTAGTGTTTTCATGAATTATCTAAAACATGTTTTACATGCTTCCATTGGTAAATTTGTGATTAGCTATTTTGAAGATAGAATTGTTTTTATCATAAATTATGGAGGATATTTGAACTTTGTTGAGTTAGTTTATGATCATGATATTTCTCCTCGTTTTCAAAACTCTAGTTTGCATAAAATTAGTTCTAAGATTTCTTATCCATATGCCGAGTTAGATTTTTATGCTAGTCAATCTTTGTTTGATTTGTCATTAGATCAATCATCATTGCATGAGCTACTATCATTTGGTATTATTTCACCAAAGCAAACTTCATTGTGTGAAAAACTATCATTTGATGATATTCCTAGTTGTTTCGACATGTGTGGAGATTCCTTAACATTTAGTGAGTTTGGATATGAAAATCATATATATGCTAGTGAGTTTTCATCTTGTAAAATTGAAAGTGATCTTTCGATTCCGTTGATATCATTAGTTAAAGTTGAAGTTGCTATTATCAATGGAGAGGAAAAGATTGTTTGTGTTTTGAAGATGCGAGATGGGATCTTACTCTCCGAGGATAAAATCATGGTTTGTTGGGTAGATCCATTCGAACATTATATTGAGAGTCTACAGGGAAGTAATTTGGATTTTGAATTAGTAGACTATACATATGAATTTGAGTTTCTTGAGTTTTCCTTGATTATACAAAAGATTCATATTGATTGGTGTTATTTTGTGTTTAACCCAGGAATTCAAGATTGCTTACTTGAACAACGTGATGAGTTTCAACAATTCATATTTGATCCAGGATCGTTAAAAATGATGTATTTACAAAAACACGAGATCCTCAAATTGATTTTTGACCCAGGGATTCATAAATGTAAATTGATGGAATGTGAATTGTACTATGTGCTGATACTAGATCCAGGAGGAGACTATCAATTGGTATCATTTGTGTCTAATCCAGGAATTCGTGTGTATTTGCACATACGAAGTGCAAGCTTACAAAGATGGGTATTTGACCCAGGTGAATTGAAATGGGTATTAGTACGAATCACCATCACAACGAAGCATTTTCATCTAGGATTGCGTAAATGGGAATATATGCTTCAAAGGAAGATCTATATGATGATATTTGACTCAAGAAGGGACAGAACTTTTCAGATTTGTATTTGCGTTTATCTTATTACATATGCATGTGTTTTCATAAGTTACAATTCAGTTGTTAACTTAGTATGTTTTGATGTAGAGTCCGATGTGTGGAACAATCCTTTTCGAGAGAGGGAAATGCTAGATTTGAGGACAAATCCTTGTGAAGAGGAGGGGGATGATATAAGCATGAGGGGGTCAGAATTTTATGACATTTGTGAGACACAACCAACTCGATACAAACCAAACCATCATGCAATGGCGGAAACGAATTCTAGCTATATCACATGGCGTTCATCATGGAGATTGATTCAAATAGCTTGGATCCATAATGGTTCGAGTATAGCAGTTTTGGGAATGGATTCCAAGTGCGTGTGCACCATAAACACCTTGCAAACGGATGTAGCGGATCAGAAAATCAAAAGGAAGCAGTTTGCTTGGAACAGGATGGCTCGCCCCGGCGAGAGTTTCCCAGCCAGTTTTATCGCCCCGGCGAGGATTTTCAAGCCAAATCTCTCGCCCCGGCGAGAATTTTCAAGCCAAATCTCTCGCCCCGGCGAGACTCTCACCCCGGCGAGAATTTTCAATGCGATTTTCTCGCCCCGGCGAGAACCCCCTGGATGCAGTTTGTCTATTTTTGACTTTCTTGATTTTCGAACCTTCTTTCACCCAAAACATGATATCAGTATTTAGGTTCAATTACATGAGTTATGATTGCTACATTTCCAAATTTGTGTGCTTGTATTTCAAAGAGTGTGTGCTTCTAGAAGCTTCTAGTTGGTTTCCTAGACTAGTATAAATAGGCTTCATTTGTAAGACATTAGGGACTTGAATTCATTAATATTCAGATTATCATCATTATTATGAGATTGTTCTTTTCTTGTGGTTCTTGAGAAATTCCTAAGTATTCCTTAGTTTTCTTTGAGATTCATATTCGACTTATCATACAACCAATCATAGTTGTGTGTGGCGTCTTCTACCGCATCAATCGTCGATTGTACCAAGATTACCGCTTCAACATAAGCGAGGGGTCAAGGTGTCGTTGGTGTCCATCCTACGCAAACTTTCCTTTGCAAGCAATTGTACCAAGATTACCGTCTACATATAGGCGAGGGGTTAAGGTGTTGCAAGCTATCCATCCTATCAACTTGTTAGAAACGATCCGGGCGACGACCACCTCACGCAAGCGTGCCGTGGAGTCTATCAACAAGTCACTCAGGCTCCTCAAGCTCAACAAGCTCCACCAGTTCTAGAAAAGCGATTGAGCCAAATGTTTAGTATGGGGAATGGGGGTAACAAGGAAGAGTTCACTTTCCCAATCCTACTTCAAGCAACTAACAACTTCTCAGATGAGCACAGGATTGGGAGTGGAAGTTTTGGTTCAGTCTACCGTGCTACAGTACAAGATGGGCGTGATGATGGGATGTGTTGAATAAGATAAAGAGATGGAATATTGTAAGAGAGGACAGAGGACACACAAATGATTTATTATTGTATTTCACAATTTGAAAAAAAACTAATCTTAACCAAATAGCTTGAGTAGCGCATGAAGTTGCTGCAACGAACTCAGCTTCAGTGGTTGATAAAGTGACAATAAGTTGTTTCTTTGAGGACCAAGAAACTGCTCCTGAACCAAGCATGAAAGCATAACCCGAAGTGCTTTTCCTGTCATCCCGATCTCCAGCATAATCACTGTCTATGAAGCCAATTAAATCTGTCATTTCTCCCTTCTTGTAAAACAACCCATAATCAGATGTACCTTGCAAGTAACGAAAAATCCTCTTTGCAGCTAGAAGGTGCATCTCCTTTGGATTTTTCATGTACCTACTAATAAGACTTACAACATGCATTATATCAGGCCTTGTGGCTGTTAAATACATCAAGCTTCCAACTATTTGTTTGTACAGGGTGCTTTCAACCTTCCTTCCTCCAGGTTCTTTGACAAGTTTCAAACCAACTTCAGTTGGTGTACTAATAGAATTGCAATTTTTCATTTGAAATCTGTCTGAAACCTCTTGCACATATTTCATTTGAGAAATAAAAATACCAGTAGTAGGGGACTGCACCACTTCAATTCCAAGAAAATAATGCATCTTACCAAGATCAGACATCTCAAATTCAATCATCAAAGAAAGTAGAGAATTAGGGAGAGGAGGGAGAAAATAGCCATTGAAGAGAATATGTGGAATAAATTTTCATGGTTATGAGAGAAGAATTGCTTGAATTGGGGAATGGGTTTTGTATAATAATCTTAAAACTGACCAAGTCGTTTGAGAGAGAAAGATTTGAAGAAGGAAGAGAAGGAGCGTGTGATCAAAAGAGTAGAAAAACTATTATTGTGATCAAGTACTGACACCACTTTCAGCGTCTAATCTTGGTTAAAGACTCGGCGAGTCAGTTGAAGGTCTCTATCGAGTTACTCGAGTGGGAGGAGCAGATATACTCCATAAATTAATACAAATACATAGGTAATTAATAAATATGTGTGTTAGTAATAAAAGTTACTCCCTCCGTCCCAAATTAATTGTTTTTCTAGAACTTTTTAAGTCAAATTGACTATTTTTAAAATTAATAATTAAGCATATATAAATATATTTTTAAAATTATAAAAATTAAAATTAGTAATAAATTGTATATACTTTCATTTGGTTATAATATCTTCACCTATATGTTAACAAAAACAGTAAAAAGATTAGTTTTAAAAATAGTCAATTTGACTTTAAAAAGTCCTAGAAATGCAATTAATTTGGGACGGAGGGAATGACATATTTTTATTACAAGATAAATTTTTTGAATAATTAGTGGCAGAGCAAAAAATAAATGTTGACTTTTGTAACTGTTAAAAACAATGACATTAATTAATTATGAGTTTAAGAGTATTAATTTAAGTATTTACTCTTTATTAAAGTTGATACGTTGATACAATCACTTTATATTGCGTTGTACATTTATATAGAAAAAAATTAATTTATTTATTCTTAATAAATGAGACTCCAACTCACTTATTTACCATCTACGATATCACTTCTTGATCTTATTACACACAATAATTACAAAATACAACATAACTTGATTTTATAAGTAGTGTTTATATTTTTTTGCTTAATTAAAAAAACACTTGTTAAAACTTTCTTTTCCCCAATTTTTGAAGTTTATATGTTATGCCAATTAGTAGAGAAATGTACACATGTTAATAGTAATTAGATAAATTGAGTCGACTTTGGGGATGTAATTGAATGTTTAATTTTCGAGAGATTTAGCACTAGCTTATGTACGTTCACTGCGAAGAAGATTAATTATTATGTGATCTCATTTTGATGGATGATAAAACGAAACAAAGTAATTGACTTTTTTCATATTAAAATGGTACATATTTTCAAAAGTAATAATTAGTTATTGATATTGTGTATATATATGTATATATATAAAGCTCTATTATCTCTGTAACATTCCTCCCTGTAGGGCTTGTAACTTGACTTAGGTGGTGTTTGATTGCATCTTAACAGTCCATCTCTTAATATATCTTAACATCATATATCTTTGTATTAAAAGTTCTCTAAATAGTTTAGACTCATATTTGTATCTTAATGATTTAGAAGCATTCAAAGGGAAAATTTTTATCTCAATTTTAAACATTAAGATGTATTAAGAGATAGACTGTTAAAATACATTAAGATGCAATCAAACACCACCTAACACGTGTTAACAAAATCGCAATAAAGGTATTCATTAAGATAAATAAAAATCCTCCCAAAACAAGGGTACAAAACTAACAACAAATTAATTATGTTTAATAACTCCAAAATTAAAAATGATGTAATAGTTAACTCCAGTAGTGCAGCTCTCACATACAAAATTACTCGGGCTATATCTCGTTACTTGCCGGGAGGAATTGAAAATGACCGGTAGTGAGCGAAAGGCTCATATAAGAATATATACAAACAGGTAAGAAAAAGAGTGAACGAAAATAATCAAACTGTTTGAAATATCAAGAATGAAGTGCAACAACAAACCATAAATTATTCAGAGAAAAGAACAAGGAATCATAATATCTATTTTTACAGCTTACTAAAATAAGATGCATTCCAATTATCAATCTATAACTTACTTCTCTTATCGTTTACAAGAAAATATTGAATATATTTATTATAACTTACCAAAATAAAATACTTTCGAGCATACTTACACACAACTTATTATTACAACTTACAATATTATCAAATGTCTGACAAAAATAACTTACTGAAATAATGTATCTTTCAATCATATTATGTTTGCACACACTTACTCGTACTCTTACGACTCAAAAAATATATGAAATCATATCTTACACATATATATAAGAGAGCAATTTACATTGGAGTCATATTAAAAACATGGGTCCCACCTTTTCGGTTATCCAGAAACAGACAAATAACTTACACGATCTCCCACGTTTAAGGTCATCTGGAAATAGGTAATCAACAAATAACTTACACGGGCTTGCAAGTCACACAACACAATACTACCTAATATCACAAACTTACACATAAACTCCATACACTTACCAGTCATGACCGTACATGTCTCATAACATCGACGACAAGCCCATACTATCTGCACCGCGTAGGAAGTGCCAAACATGTGATTCAATCCACCCATGTCAGATATCTTACAATGCTCTCAAATATATAATATCAAACTACAATTGAAAACTTACATTTACACAAAATATAAATAAAACTTATACATGCGTTAACTCATAATATTAGTTAAATATCTCCAATATATATATAAACTTACAACGCTAGAAAATATTCCAAAGGATAACTAAAATTATAAACCTTACAAAGTGTTGCCAAAAATATTAGAAATAATAATAACTAAATGTCTTCAAATTATAATAAGTTATTAAACTTAATAATTTATCATCAATACAATACCAATCAAAACTGTGTGTATCATAAATAAGTTTAAGACTTAAGATGTCACAATGTGAACGTAAGATTTATGCACAAATGAAGGATTCTTTTTTAAATGCTATGAACTACGAAAAATAAGTAATTTTTCAATGTTTAATAATGAGAAACCATGCCAAAATCAAATTAATATTGCACAATTCTAATATAGGCAACAAAACACAACTAGACAAAAAAAAAAACTAAACAGACCAGATTTAATATAATCAAAATTAGGCTAACTTAATTGTAAAATTTTCAAAATCTCACAAGCAAAGGTTATAGAACAACTCTTGGGCTTTCCAGAAATATGTGGCTCATTTAAATCGGATAACAAATGGATATTATATGAATTTTCAAAGCTCGCTTAATTATTCCCGTTTCAAAACAGGGTCAATTTGCTAATCATCATTTTTATATAGTTAGAGGCAGAATCTCGAAATTATGTATTTCACATAAATTTGTAGAGCTTTCCGAAAAGTTCAGAATCAAGCAAATCGAATAAGAAACGAATTTAATATGAATTTTCGAACAGAGCTGGAATTTCTAGACAAACTTTGTGCGAAATCAATTTATGAAAGCGAAGATCCGTACCTTGATTACTCAAAATTCTCCAAATTTACCTTCAATCATATTGCACAAAAACCCTAATGCTACGTTTGGATTGGTGGAATAGAAAGGAGAATGGAATGACTCATTCTTATGGAATGAAAAAAATTGTGTTTGGTTGCGATTGGAATGAAAAAAATTGTGTTTGGTTCCTTGAGGGAGGGAGAGCATATGGAATAACTCATTCCAACTAGAATGGAATGAATCATTCCAACTAGCATAATTGATGAAGAATAAACAAATGGATATTTAGGGTTGAATAAATGGAAGGAATTAACGAAACCATGAATAATAAATATTTCTTACCTTAACTCAAGAACAATAATTTAAGGCATAAATATGGATTAATACCCTAAACTTTTAATGTTTTTTCATTTTAAAAATTATCTTCTCAATTTTTTCAATTAAGAGATTAAATTTTTAATTTTTTTCACTTTGGGGATTGTCTTTTCAATTTTTTCAATTAGGGGATTAAACTTTTAATTTTTTTCTACTTTAGGGATTGTCTTCTCAATTTTTTTCATTAGAGGATTAAAGTTTTAAAATTTTCTAATTACGTCTAAATTGATAGTGCCAAATCAGAAAATTGATGACATGGTAGCAACACGTGACTAAAAAATACTTATGTGTAATATTGAGTCTCATTTTAACATTTATACAATTAATTTTTTTGTACCAAAAATGATAAATATAAGACTATTATTAATTTTACTTTAAAAAATTGTCATTAAATTTACTTTAAAAAATTAAATTTACCAAAAAAATAATAATTTACCAAAAGGGTAAAATTATCATTAAATTTACTTTAAAAATTAATAATGGTTTTATATTAAAATTATAATAATAATTTACTTTAAAATTAATAATTGTCCTATATTTACCCTTTTTGGTACAAAAAATTAATTGAATAAATGTTAAAATGAGACTCAATATTATACATAAGTATTTTTTTAGTCACGTGTTGTTGTCATGGTCATCAATTTTCTGATGTGACACTATCAATTAGACGTAATCATAAAAAATTAAAAGTTTAATCCTTTAATGGAAAAAATTGAGAAGAAAATCACCAAAGTGGAAAAAAAAATTAAAAGTTTAACCCCTTAATTGAAAAAATTAAGAAGACAATCCCCAAAGTGAAAAAAAAAAAATTAAAAGTGTAATCCCCTAATTGAAAAAATTGAGAAGACAATCGCCAAAGTGAAAAAAATTAAAAGTTCAGGATATTAATCTATATTTATGCCATAATTTAATTACAAGGTGACTTTTCCTCTCTTTTTTTCTTTTTTCTCTTTTCCCTTTAGTTAAGAACCCTAACCTCCATCTTAGATCTGGGGAAGAGCTCTCCTTTTGGACATACCCTCCTCTAGATCTTTCTTATTTTGATATAATAAATTATTCTTCCTTCTTGTAGAGTTTGTTTTCCCCTTTTGTGAGACTTATTTTCTCCATGAGATGACTAGTTTCTTTCTCTTTTGTGAGGAAATTTCATTATCATCTCTTGGGAGATTTTGTTTTCTCCGTTTAGGAGATTTTTTTGTGAGACTTTTTCCAGTGCATAAATTATTGAGGATGGATTATTCAGATTTGAATGTGGCGCTTTCATTACGGCTTGTTCTTCCGTTGCCACGCTGAAGAACGGTTCGGATTTATGTATTCTATTATTATTTTGGGAATATGATTGTATTGCAGGAGTTTATTTGTTGTCCACTAGTGTTGTTGCTACGATTAACCATTGTTGGGCTAAATCTATACTAACAATTTACGTGCAAATATACACGGTCCACAAGTAATATAATATAAGTAGAGTTGTCAATCCCACAAAGAACGATTAATAACTCAAATAATCTAATTACTAATTATGCATCAGTTTAATTTTATCTAGATGGATATAATAATTGTTGAATTTAATTAATAAAATTAAACAACTAACGAAATATGAATTTAATGAATAAAAAGGTTAAGGAATCAATTTTCCCCGATGAATCATTTAACTAATATTATTCTTCTTTCATTAAATTGATTATTAAGAATTGTCAACAGAAAATCACTAATAATTCATATAATCATTTTTCAAACAACTATATAGCATAACTATTATTATTAATTTCACTATATTCCTATGATAAATAATAATAATAATAAACTCATTAAGTATCATTTTCAACACATTGCTTGCGGTATTCAGATATATTCTTATCACATCTATAAATTAGCATTCAGCCATAAGAAGAATTACTAATCAGAATCTGAATCTTAATTTAGACTTTATTGTTAGAATCTATCTAAATCCATCAAATAATTGTTGATTATGTAATTATAACAATTAACACAAGATATAATAAATAATTCAATCCATAATCAGTTTAAATAAAAGAAAAAATAAATATTACATTAAATCATCGTCGGGTTCCATTGAATTAAGAAATTAGTTCATACTAAAAAGCAAAAGCATGAATAGATTAGAAGAAGACATCCTAGATTACAAGATATAATACTAAAAGAAGAAAGGAATAAAATTCTAATGAATTATGTCCTTCTGTCTCATCTCTCTCCCTTGCCACCGGAATGCTCTCTCTCTGATAAATCTCTTATTCTTCTACGTCTACGAACATCGAATGGGAAATCTGACCTAGTGAATGACAAATAAGTACTGGCATTGGTCTCCATCATCCTAGTGACTAGTGTAGCTTTGTTTCAATTGAGTTGCTCATTCTTTCAGCATTCTTTTCTCTCCGCTTATAACTTACATATTTTGTTCTCTTTTGACTTTCATATTACATAATTGTTCTTGCTCTATTTGCTTTTGCTTCCCCAGAATCAAGGCTACAATTCAGCAAGCATAGCTCATCATACTCGACAAGCATCACGAAGGTTAGTCCGTTGGAACTGTAGAAGTTCATACTGTGTGATTTACCCACAGTTTATTAGCATATTTATAGATTCTTCTTGAGCATATACGATTGTATTGGTTTGCAGTAGTCTTATGATCTTAGACTACCGTCTTGTATATAGAGCTTCCAATTTGTTCGAAATAATATGACAAAGTAAAATACTAAAGCTTATTCGATGATAGTAGATTAGTGGTAATAATAAGAATGCAATTCTTGATTTCAATAACATAAAAAGACATTTCTTAATTATGATTTGTTTGCTTTTGTCATCCCTCGTAAAGAAATTACTTTGAATCTAATACAAGTTATGTGCCTTCAACAAAAAATTTGCCTTTCTTCCCTGATAGATAATTAGAAACGTTCCTTAAAAACATAATTTTCATCTTCCTTGTGAATCTTTAGTTTATAGTAGAAATAGTGAATCCTGTTATGGAGAGTAAGTTGTTGCCCTTTCCCAATTAGAGTTAATTACTTGTGATGTGAAATAAAGGATGTTGCTGGCTCTTTAACCAGCTCAATTTTTGGGTACAGCTGAATAAATCCTGCTTCTTCTATGGCTATTATGTGCAAGCTTGTTCCCATTTTTCTTTCTATGGGACTTCTTGTAAGCTGTCATTAATGTTGCTCTTGTTTTCTTTTCAGACCATGCTTCCTAATTTTGGGTGAGAGACCTTATGCAGAAAAGTTATTTCCTTCAATATCTACTGGTAAGGTGTTTAATCTTCAAGCTAAATGCAGGATGCCAACCGATCTAGCCAGTTTAGGCAACCAGAACAATGGAGTAATACTTCAGAAAAGAAGCAATGAGAATCCAACCCCACAAAATGCTTCCTTGGTTGAAGAATCCTTAAACGACGTCAATCAACATTCAGTCAGGTAAATCAATACCTTCGTTTATACCTGTCTATTCATGAATGACGAACTTCTTAACTCAACAAAGACTTCATACCCACTTGTTTCAAAATTATGGTTTTCTGGGCCATGTATGCCAGGAAGTTGAGGCAGAAGTTTCTTTTAGGACTATGATACTATTTTAAATTGAATCATTCTAGTTCTTTGTCTACCTTGCAATGATTTCCACTTGAACTACATTTATTAACTTGTATGCTCTGTTATGTCCCTAGATGGTGGTAACTCCAGTGTTTTATTAACTGCGCAATTTATGGAACTCCTCTGAATTGCCAACTATAAGTTATATGTGGATGGTGTTTGATTTAGTATTTTATTTCCATCAGGAGTGCAACCGAGAGAGGGATTCCAGCTAGTAACTTATACTTGGCTAAGGTTTGCTTAAATTGGGACTTTGTCGATGCTTTAGTTCAATAAGATGTTTTAATACGTCTCATATCTCGCAGGCATGGTTCAATAGTTCTCAGCTCATCACTAGAAGTCGTTCCTCTGAATTAAGGTATTTCATATCATATATCATTCAAAAATTATATAAATTGGAGTATCTTGTAGTTTTAGCAGTTCACTGACCATTATAACGAACTGAACCTTATACTAATACCTTGAGAGCCTAGAGCATGGATCTATTTTCTTTATATGCTCTAAATCAAAGGTCTGTCACTAGTTACAATGGAAAATATAGGATGTGAATAATCCGTAGGGTAGTTTCTGTTTTTTTAATTTCTAGTGAACATCAGTTACTGAGAAGTAAGATTTCAGTAGCAATTGATTGGATGATTTTATTTGTGATTCTTTCTTTTTGCAGGAAAAGATGTGCTGCATTACAAAATTCCCAGACAGCATTTGGCATGGAAGCCATGCATAACGTTTCTGAACATGGTCACAACAACTTGAAACAAGAGTTTGGGAATCCAAATGGATTCACTAACACTTCAATGAGTGAGATCCCCAATCATTTCACTTCATTAATTTCTCCATCAAATTCCTCTTCATCTAATTTCAACACCCCACAAATGGGTTCTGTGGATAAGGTTTCTTCTGTTGTGAGCGTGCTGAAGGGTACACTAGATCGCAAAAAACTTACTAACCAGATTGAGAATGAAGCTGTTGAATATAGTTCTTTAGGATATTATGGTTCTCAAGAAGGCATGGGTACTCATAGTTTGAATCAAGGACAAGAAAGTCATACTTATGAGGCACAAGGAAGTTTTCAAGGTTTATCCACTCTCCAAGTTAATGATCCTGGGGTTCTAAAAACAGTTTAAGGGTCCATAGATATCGACTTAGAAGAATTTGTAGCTCCTACAAATCCAATTCAAATGAGCACTGTATCTCAAGAGTCGGCGCAAAGTGAATCTTCTGCTGCTGCACAGTCTCCACTGGTTTTGATGCCTGTGATGGTCCCAGCAACTCAGGTCAAACTCAAAGCAATTGTGAGAGCTCTAGACAACAAGTAGGAAATGGAAAGAGTTCTGAAAATGGGACTAGAGCCAAAGGTATGAGCAATATAGGCCTATGTTGTATTAGTAACCTCACCTCTCTCGAGCATGAGGGCACTGTTTCTCTATTGTTCCATGCATCACAGAACTTGAATATCTGGTCAGATTGAAACAAATTTAGAACAGGATCATTTATATTACTTTTGTATATTTTTCAATTTTAATCTTTTCTTTCACGGATTTTGAAGACAGCATGAGTTCATTAATGTTTGGGGCATCATAGAGTTTGAATTAGTCCATCTTATCTGTATGATATTTGAATCTATATAGGGTTTTACCATTCATAGAGGACTATATCTCATGGAATTCTAAATGCCCACAATGGTTTCTTTCCATTTTCACGAGCTACCCTAGTGTCCTGTTAGCTTCTTCTTTTTTCCCTCTAAATATATATGCAGTAATGAAGCATCTTTGTTGTAGATATTAGAGAACGGATATACGATAACCTTAAAGAAGATCGCCAGGTATACCTTGAGTTCACACAGCCTGTTACTTAGATGTACTTCAATTTTTATACATGGTCACTAGCCTATGACTGTACTTCAATTGTTCAATTTTTTTCTTCTCGTCTTAAATCTTAACAATACGTTAATCTACAGTATAAACTGCGAGTTAAAGTTTCATTCAATGGAGAAAATCCAAGCCACGGCTGATCCTTACAGAAATTATATATTTGTAAAGATAATACTGTTTACGGATAATAATAATAATAATAATAATAATAATAATAATAATAATAATTTTCCCCACTCTATCCCCTTTGTATAATAATAATAATAATTTTCCCCACTCTATCCCCTTTGTATAATAATAATAATAATTTTCCCCACTCTATCCCCTTTGTATAATGGTACTCCACGATATTCATTTGTAATCTTTACGATTAGCCATGCTGCGCATATTTATGAAAGAAGATAAGAGGGCAGTATAAACTTTTAACAAAATAAAGATGACGCAAAATGTATATCAAATTGGTTTTTTCAAGAACTCTTGGGCACATCCCCGTATTTCAGCAACTCTACTTAAGGGCAAAGGTGCAAAAATGCCCCTGTGGTTTACCCCGAAGTCCCACTTCCACCCTAAACTTTATTTTTTTCCAAAAGTACGCTTAACGTTTCAAATTTGTTGTCAAATGTGCCCCTGGCCCTAACGGGCATGTCACTTAGTCTAACTCCGCTTACACGTGGACATTGTTTTGCTGAGTAGGCTTGAAGACACAACAAAAGCTTTTTCAGACTTCAAAAGGGGCAAAAAAGCCCTAATCAGTGTTCTTCAAAGAAAAGGGACGAACGAAAGCGAGGAGAAGAAGATCAAGGGACGAACGAAAGCCATTGCTCTGCAATTAGTTCGTCGAGGAAGCCATTGGTCTGTATTGAGGAAGCCATTGCTCTGCAATCAGTTCGTCGAACGAACTTGAGTCTAATCGAAGGCATAAAGTCGAAGGAAGCTTTTAAGAAGAAGAAAAGGAATCTTTCAGCTTTTCACAGGTACTTTCATCTCTGCTTTTGATTAATAAAGTGCATCATGTTATATGGGTTAATAAGTAAAAGATGGTCATTGCATGTGGTCCATGTTTAGGTTGGGTGTTCACTGGTAGGGGACATGTGGCCCCCCATATTATTGGTCTTTTGAGTTTTTAATACTTTGGAGTTGGCATTTGTCTTGTAATTGATTTTAATACTTTAGAGTTGGCATTTGTCTTGTGGAAAATTGTTGTGTACTGAGTTTTTTGTTGACTGGCAGAATGACTGGTCGTGTAGATATTCATTTACATCATGGGGGCACATGGGTGAAGGATCCTGTGTGGAGATATGTGGGAGGTGATGTATATATATGTAAGAAATTTGATGCAGATTACCTGTCTATTATGTGCATTAAGAATACATATAAAGAGGAATTGAAATATGCCAATGTAGACCAAGTCTATTACTTGGAACCTGGACTGAGTATTGAAGAAGGACTTTTTGTACTTGAGGATGACCATGGGATTAGGAGAATTCTGGGTAAAATAAATTCAGACACAGATGTGCTAGAGTTCTTTGCAAAACATGACATAGATGAACCTATACTTAATGATAAATCACCTCCAGTTGTTCCACCTGAGCCCATAATTAATTCACCTCCTTCTGTTCCACCTGAGCCCGTAATAAATTCACTTGAAGAGGAGAGTGGGGATAGTGATGGCACTTTTATGGAAAATGCTGAAGTACAGGGTAGCAGGGTTGGTGAGGAAGATAGTAGTGAGGAGGAGAGTGAGGAGGGTGAGGAAGGTGAGGTAGGTGATGATGGTGATGACAGTGATGATAGTGAGGAAGATGATGATAATGATGATAGTGAGAGGACTGATGAGGGTCAGGTGCCATGTGAGAGAAGACATCCTGTCCGTTTCAATGTAAATGATCAAACACCCTATTTCAGCTTGGGAATGACATTTGCTAGTGCAGCTGAAGTTAGGGAATCCATATCAAAGTATGCTATATCTAGGGGAGTGTCATTGAGATATGTGAAAAGTGAACCATATAGAATAAGGGTCCAGTGTGAGGAGGATGGGTGTCCTTTTTCCTTGTATGTGTCAAAGGACGGTTGTAACCCTGGGTTGGCAGTCAAGACATTAAATGAAGACCACAAGTGTTATAGGATTTTTAGTAACCCTAGGGTTTCAGCAAAGTTCTTGGCCAAGCTTTACAAACAAAAAATTCTTGAGCAGCATGACTACAAGATCAAAGACCTCAAAAAAGATGTGGAGACAGAATGGAGAGTGAATGTTGGATTTTCCAAGTGCAAGAGAGCCAGAAGGATGGTTATGGATGAATTCGCAGGTAGCTTTACTACTGAGTATTCTGAGTTAGAGGCTTATGCAGCAGAACTATTGAGGAGTAATCCAGGGTCTAAAGTGCAAGTGGAGTTGTCCACAGATGAATTAAGGGAAGGGAGAAGAGTATTTAAAAGAATGTTTGTTTGTTTAGATGCTTGCAAAAGAGGTTGGAAGGAAGGATGTAGGCCTATTATTGGTCTTGATGGGTGTTTTTTGAAGACACAGTATAAGGGGGAATTGCTTGTAGCTCTAGGAAGAGATGGGGATGAACACAATTTTCCCATAGCTTGGGCATGTGTGAAGAGTGAAACTAAGGTCAACTGGACTTGGTTTCTGACTTTGTTGCAAGAACAACTTGATTTGGGAGATGGTAGTCAGTACACCTTCATATATGATATGCAAAAGGTATGAATGTTTTAATGTTTTTGAATGTTAATGTTTTTGAATTTTAATGTTTTTGACTTTAACATTTTGTGTAACTTTTAATGTAACTTTGTGTAATCAGTACACCTTCATAGCTTTGTGTAACTTTTAATGTTTTACTTGTAGGGTTTAATACAAGCTGTTATTGATGTACTGCCTGGGGCTGAGCACAGATGGTGTGCTCGTCATATATATGCAAATTGGTGTAAGAAACACAGGGGTGGAGAGTTGAAGAAGTGGTTTTGGAATGCAGCCTGGTCTACCTTTGAGGAAGAATTTAAGGACAATATGAAGTTGCTTGGTAACATGAGTTCAAAGGGAGCAGAGGATCTCATCAACTATCCACCTCATACATGGTGCAGAGCCTACTTTAGTAGTAGAAGCAAATCATGGACAGTAGATAACAACATGTTAGAAAGTTTCAATTCCTGGATTCTTGAAGGTAGGCACAAGCCAGTTAGGACTATGATGGAATACATTAGGCAAAAAACCATGGATAGGTTGGGAACTCTTGGGTCAACATGTGAGCAGTGGATCAATTGTTTTAGTCCTTACTGCAATGAGATTTTTCAGACAAATAAGAGCATAGCAGTTGGTTGTACTGTGCTCTATAATGGAGACACAGGTTATGAAATCAGGGAGGGTGAGGATACCCACACTGTGTTCTTGGACAAAAACTCTTGCACATGTAGGGCATGGGATCTCACTGGAATCCCTTGCCAACATGCTATATGTGCACTAGTTCGCAACAAGCAGGACCCAATGAACCATATTTCAAAGTGGTATCACAAAGATGTATACCAAGCTGCTTATAAGTACAAGATTATGCGAGTGAGAGGGAAGAGATTCTATGAACTGGACAAGTATCAACCTATTGAGCCACCAAAGGTTGAAAAGAACAGGGGAAGGCCTAAGATTAAGAGAAGAAGAGAGGAAACTGAGGTCATGCCTACAAATAAAGTTACAAAGCTATCCAAGAAAGGCAAAACAGTCACATGCAGTCTGTGTAAGCAGTAAGGACACAACAAAGCTAGCTGCTCGAAGGTAATGTAATGAGTTAATTATGTGTCTAGGTTAATTATAGTTAACAACTGCATTTGAGTTAATTATGTGTAATCATGTGAGTTAATTATGTTGTGTAATTATGTGACATTTGGACTATATCAGAAACAAAGCCAATCAGAAGGAGGAAGTTCAGTCCCAGCTCAATCTCAAACAGGGACAAGGCAATCTAAACCTAGCAATGTAAGCCAATCACAAACAGGAAGTTCAGGTAATTACATTTTCAATTACATTAGTTGTAAAACATTTACTTGATATCAATACATTAGTGACAATATTAAATATCCTTCTTCTTATCAGCCAGGAGTGCACCTCCTACTTCAAGGCCAAGGCCTTCAAAATTACAAGTTCGATCTGCTGCAAGAGCTCATTCCAGGAAGCAATCCATTCATGGTGAAGGTTTTGGGTTGTTATATGATGACAACACTGGTTCAGTAACATACAAGGTAATTGATTGATATTTCATTATGATTGATATAATATGACGTGTAAGCTTTTAATTGCAAAGCATGATGTACATGCAGAGTGGCACATCATCATCAATTCTCAATGAAGGAAGTCAGACACATACACCTATAGTTGACCCTAACACCAGATTTTCAATCCCTAATGAAGCTCAACTTAGAGGAGACAAGGCTACAAACAAAGCATCATCTTCAGCTGGCAGTAGAAGAATAAACCACAGAGGTGATGGTGGCCCTGTAAACATGTCCAACATGCCTTTCAAACCTCCGGGAATGCAATGGAGAGGTAGAAGCTGCATCACTACCACACAGCTTATGACGGAGAGGGATGAAAGGATTGGTAGGAGCAGCAATGCAAACAAGTCACAAGGAATTCCTCCTAATGGTAGTGGGGATAACTGAACTTCTAACTGTTGTGGATGTTTGGGAAATTGACCATTAGACTTATTTTGTAATTACAGCCTACTTTGTTTAAACTTCTTCCAGTTATGTTTTTGGTACTGAGCAATATATTTTGGGAATATATTTTGGACAATGTTGAAGTGTTTATGCTCAGTTAAAAGAAATGTAATGAACATGCTTCTACAGCCTATATTTTGGCAATATAATTTGGCACTATCTTTTGGCTATATATTTTGTTCAATATATTAAACTTGCTCAACTCATTGACAACCAAATTGAGTTAACAAAAACATTACAGGTCACAAAGCAGCCTCAGAAAAGGTGTTCAATTGTTGTCTTTGCTTGTTATGTACATTTACACATATGTCACATGCACTTAACTCATTCACAATGATAATGACTTCCATTAACCAAGTTGATTCAACAATTCTTTGACATTGAGTTAAAAGAAACATTACAAGTCACAAAGCAACCTCACAACACATTAAAATTGCACAACCAAACAAGGACTTTCATTAACCAGTAGTAACATACAATGAGTTAACTGCATATTTCAAACAGCAGTACTTTACAATTCATAACACTACCAATTCATCTAACCATTTTTCTACCTAAGTAGCATAAAAGAAATGCAGATGAATATAACTAAAAATAACACAACAATGCACTTCCTATTCAAATAATCTACTTCTTTAATTTGTTTCACAGATACTTCATCTCCATTTGACTTCAACTTCTTTAACTCATAAACTAATTCTTTTAATTCAGATGCCCCTTCAACTTGAGGAAATTTATTCAGCTCCTTATTCAGCAAAATCTTGTTCTCCCTCTTCAGATCATTTATGACAACCTTTGCTCTCTCACACATCTGTGGGTCATGCCATACAAAGAACCCACATCCCCTTTCCTGAATCCAAAAAATTAAAAATTATTCAATTGCTGTAGGTAAAAACCATTTCAAAATACTAAATCAAACTAAATTATAAGAACTTACTCTGAATTTCGAGCATGAGAAAAACCTCCTGCCAGGATTTTTTTCGCTCCATGAGGTCCACATAGGAGCTCTTAACCCACAATAACACAACGGCATAGCTTCGTAATCAACATCAATGGCGCGTTTTCGAGCAGAGGATGAAGATGACGACGAACAGTAAGCCATGCGCCTTCGTTCGTCCCTTGATCTTCTTCTCCTCGCTTTCGTTCGTTCCTTTTCTTTGAAGAACACTGATTAGGGCTTTTTTGCCCCTTTTGAAGTCTGGAAAAGCTTTTGTTGTGTCTTCAAGCCTACTCAGCAAAAAAATGTCCACGTGTAAGCGGAGTTAGACTAAGTGGCATGCCCGTTAGGGCCAGGGGCACATTTGACAACAAATTTGAAACGTTAAGCGTACTTTTGGAAAAAAATAAAGTTTAGGGTGGAAGTGGGACTTCGGGGTAAACCACAGGGGCATTTTTGCACCTTTGCCCCTCTACTTAAATTAACTGTACATTGGACACTTCCTGTAATTTGATCAGTTGGATCCTTTGTATGATAAAGTACGTGTGGCCACTTTCTATCTGTTACTAGAAATACATGTTACAATTATTTCACGGTGCAATTTAAAATATTGCAGAATACATGTTCCAGGGGGAACGAGCACTTCCACAAAAAACGAGTGCTACCTTCTATTAGTTAGCTCCGCAAGTCCTGGGAGAAGCTAACCAACCCACAAAGGAGAAGTGACCAACCCACAAGGAAACAAGCTTGATTTAAGCGGACAGCAAGAGGGAGTGTCGATGTTGCAAAGATCTGACGAATAGGAGTCAAGACTTATGTAGAAGTCTAACCAAGCTGATGGAGATTAGAGAAGTTGAAAAGCCAGTTAAAACTCCAGCTACTACGTCTCATCTCCAACGCTTAACTCTTCCCAAGCTGGCAAACCAAGATATTAAACACCCTTGAGGACCTATCAGTTAAAAGCCACAAGTTAAAGCCAGAGCAAGGTGCGACACACACCAAGAAAGAAAAAGCAAGCATATGGGCGAAGACAACCGTCGTGCCCTAACCCATTCCCAAGATAGTAACGATGCCTTTCATAACCAGTGGAAAGGGTGAACCGGTACAGAATTCAGCTCATAGATGTGAACCATTATATGAAAGGATATTGCAGCTATATATGGTTATATTTACAAAGTTGTCAGATTCCTGCCTATCATCATTAAATGCATGACTGACTATGATGATGCATTTGTCTGGGTGAAACAAGAAATAGAGGATCATTAGAAAGCATTTACATCGATTTGACCTATGGACGAATATGCAAGCATACGTTTCATTCTTGTTCGAGTAATAGCATATGATTTCTACATGCATTCTATATTGATACAAGAGAGCATATGGATATCGAACTTTTATTGGTAAATAACATATGGATGAGCAACCATATAAAAAAGATATCTAGCAGTAACTATCCTTCATAATCTGTAATTTACTCACAGGAAAATGTATCGCATGAACATCTCAGGCATAGATGGATCATTTGCGTGGCAATTGAAAAACCCATCATGATAAAGGTTCACTTTAGAAATGCCCAACATATACCAGCAATCGTAAGTTTCATTAACCTAGAAAAGCAAGCAACAAAATAAATTATAATAATTATCAGTAGTATAAAAATGAACTTAGAACAGGTAAAACTTGAAGCATTTTATGATTTTAAACCTTGCAAACTAATCTAGATAAAAAACACAAATAAGTACATCAGATCTATATTAATATGGTAGTCCAAGTCTTAACCATGTCATGTGAGAAATAACAATTTTGGCAAAACTTACCTTGAACTCATCTTTGGTTAACCAAGAGACACCCTCAAGCCTGAAAAAAAACAGGGGCATAAAATTTCCTAGACCTTGGCAAGTAATGCTTCCCAAGGCCTTCTTCTTGTAGAACTACACACATACAGGATGACAACAAAGAACTTCCCAGCAAGATATGATCATAAAGCTTATCCCTTCTTGAGCTGAAGCATATTCCCTCTCATGCCTTCCTATCCTCCACATCATCATAGGAAGACCTTTTTTCCATTAACGAATACAAAGATTATCTTAGCGAACAACAAGTAGCCTGAAGAGAATACAACATAAATTTTGTCAATAAACATCTATGATCTGTCCCTTTGAGCTAAATATCAAAAAAGTTGAAATTACCACATATGACCTCAAAACATCAATAAACAAAGTAGTTTTATAATTTAACAAATGCAATCCACTATCAATTCTTCCCCATATTTGTAATAACTACTATAATGCATAAATCTGAAATATAGAAAAGCTTTCCGATCTGAACAACCTGATGTTCTTCCCTATTTCTCAATAATATCAAAAAGCTATCTTAAACCTCAAATCAAAATTGAATGCAAAAAAGTTTAATATTGCGTCAGCATTTTGGCAATGCATCCAGTTGTCGAATAAAACGATTTCAATAGAATTTACAAAAAGCTTTAATCTGCTACCTGAGCAATAACTGAATGCACAATGTTACTGATCATTACCAACCAGTAACAGCTTCATACTGAAAAGTGAATGCGCCAGCACCAAGAATGCAACGACTTGAAATCATTTGCAAACCTGTAGAAATAAAAGTTAGTCCAAAGTGCCTCGTAATCAAAAATAGGTATTACCTACATTTTTTTTAATAAATAGTTTGGGCAACCTTGTAAGAGCATTGAGCGGAACGAAATATCAGCTAACAGTTGGTGTTAGTCACCAATAATCAACACAAGAACAGGATCCATCTCTAAAATGGTGAAAGCGATGTTTATCTCGAACAATAATTTCTCTATTTGAAATAACTGAAAAGAACTTTAGAGCGGTGTGACAGTCCTCACACATACGAAGGTTCTTGACAATCCTTATTGTCAGCACATGGTTTGTCTTCAAGAGACCAAATGCTACAGCAAGCTTCTCGCTATGATATCTAAGGGCATACTCTCTCTCCTCTTCTTCCAACTCATGCATGACAGACTCACATACTGGTACATAACCCATAGCCCTACTTCTCTGCATCAACTCATCTAAGAACTGATAAATTGCAGTTGTCTCTGGGTGGGACTTGTCACCGATGCTAAACAAATATGTCTTTTGATCCACCTCTACCGTGCTATAGCCCACTTGCTTTTTAAGGCCTTTTCGAATCATAATGTTTCTGACCATTTCCACTCGGTCCATTCGACCAGCCATTGCATATATATTGGAAAGCAAAACATAATGACCAGGAATTTCAGGTTCAGCAGCTAAAAGATGCTCAGCAACTTGTACTCCAAGATCCAAATTCTTGTGCAGCTTGCAAGCCCCAAGCATTGCAGTCCACACAGCTGGTGCAGGTTTGACAAAATCAATTCCTTTGATGTGTTGAAATGCTTCGTCTAAATATCCAGCACGCCCAAGCATATCAACCATCGCAACATGGTGCTCCATTCTGGGAACTAAGCCATAATCCCGCGTCATGCTAGCAAATGCCAGGCGCCCTTCCTGGACTAGCCCCACATGAGCACATGCCGAAAAAACAGCAACAAATGTCACATCATTGGGATGTGGCCCGTGGGTTTTCATTAGATGAAAGAGTTCAATGGCTTCCCTACCATAGCCATGCATTCCGTAGCCTGAAATAATAGATGTCCAAGTCACAACATTCCGCTCATCCATGGAATCAAACACCTCCCGTGCTTTGCTTACATTACCACACCTAGCATACATATTCACCAATGCAGTGCCAAGAACCACATTCACATGAAACCCATGATTCCTTATATACTCATGCACCCAACAACCCAAACCCAAAACCCCCGACTGTGAGCAAGCAGATAACACACTCACAAAAGTGGTTGAATCAAACTCAACACCCAAATCCCGCATCCTACAGAACAGCCTGACAGCCTCATCAGCAGACCCACATTGCTCGTACCCTGAAATCATTGAATTCCACGCAACAACCGTTTTATCCGGCATTCCATCAAACACCTTCCTGGCAACACTCAACTGACCACATTTTGCATAAAAACTAATCAAACCAGCCTGAACAAACAAATCCAAAGCATACCCAAATACCAAAACATGGCAATGAACAACTCTACCGAATTTAAAAGCCGATAATTCAGCAGAGGCTTTGATCACTGCAGTAAAAGCGTGACTTGAAGGCCATATACAGGAAGAGATCATGCGGTGGTAAAAGAGGATGGAGTGTAGAGGGAAGTGGAATTTGGTGGAGGAATTAATGAGGGAACTGAAGAGGAAAGAGTCGGGGTTGGGGATGGAGAATAAGAGTTGGCGGGTGTAGAGGATTGAGCCGGCGGCGCAGGAGAGGGTGAGAAGTTTGGTGAGGAGAGAGAGGGAATGGTGTGAGCCGGAGACTGTGAGGTGGGCGTGGACTTGTTGCAGATGTTTAAGACGTGGGCCAGCTCGAAGGAGGAGTAATTGATAGTTGTTATGATGGTGGAGGAGGTGTTTGGTTGCCATGGGAAGTTGTTATTGTTACTCATGGAAGCCAACTAAAGGGGAGACATGGAACTTGTGGTGGTGATTAATATTTGCTTGTTTCACACAGTTATTAATATTCCCTCACTTCCATAATACGAGTCTCTTTCCTGTAAAATAAATGAATAAATAAATACATTATTTCAACAAAAAGGAGCCATTTTTTAATTAAAATACATAAAGTAAACAAAACCAAGATTTATGACGCATATTCTTGAATTACTGATGACCCCAAAAAAGTAAACAAAACCAAGAAGAATGGATCATGAAGATCTCAACTGTTGAATGAGGTGTAGAACCAGTGTTGGTGGTGGCAACCAAGCAAATTATGATAGCCGCTTATAAGCTTCTACAATTTGCCTTCACTTTCTCTGGGAAAACAGTTGCACTTGCCATATTAGAACAGGATATGTCTGCAAAACATGGTTCCATAAAGGAAGCAATTCAAACTTTCCTGAAATATCCATGTCTTGGCCTAGTTCAGTTATATGATTCTTTTTTTTATTTGGTACATACTTCAGTTATATGATTCCAACCTACAAACTTGTTTCAAACAGAGAACACTGTGCATTTTGGTAGATGTCTAATGTGTTATGTAGAAAGGGACAATTCAATAAAGCAGAGAAGATAATAACTCAGATCCTTTTGTAATTAAATACCACCTCCAATACTTATCATATAAAGATGAGTAATACTCTGCTGTGTGAAAAAGAAAAACACAAAGTGTCCGCAGAGTGGGTCAATGTCAGTCAGTGTTCAAAAATGAGAACTAACTACTTTTTTACCCTAAAGTATCCCAAACATGTTTTTCTACTACTATGGCCTAATGTCTATGCCTGAATTTTCAATGGACATCTCCAACCATTATTGTTTATTATATGATCATCATCATCATGATTATTATTATGATCCATAGCATGTATTTGCTATGGATTAAAAATTGACATATACTATCTCTTCTATATATATAATGTATGTAATGTCAACTATATATGAGTTTGCTATAATTTGAATGTACATGTATATTTCTGCAATCTGTCACGATTCAATGGTCCCTTTAGATTCTATCATACAATATATTTCTGTTCAATCTTTCTGGAGCCAAAGTAAATGAATTACAAAAATATTCTGTCATCATAAAACTTGGTAAGAGTTTATAAACCAAATCTCATTCATGCAGGCCAATATATAAAAATATTTAAGGGTGTATGAGTGTATCGATCTGAAATAACATATAGAGTAAATAGGTATGACCCAGCTGCTCCTAGCGCATGTGCTTCAAAATGTTTTAAGCAAATCTCAGATATGACCAAATTAAACCAAGAGTACTTATGAAGCTAGCGTTTATAGATAAAAATATCGCATGATGCAAAAAAATCATAGGAAAGTGATCACACTATTGTGGTAAACTATTATATATAAGACAATGTAGCGAACTTAAAATATGTAGGATATTGTTTAACTTGCAACCATATCCAATTATTTGTCAAACATTTCCACAAGAATTGGGCCCACTTTACAAATTTAATACGAAAACAATCATTTTGGATAAAAATACATCCAGCTATAGTGTAAGCGAGACCCTAATCCAATTTTAAAAATTATTCGTTTAAGTTTGTCAGGTCATGTACGTACACCGCCCCTAAAAAAAAGAGATGGAGAAAGTAAAAGAGAGAGAAAGAAGGGGCCACCGGCCATGCCATGTCCACTGCCTAGTCTTTTCGACAGAACTTCATTATATATAGAGAACAGTTGCAGAAAATATAAACAGAGTTCAATAGCAGTCATACTACAAAAGACCCAAAATACACTATATAAAGCACAAAAAAGGGACTATATATTACTGCCTAGATGGGATCATAAGATTAGCAGTTATCATTTGTGTTAAACCAACCCGGAAAGCATGATTTTGGCATGTTTTACGTCACACATATATGATGCCATTTCCACGATTTTGGGTCAATTTTCAGACAAAACTGATCGAGCACCCAAGCCAATAAATTTACTTACCATGCACCCCTAGTGATGATCCACAGATCAAAGAGACGTGAAGGAAACAATATAAATGAACATAACAGATTATCAAAATTCACAAGCATGAAAAGACATGAACAAAAGAAGACGGCTCAACTAAGATATATACCTGAATACATTATTTAAAATGAACAAACATAAATCTGGCACTGTAATTAATATCTAGCTAACATACCCGATTTAGTTGTTGATACGTGAATAAATAATGTTTAAGATGAACAAGCATAAATCTGGAACTGCAATGTGTAGCTGACAACCTGATTTATAAGTGTAACAACACAGAATTTTTCGTCAATAAGCATTTCCTAGCATAATTTCACAATTTCTGCATGTGTTGAACAAACTGAGTAATGGTCTTGAAAAATGCTTGTTCTACTCTTTTCAGTTTCTGGTTGTTGAGCATGCTTTCAAGAGGAAGTTCTATCGAGTACGTACAAGCCTGCAAAGTATAACCCAGAATCAATGATATATGAAGAGGTACCAAAAGTACATAGCCGAAATTATTCAAGTAGAGATGAATGGGAATTACAGTTTGGGATTTATCAATCAATTGTCAGTTCATTGACTACATCAATGCTCAGTAGCTTTCATTCAAACTGGTTGACAACAAATTTGCAGACATGACAAATGAGGAGTTCAAATCTATATACTTGCGTTATCAAAGTTCTGGGAGATCAACTAAGGGGATGAATTTCACTTTTGAAAAAACTATGGAAGCTTTGCCAGCCAGAGTGGATTGGAGAAGGAAAGGAGCAGCGACTCCAATCAAAGATCAAGGCGAATGTGGTACCAAAATCTCATCCTCTCTGAGTTTCCATCGTATAAAGAAGAATTATTGGTACCTGCCTCGTATCTTGTCCTTCATATAGATACTTGCATATTACTTTAAGAAAATTCATTCATAAGAGCCACGATTCACAAGTATATAGTATAAATTTTGCCAGTCAAGGGATCGAACTCTTTGTAAAGAAAATCCAAAAGAGACCAATAGTGAAATTTTTTTATTTTATTTTTTTTGCTAAATTTAATAGTGAAATTTCATGCGGTCTCAAAAGCATTACTCAATGAACTGACATTCAAAGTTTAGAGACACCCACCAGGTAGTAGTATATTTTTACATGTTTTTTTTTTTTGTTAATGTGGAGTTTCCGACCCGCGGGTCAACTTTTACATGTTTTTTTCCGTTACTTACATGAGTCAAAAAATCAAGGTGAACTGCCCATTAACTTATCAAGCAATATTTTATGGATATTGCTTTTGCTTATGCTCCCCAGTTAAGATTTTTACACTTTAAATATCAAATGCTACATATCTTTCACTACAGGAAGCTGTTGGGCATTCTCTGCAGTAGCAGCAGTGGAAGGTATCAACCATATCAAAAGTTCAAAACAGGCAAACTGGTGTCTCTGTCGGAACAAGAGCTTGTGGACTGCGCTGTCAAACGAGGTAACAAAGGCTGCAGTGGTGGATTCATGGAAAAAGCATTTCGGTATATCAAAAAGATAGGTGGTCTCACAACAGAAAGAGATTATCATTATAGAGGAAGAAATGGTAAATGTAAAAAAGCCAAAACTAAACACCATACAGCAACGATAAGTGGGTACAAAAGAGTACCTGCAAAGAATGAGAGGAGCCTGGAAGCTGCAGTGGCGAAGCAACCAGTATCAGTGGCAGTTGATGCTGGCGGCTTTAGTTTCCAGTTCTACTCTGGAGGAGTCTTCTCAGGCTACTGTGGAAAAAACCTCAATCACGGAGTAACAATAGTAGGCTATGGAGCACAAAATGGTGAAAAGTACTGGCTTGTGAAGAATTCATGGGGCAAAGAGGGGGGAGAATCTGGTTATATCAAGATGAAACGTGGCTCCAAAGATAAGACAGGTACTTGTGGCATTGCCATGGAAGCCAGCTACCTTATTAAGGCTTGAAGAATCTTATTGTTCAACTTGGTGTCTGCATTTGAATGATGGTTGTCTCTCAGTATTTATATTCATATATTTAAAGATATAAATGATTTGGGTCTGATTGCATGTAAAATTTACCTAAGCAAAATACAGGAATGAAATGATTCACGATCAGTGGAAAAATAAATGCCACAAATGATTGTTAAAGTGCAAAGTGGTGCCTCCCAGAATCTTGACAATAAGTTGCATAATTCAGCTGAAATATTTGCATGTATATCATGATGATCACGCATTTTGGTTTCCCCAGAATTTTGACAATAAGTTACATAATGTACTTGATAATTTTAATAAGTTACAAAATACATTTCAGCATTAGTGAAGTTTTGACCCAATTTTCTGCATTTTTTTTTTGTTTTGAGATGCTATGATTTCAATTCTGCTAATCTCTGCCTCACAGCATAGGCAAGCTCCCAATCACCAGCATTAGCCAGTCCTTCAACCACCTTCTGCCTCACCCTAATATATGGTATAAACCCTCTATCTGTCATTCCCATCACAACCTTTCCAGCTAACACAAACTCACCACATTCCAAACATCCCTCAAGAACTAACTCATAGCTCTCAAACCCCACAAGAATATCCTCACTCTGCAAAAGCTCAATGATCTCAACTGCCCTCCAAATTTCTTTTCTTGCCCGCATTGCTGCTATTACTTTTACCACCATTTCCTGCCTTGGAGTCAATCCGAATTTCAACACCATGTCCTTCATCAGCTGTGCAACATCAGTGATCCTTCTAAGTTTGCACATTGCACCAATTACAGTACCATAAGTATCCAAATCAGGAATGCAACCTGCCCCACCCATGCCCTTCAAAACTTGAACTGCCTCTTTTGACTGATCAACCTTGCAAAGAGATAATACAAGGTAATTACAAGTGCCACAATCAGGACGATATCCAATAGACTGCATCTCCAATAGTATGTTTGAGACAGACTGAGACTTTTGTCGGCGTTCGAGCCATGCACTGGAAAGGAAAAGGTGAGTTTGGGGGATAGGGACACAACCAGACCGAATAATGCGTTGCAGGATGGCGAGAGCGAGAGGAAGAGGATTAGGACTTTGGAGGGTATAAGAAAGCAGGCAAGAATAGGTGGCCTGCGGACGATGACGGGGTCTGAGGAAAATAAAATTTTGTAACATTTCATCAATAATTTGGGTCCTGCGATTTTGTGGGAAGGTTGAAAGGAAAGAAAAGGGATTTGGATTTTGACAAGATTCTTTTGAGGCATTGAGCAGGTCAGGAATTTGTTGGTAGCTTTTAGATTCAACAACAGCTCTAATGGATTCTTCTAGCAACTGCGATGAGCAGACCGAATGACTGGATAAAAATCTGACAACAGAGTAACCAGAAGAACGGGGCAATACACAAAGTTTTATCAACGCAATAACCATTTTTTGAATTTCCAAGATTTTAGTACACTAATGGAGAAGCATTTTCATTATAATGGATTACCTGCACGTGAAAAAACACAGAATAATTCAAAGCCAGTTATAAACTAAAATCCCATATGCTCAAAATGGATATTGAAGCGTACAAAAGGGAGGCAGCATCAAACAACAACAACAAACAATCTAACATGATCTTCACATTGAATTCTATACATGGTATTTCACACAAATCAAAACACTATTCACCATTCATATAAGTAGTTTCCATCGTCAAACAGAGCCAAAAATATATCAGCTGAATTCCGGTGATAAACCAACAGATAAAATTTCACATAGTAAAATTGTCAAGCATGTAACGTGCATAAAACTAAACTGTTTACGGTAATGGGATTGTATGATGGGTCTGGACCGCACCTATCTACGAGAGAAGAGGAGCTGATCTGAACTGAATTAGCCCTTTATTCGGAAAAAGATGTAAAAAGCAAGTTCGCTTCTGAGTTCTAACTACCAGCTTAGCTTGTACAGGTAGCGGTTGGACTTGAAGCAAGCTCTATTCATAACTCGATGAATGAAAATATATATGTGTATATATATATATAGGGTGCCGTTCCACAACAAGTATTAGCTGGGAGCACTGTTTCAGCTAACAGATCTTTGATCGTCCATTCAATTAATGTAGCGCTCAGATTTAATTTGGTCGGGGCCCGGCCGCACCTCCTACCTACGGCCAATGCTACCTACGGCCAGGGTAATCACCAAACTGCCCCAAAAATTGAAATCCTTTTCAGCCTAACCGCACCTTCGTCATTTTGACTGGCCTTAAGAAGAAGGTGCGGCCAAGCTAAAAAGGATTTCAATTCTGCCAAAACGACTTCGTTTTGATTGGCCGTAGGTAGGAGGTGCGGCCAGTTAAGTTCAGATCTATCTCTTTCCTTCATATCTATCGTTTGCTGTTGCAGAATTAGAAAGAAGGAAAAAGATAAAGCTTGACTGACCGCTACAAAAGCACTACTAGCACATCAAAAATCATTCTCTCCAATTAATGTACTTCAAATACTAGTAAGAATATTCTTACCGAATTTTTTTTACTAATTTTTTTAAATTCATAAAATATTAGTAGAATTATATGTATGAAATATTTCTTGGGTAGTATGTATGTAAAAAAATTGGATATCAACTGTATGATAATAAAATATTTTTAGACATCAAACATTAGTTTTATTGTTGTTGTTGGTATTTTTTTTATAAGAAATTTTGTTAATTCATAAAATATTAGTAAAATTACATATATGAAACAATAATATGGGTAGTATGTATTAGTAGAATTGTAGATGTTGTTATTGAGATATTTGTATTGTTATTGTTGGTATTGTTAGGTAAAAATGGACAGTTGCTGCCTGGACCCATGGATCCCAGTGTCCTGTATGACCAAGAACATCATGTTTCGGAGAATGTATGGAATGGGGTAGATACCCCTATCATCGACCCAAACAACTTCAATTATATATGATAAATGGAAACTAACCAAACTTCAAAAAAAACTATTAAAGGGGTGGGGGTTAAGGGTGTTTAGTCATCCGGCAGTAATTACGAAAACGGATGCCACTCTTGTATTTGCCCTAATTGAAAGATGGCGTCCGGAAACAAATACATTTCATATGAAGTGTGGGGAAATAACAATAACATTAGAGGATGTCCATTTTATTTTTTGATTGCTGGTATTAGGAAATCCCTTAACTTGTCCGGCATTTGATGCCCCATTGAGATATTTTACGGAATGTTTTGGGGATGACATGGTTGGGGAATAGAATAATGTTAAAAAAAAGACGTGGTATTTCCTTAGTTTGGTTGCGCAAAAATTTCTCTAAGTGCCCAAAAAATGTAAGTAGGGATATGGTTGGGCGTCATACAAGGGCATACCTCCTTTGGATACGCGGGGCGATTTTATTTCCTAATAGGTCAAGAAATACTGTACACCCTAGGCTTGTGTATTTTGTATGTGATTCAAAAAAGATTGCCACGTATGCATGGGGTGTTGCATGTTTGACATATTTATACCGGGGTTTGTACTCAGCTTCTAGAAGAGGGAGTAAATATGTCAATGGTTGTATGACCTTGTTACAAATTTGGTCATACGAACGTTTTCTGGTTGGAAGGCCTAACCCTAGGCCAGATTCTTTATTTTGGCTCCCTAGGGCAACGGCCTGGGCATACTCTGCCATACATAAATATCCTGATAGGCGGGAGAATCTCCATCACCATCTATCTTTCTACCGGAACAAATTTGATAGACAACCTAGGTGGGAGGTAGTATGGCGGTCGTACCAGCGATGGGATGATGATTGGAGTAGTTATAACTATGAGGCTAAAATGGCAGGATCCGGTCGGGTCCCATTGATTCATTTCAATGTTGTAGAATATCAAATGTCCGACCTAGTCATGAGGCAATACGGGCATGTACAAGGTATTCCGTCTCCGGCCGAAAGACATGTTCTTAAACAACCCACGAAGCAGAATTTGAGCCGGAGGATTACATTGAATTGAGGAAGGTATACATTAGGCAGTGGGAGATGTATATGGACGAATTCGAAGGGCAAACAATGGAGATTGCAGAAACTATCCCCATGGATACGTACTTCACAAGTTCACATGGTATAATAGGATTACCCTACAAGCCTCGATCTGTATACAATCAACATCGTATGGTTAGCATGGTAAGCAACTTAAATTTGTATAAATTGTTCAATTGATATAATCTATTCTATTCTTTTATGCTAATGTGTTTTGTTTTTGTCTTCTTATTATCATTTTTTTTCATAGATCAGCGTCAAAACCCTTCTGGACAAAGTCTTCAAGTTCAAGCCAGACTTTCCTCCGAAATACAAACTCATGAAAGATGGTTGGGACCACCTGTATGCAATGTACGACGCGAATGTGAGGGGTGGGGGGAGTATATAGGGGGTCAAGAGTCAGAGATGCCCACCTCTTAGGCCATGTCGAACATCTACGTCCCTAGCAAGCAATCCGAATTGCCTCAACTTACTCAGCTTACTTACGAGGATGCATCTGATTTCATTGGGGATGAGGTTCCAGTAGTCCCCTTACAGATTGAATATGGACCGAAAGGGTCTATACTAAAAGAAACTTCGTGGGCATAAGATCCAAATGATCAACGAGAACTTCTTCTCCCCAACTCCTGCCAATCCCCAAATATTTCCCATCAAGCACCCCCTGGGGTGGTACACATTGACTCACGAAGATATTATTTCTTTACAATCCGAAATGTGGATATATGAGCACGCGATGGACGGGTATGTGTCTTCTGCGGGGTCGCAAAGAAAAATATTGGTTCGAGGGGATAAAGAGGTGGGCGAAGTTTGGCTTCATGCCCTCCTATTTCATGCATTTGGGGAAAGAAGCTTTGTTTAAACAGGACCCAAATCATGGTGCCCAATTCTGCCAGTCATATGTTGAACCTCCAGTGGGACCGCAATTGCATGACTGGGGGATGCGATGGACGGGTATATGTGTCTTCTGCGGGATAGCGAAGAAAAATATTGGTTCGAGGGGATAAAGAGGTGGGCGAAGTTTGGTTTCATGCCCTCCTATTTCATGCATTTGGGGAAAGAAACTTTGTTTAAACAGGACCCAAATCATGGTGCCCAATTCTGCCAGTCATATGTTGAACCTTCAGTGGGACCGCAATTGCATGACTGTGATTACGTCTTCATGCCTCTATTTTCACCCACTAACAATCATTTCATACTATTAGTCTTTGACGTTGCCAATTGGAAGATTTCTATCCTTGAACCCCTCTATTATAATGACACACTGTACATCAAGCTGACTGATATGTATAGAGAGTACGTCAATGTCACGGTACGTGTTATTTATTGAATTTCAATTCAATGCACCATTTTATATTTATGTACTTGTGAGGTTCTTTTTATTTTAGGTACAATTGATACCGTTGATTTTGCGAATGGGTTACCCGTTGGGTGGTTGGCGTCGTACTCCCCCAAAGGTCCATGCAGCAAAGGGTCAGCCCATGCAAGTACGTGGACTACCTCGTACGAGGCAACCTTGACCTAACGTCTTAAAGATGGTCAGTTAAGGATGCATTGGTGTTTAGGTATAGGATAACATATGAATTGTTCAAATGTCAGGCTAAAGATATTCCTAGGGCAGAAATCATTTAGGTGTGCATACGTATGGTAAATGTAAACCTTGAAATTCTTTTTTATTGTAAAGGATGGTATTATAATTTCAATCAAAGCAAGTTATTTCAATTCAGTGTATGTTATTTTAATTTCAATGGATGATGGTATAATTTATGTTATAAGCTTGATGATGTTGGTATTGTTGGTATTATTGGTTTAATCTAAGTTGTTGATGTTGGGATATTGTTAGTATTATTGTTTAAAACTTTGGTATTGAACAAGTATTGGTTGTATTGAACATTTTTTGTTAAGGCCAGCTCCCTGTATGTTGGCCGCACGTGCGGCCAGGCCCTAATGCCTGTATGCTGGCCACACCTAGGACATGCGGTCAGGCCTGATGCCCACAAGCCCCTATATGCTGGCCGCTAGGACATGCGGCCAGGACATAATAATTGTCCCGACTGTGGCACTTGTAATTGCCTTGGACGGTCAAAGATCATCCCGACTATGACACTTGTAATTGCCTTGGACGATCAAAGATTAGTTAGCTGAAACAGTGCTCCCAGCTAATACTTGTTGTGGAACGGCACCCACATATATATATATATATGTATGTATATGGGCAATGATCCATAGCATCTATTTGTTATGAATCAAAAATGGGCAAATAGCATCCTAACCTTCCATTACAAAAATCAAGGGATGTGATTTAAAAACTGGTCAGTCCGTCCGCTAGAAGTTCTAGCGGACTGGATTAAAATAGATTTTGGACAATAATGCCCCAAGTCGAGCGTCAGTCGCCTAAGTCAACGAATGATTTTTAAACTGTTCCGCTAGAACTACTAGCGGACGGGGTAATTAGCCAACTGTATAGTGAAGCAACACCTTATATAACACGTGGGCCCAAACTTCTTTTTAAAATAGTCCGCTAGTTATTCTAGCGAACGACTTAATTAAACTCAGTGAAGAAACACGCAACACACTTTCAAGTATTTTGAATTGTGCCTTGAAACAATACGTGGACCCCAACAATACACTTTCAAGTACTTTTAATTGTGCCTTGAATTGTGCCTTGAAACAATACGTGGGCCCCAACTTTCAAGTACTTTGATTTGAAAGTATGCAACGAACTCGGCAACACATACAAACTCGGCAACACAAACCAAAAGTATACATGACAACTGCTGCAACACCAACCAAAGAACCACTAATCTTTTGCAAACCCAGAAGCCAAAAACCTTCAACAGATGGTCTCATTTCTAACCAAATGTACTTCCATAAAAAATGCTTTTGAGAACAAGATTCTTTATTTTGCATGTCAGTTGCAACAAAGAGACAGCTTAAACATAATTTGAGTAAGATGGAGCTGATCACTTACTAGGCAACACCTACAATATATGCAATCGACTTATATTTTCTCATCTTTAACCTTGAATCATCGTCCAACAAGAAAGAACCGCCGACAGCATTATTTGAATTTTCGATCATCAACATCCTCATGTTGGAGCACAGCTAAGCCATATATTCATTACAGATGTACATCATCCATTTATAACACAATAATTACAAATAGTGAAGAGTCCAGCAATACAGACGAGCAAACTAGGGATGAGACGTGTCCCCCCACCCAAAAACAAAAGGCAAAAAAAAGGGACCTCAGCACTGAGTAAATAGAGAATTGATGGACTTGTTCTCATTTCTACCACCAGTAAAATCAAATGAGATAATACTTTAGATGAAATGATATCCATATCTTACATAAACATTCATATCAATTTCAAGTATTAAACAATTTATAAAAATTCCCATCAAACTTGGATATGAGCAAAATGACAAATATAATAAACACGGATATCAATCTCCAAGCACGTTTCCTATGTTCAGATAGTTAGAATAGTTTCATAAGTGATGTAATATTGCCTGAACTTAAGGTTGAGTTAGGTGACAATGACACTCCTTCTCCAATTCCATTTCCTATGTTCGACATAATAATATTTATATGTCAAATATTGACCAAATTGCATACCTAGATGGCAACTCGAAGAGTTTACTACACATAGAAGGAACTAGTACTCTGGTTTCTCTCAGGGAAAATGCAAAATTTTCACCACAAGTATATAGATAATTCTAATATCTTTATGTAAGTTGTTAGTTTTTTGGACGAACTAAGCAGAGATTTAGATAGATTGCTGTATATTCTTCTCGTCTACGTGTATTGCACCCCATGTTGGTGTGTTTTGGATACAATTATATATAAACAGAGATTACTTATAAAAAAAAAATGGATACATGTATGTTAGGTAAGAATAACTGTAATACCCGGTTATTTTAAAATAATAATAATAATAATAATAATATAATTAGATAATAAAAGTGTAACTAATAATTATTTATACATATCTAAATCCTATAAGGATAAGATAAACCAATGAAGTTATAACAACCTATTAAATTTTTAAAAGGACTCTTTTACCTGGTAACCTATTTTGCAAAGGAATTATATATATTTAAACAACTAAAGAGAGAAAAGAACGTAAACAAATATTTGGCTTTGGAGTACTGCAGAACAGAGAAAAAAAAAAGAAAAGAAGAAAAACTCAAAGGTAAACCTAAACCCATCTTTTTCAAATTATAAGATAATTTATATGTATGATGAATTTTGTAAACAATGATTATAATAATAAAAAGATCCTGAAAATGGTGTTTTGTATGTGGGTTTTTGTAAAATAAATGAGATTTTATTTTATTTTATTAAAAATCGTATATATGTACATATTTTATGGAGTGAAGTATTAATAACATGTATACTTGTATATGAATATAATTATTTCAGTAGGTGTGTGCGAAAATTCTAGTCGGAATAGGATTTGTAGATTTTGTAATTTCATTGGCTTGTATGGTATATTTATAAATTGACTATCATGCCTGTAAGTCTATATGTATGCGTGTGTGGGGTAAGGAATATATTATTTCTATTATATGTATGTGCATGTGGGTGGTCAGTAAGTAAATCAAAAGGTTATGTGTGTGTGTGTGTATATATATATATATATGTATATATATGTTTATATTATATATTATGAATCATGGCAGCTTGTTTGGATTATTTGAATCTGCATTGTTTATATACTTAGGAATCATGGCAACGGTTGTGTAAATATACTAATAAGTATAACAAAATAATTCTAAACTAATAAAATAAATATTGTTTTAATCTTAAAGTTATAATTTCAATATCTAAGTTATTATAATTTAGGAAAATCATTATAATTTCAGTATATTAACTAAATACAAATTGAATTAAAAATAAATAAATAAATAATAAGTATTAGTGTGTGTAAGATATGAAGTAAAAATGTGTTTGAGGTAGGATATTGTATCCTAATGATTTTATTTGTTTTAAATTTATATTTAGGATTTGTGTGGCTCATAATTTCGTGTTTCGCAATATCGAGGTAAGTGGCTTTCCGAACTATTTAGTTTTTTTAAAAAAAATTATCGTTTACTTTTATATATGCTCAGTAATTACTCGGATGCCTAAATGTATGGTTTCAAAATTTGTTATGTTTTATTTAAGGCTTCCATTTAAATTAAATTGTTATGTTCTTCTATCTCAAAATTCGGATCAAGTATTTATTTTTGAACTGTGAAAGGGGATTATATGGCTTTGAACTGTGAAATAATATAGTTTTGAATATCGATGAGATTGTGAAACGTTTTTTGAAATCCTCAGTCCGACTATGTATAGAACCCGTTATTGTTTACGTTTAGTTCCGGAGCTAATATAGGACCTACTAAGGCGCACACCTTTTAGATGCCCTTCGGGGAGCGTGCAATTTTATAGATACCTTAGTAGGGTGCGTGAACATTGACACTATCGAACTTTTGGGCCGTGTTACAGGGCTATTGTAACCTTAGTCGCTAGGACTGTGGATTTAAAAGATATATTGTATACATTGAAATCATTTTTGAATTGTTTTAGTTTTGAAAGCATATATACTATTGTTGTTGAACAAGAAGATATTTCGAAAAAGTATTTTTTTTGCAAATTGTACTTGATTCGGCTAGATAGGGAGGATTGCTACTTGCTGAGCTTCATCGCTCACCCCTTACAAATTTTTACAGGTTCCATTGTTGAGAGCTGAACACTTATTTGACGCACTTTGGATAGCTGAAGATTTGTTTAAAATGTCATTTCCTTTAATGTTGAATTTTGATAGAAACTATTAGTTTTGAGGAGCTGCGTCTCCATTTTACGTATTTGATATTTGGGGGTTTTTCATTTGAAAGTGGATTTGAAAGATGTTTATTGTTGGATTTAATTTAAGATTATTGTTGAATTATTTTGTTTGGGCTGCGCTATTGATATTGTTGCCTTGCGGGCCTTTGGGCTTGCGGCGTGTAGCACTTTGGGCCTGTAGCGGGTTCGGGGTGTTACAGATGTAACAACCCGGGTCAAATCCCGAGTCCGGAACAAATCTTGGGTCAAATCCCAAGTCCAAACCGAATCAAATCCATCCAAACAAAGCCTTAAATTACTGGCCCAATAGTATCTTCTTGGGTCATCTTAGCCCACCACAGGCTCACCCAAAAGGTCATGACTTGAAGGTACTATTGATAGTAACTCAATTCCTTATATATAGACAAACTTTTTCCTTATCTTTCGATGTGGGACTGGGGTGTTACAATCTCCCCCACTTAAATTTCTGACGTCCCCGTCAGAACCGATCACACACACGGTCCACAGATCTTTGCCTCTCTAGCCATTGTGGGATAATACCGGCTGGCTTCGTGTCCCCACCTCCGGACCTCCTTCTCTCCATTGTGGGATAATACCACCAGCCTTCGTGTCCCCACCTCCGGCAACTCGATCGGATGACCCGACCCGAGCTTTCGAGAGTCGGCTCTGATACCATATGTAACAACCCGGGTCAAATCCCGAGTCCGGAACAAATCTTGGGTCAAATCCCAAGTCCAAATCGAATCAAATCCATCCAAACAAAGCCTTAAATTACTGGCCCAATAGTATCTTCTTGGGTCATCTTAGCCCACCACAGGCTCACCCAAAAGGTCATGACTTGAAGGTACTATTGATAGTAACTCAATTCCTTATATATAGACAAACTTTTTCCTTATCTTTCGATGTGGGACTGGGGTGTTACAATAACTCTATCAGTAAGTCCAGCATTATAGCTGGCATAAGTTTCAAAACAAGGTTGAGGGCTTATATCATTTTACAATAGACCATTAAATGCACATTGATCTACCACCTAGTATGTTTGGCTATACATTTTGGCTTTAGTAGCAGTCTGCTTTTTTCCTTGTAATAAGACAAAGTGATCTTTGTTTTTTATGCAGCACCTCCTCAGAGTGATTCCTGTCATTGGCATACTTCCAGATATAAAAGCATTCAAGCCTACTCTTAGTGTTGCTGAAGTGGAAGAAGTATTTGATTACAGTAGATGTAATGGACCAAAGTATACGAGACTTTGGACCTGTTGGGCATTCTGACCTTCTGAAGAATGTTTAGATTGTTGAAATCAATAGAGGCCTCTAAATACTTGAGATGAGATGAGGTGACAAGGTCCAAATTATTTTAAATGTAGCGCGGCTGAGTAGTTTGTTGGTTGCTCTTGACTGCTCACTTCTTCTCACATGATCCGTTCCAGGTCTCAGAAAGTTTGGTCCTTGCATATTCAGCACCATGGTTGGTTGTTCTTGTCAGAGTGACGCAGTGGAATCATTTTCCAAAATTTCAAGCTTATTTTGTAATATTTTAAACAGCTGCATAGTTAGAAATTTGTACAAAACATCGGAGCAGCTTAATGCTTAAATAATAGAAGTGTAACCTTGATACTTTAAACTATTGGCTTATATGTATGATGAATGTTATTAATTAATTAACTATTCATGTTGCACGTTAAATTCCGTTTAGTTTTTTGCTGACTTGAATCTTGAATTCTGAATTATTTTGATGCCAAGGATGCGGCTTACCTTGATAAAGCTTGTATGTCATTATCATTCAACTATCTTGGTTACTAGAATCAAGCATATACTCATGGAAATTCAACTCTAACACACAACTAAAATCTGAAGAACTAAAAACGACAGTTTTTTCAACCCTAACACACAACTAAAATCTGCAGCAAAAATCCGACCCCAGATGATATTTTCATATTATAATTTGTTTTTTCATTCATAATCACAGCTCACCAATTGCTCAAAGGAAACAAGAATTACAAATATGAGGAGAAAATCGCATATTATCATGATGCTATTATTATAGCCAGACATACAATAACTGGTATAAAAACTACATTCAAGTTCATGACCTAAGACAAAATAATAAAAGGCCTAAGGAACATTAATCAAAGTACTTACTTGCAACGAAACTCACAATGACTTAGTGCCGATCTGCTGTCAATTGCGGTTCCAATTCCAAATCGCATAAATCGCAGCAAGGAGTTCTGTTACCAGTAATCCGATCCCAAATCCTTTTCACAGCAAGTTGCCGATCCCAATTATTTTTCACAGCAAGTTGTCAATGAAATCGCAGCAGGGAATTAATATGCGTCCGCTAGATTTTTTTTACTGGGGGTATAATCGTCAGAATTGTGGCAATTACCAGTTCGCTAGAACTTCTAGCAGACAACGAGTTCTGTTTTTAAATCACAACCCTTGATTTTTGTAATGGAAGGTTAGGATGTTATTTGCCCATTTTTGATTCATAGCAAATATATGTTATGGATCATTACCCTATATATATATATATATGGCAATTCAAGTCAAAGCCTTGAAATTGGTATTAAACGCCAAATTTAATTAAATTTCAATTCTATTAAATTATAAATTTACTTCAATTTAAATTTTTGAATGTAGTGCATGAGTCTGCTTTACATTTTAAATTTGTATTTGATAAATTTATGCACCCCACCTTTGCCATCATATATATAACAGAAGCCAAAAACAAAATCCCTAAAAATTGTGAGTATGTGGTTGTGTTAATAAATCAAATCCCTAAAGAGTATGTTATGAACCAAATTGTTTTTTGATTGGATTAAGGGCCTATTCGGGAATGACTTATTTTAAAATGACTTAAAGTTAAAATATAAGTTGACTTATAAGTTGTTTTAAGTTGTGACTTATAAGTAAAAGCGTTCGGCATCAATTTGACTTATAAGTCAGAAATTAAGTTAAAACAAGTTATGAAGGTGTTCGGCTGATAATGACTTATAAGTTAAAATCAAATGTAAGGTTTATTAAAAGGGACAATATAAAAAGATACATTGATTCAATATCATATCATAACAATCATCCACAATTGCACTAAATAAAAACCTAAACAAATTCTCTAAACATATCAACTACAATTTTATTCCAAGTTAGAGATTCTTAATACAATATTATATCTCATTGCTTGCATAATTAAACCATTACTAACTGAAGTAGATCATTCCACAAGTCCAAAATACCTGAACTCAAAGGGCTCGACTCGGTACAACATTGTGTTCCTACTGATAATTTTATAGCAAAACCAGAAGTCCAAAATAACTTGTGTACTCAAAGAGAATCCTTTGGTATAGAATTGTTCTGTGATGCAGTCATTTATCATCTAACTAATGATGTTACTCACAAATCGAACCTACAAACATTTAATGAAACATCAAGTACCATCTGCTCCTACTTGTAAACATAATTGTATAGGATTCAAAAGAAACAAAGTCCGCTGAAACAGTTATATTTAACCTCAAGGGTCTATGGTGATAATTATATGAACATTGGGCCAAGTTGACAAAACAAACAAACAAACATCAATAATGAGAACAACATTAGACAATTAAATCTGAAACCTTAACTCTGACCTTTAACTTACTCCGCAGTAGATCTACTTCCTGCAACTTCTCCTGTATTTTGTTCTCACAATCTGATATAGCCTTTTCATATGCACCATTTTCTTCTTGTAACGTAACTTCTCTAAGTTGTGTCTGCCATAAAGTTTAGGGCCAGATATTCAGTTTTTAATCAAAACTCGAGTTAATTAGCTAAGTACAGGAACAAACCTAAATTATGTAACTCAACATGCAAATGGAAGCTGCTACAAAATCCAGCTGAGGAAACTAAATTACAAAAAACTGAAGCACAAACCCAAACAAAATTCAAATTTAAAGCAAGAACTTGAAGTTTACAAACTCAATCCAGTATTCAGACATTCAATGAACTTCAAGTTCAATTGTACCATTTTTAGAACAAAATCAAACAAAAATTCAAAATTTAAAGCAAGAGGGCACCAAAGGGAATACGAGAAAGGAGTATCCCAACCAATATTTAACAATCCACCAACAAAATACACCATACTTGTAGTTAAAAGTTAAATTCAAAATTCCAAGATTCATCAGAAGAAATCTCAAGGTGTCAACAAGGTCAAATAAGCTTGTGAAGTAAAAGAATTCATGGAGCCACTTTCTCTCAACTCTAACGTTATGCATAAACAAATGTGTACATCTATATGTATTTCTAAGATGATTTAAAGATAGATAACATGACTGACATGATTTGCAGACCCTCAGTAACAAAATATAAACTTGAAACTGAACATTAGCAACAAGATCAAATAGCCCCACAACATTGGCTCCAATCATCAAAAATTAGCAACCTCATTTCAAAAATGAACTCAAGGAGCAAGTTCACAAATAACAAGACCCAAAATTCAGAAGAAACCCCCAGAAGTAAAAAGCACATAATCAGCAGTGTGTATGTGTATGAAGAGAGAGCCCTCCAGACTCCACAATAGAAACCAGCATTAAGAACAAAAAACCAAAAACACCAACCAATGAAAATTCACAGACCCAATCAGGTGGATTTAACAATTACAACTTACAAGCCCCAAATTTAAGAAGATTAAGATAAAAGAAGCCAGACAGAAAGGCAAGAAATGCAGATGATGAGCCCTTTCCTTCAACAACATTAAAATATTTCAGCCCATCAGCTGCTTGAAAAGGCAACCAATTAATGTCAAAGAGATTGTCAGTGTTCTGTAAATATGTTCAATATTTTCAAATAATCAAGATTACATCTTAGTATCTACATAAAATGCCAAAATGCTCATTCATTCACATATTCCTAATTAAGCACAACCCAATATACAACAATTCATTCAATCAATCAATCAATCAAACATTTGAACCACATAAATTAACAACAAACGGAATTGAATTGAAACCCACATGCTCTGAAACTATAAAGAGGTAAAGAAGAAGAAAAACCACATGCCAAAGATCCAAACATAACATAATACACATATATATATAAATACATGTCAAATATTTGGTCTAGGGTTTGGTACCTAACAGCAATCGAAGGAGTAGCAACAATCGAAGGAGTAGAATGAGTAGTAAGAGTAACAGCCGCGGAGCGAAGGAGGGAGAAGCCAAGAAATTGATAGATCGAGCGCAGAGAGACAGCAGAGCAGAGCAGAGCAGGAGAACCGTTGCGAAAGAGATCAGGGTAAAAGGGTAGAGATGTAGTTTACCAAAAAAAAAATGTCATTACGTTTCGTCAAAATAGCTTATTATTATAAATCATTTTTAAATAAATTATAAATAATTACTTATTTTTTTAACTTAAAAATTAACTTATAAATTAAAATAAGTAATTGTCAAACATCCAAAACAAAAGAGTCGTTACATTTAGTCAAAATAACTTATTAAGAATGAGTTATAAGTCATTTTTAAATAAATTATAAATAATTACTTATTTTTTTAACTTAAAAACTAACTTATAAGTTAAAATAAGTAATTTTCAAACATTCAAAACAAATGACTTATAAGTACCTCTCCGAAACAACAGTTATCATTTTAAAAAAATAATTATTTTAATTTTATTTAAATTTGTAATGAAATTTTATATTAGTTTTTATATTGACATTTTTTTAAAAACTCTAATTTGAATAGAACTACCAAACTCAAGTTTTAATAGATTTTAATTTAGTTGTGATATATAATTAGTTAGTAAAGAATTCACTATAATTTTTTTAAACTAATTTTACAACTATTATGGTTTTAAAAAAATTCAAATACATTTTTAACACAATTATTTGATAATTTTTTAAATTTTAATGAATTAAATTTAGTTAAGACATTAATTTAATAATAAAATACGACTTATATTAATTAAACTCCATGAAATATTAAGAGATGTTTTTAATATCTTAATACTTTAATAATTCTATATAAAATTTGTTAAGATTTATTATCTTACATAAATTTGTGATACAAAATTTTGTAATAAGTTTGGTAGACTCGAAAAAAAAAATATTTTAAAAGTTTATTTTCATATTAATTTGAAATCCAAAAGTATCATAAGTTAATTATAAAAACTCACATAAGATTCCTTTTTTTGAAAAAAAAGAAAAAGAAAAGAAAATGTTGTTTTTAAAACTTCTTCAAGTTTCCGGTTCTGCATCAAAAGTTGTACCCAACTCAAACTCAAAGAGGTCCAATCTCAGAAGCAGGCCGGGAGGAGATATCTCGTCATCTCCTCTCTCTCCTGCCAATTCTCTCTCTTACTAAACCCTGGAGATCGACAATCAACAATGGCGAACGTGAATTCTTACTTCAAAAATGGAGCAGATATCGAGATCAGCAGCAATGACGACGGTTTCCGCGGCGCGTGGTACGTCGGAACCGTAGTTGGCCCATCAAAATCAAAGGACAACAAGATATTGGTCGAGTACAAAACCCTAATGGCCGACGAGGCCCAGACCAAGCCGAAAAAGCTGGACATCGTGCAACTGAGGCCGCCGGCGCCTCGGGAAAGGTGTCGAAGTTTCAAGTTCAGCGAAGTGGTGGATGCGTACCACAATGAGTGGTGGGAGGGAGTGATCACGCGAGTTTTGTGTTCTTTAGGATGACGAGGGAGGAGATGGAATTCGGGTCGTCGGAGCTCCGGGTTAGCGGAATAATTTTTAATAATAAAAGGTTCTTTATGAAGATTTTCTGTTTGAAGATTTGGGATTTTCAAAGGATTATTCGAGGTTAGGGTCGAGCAAGGAACCAAATTACTTATTAAAAATCGCATAAACCGCATCAGCACCAACAGTTTCGACGTATGTGTAGGTTGAAAAACCAAATTTACGATTTAGGTTAGGTTATTAGCTAAAACTGCATGCATAAAACTGAAACCGCACCATGTGTATATATGTATGCATGGCTAAAAGGATGAAAGAAAAATATGACAAGAAAAATATATATCACTGTCCAAGAGACGTTTTGAATCTTTATAAGCCACAAAATCATACTCATTTCCTTCAACTCTAGTTGCAGTGACAGAATGAAGGTTGATATAATTTCACAGAACTTGTCAAACCATCCTCTCCCACACCTTCTCACCTGAAAAAAATTAAGCTCTCTTTTCTAGATGAAACCAGCAATATAAGTATATAACACAGTCTGATATGACTTACCGGCTCAAAAGATCATTATTTTTCAAATATGGTCACAAAATTAGAGTAGTGATGCTAAATTGTTAATTTAAATTGCATAAAATTTTGTTGTTTCAATTGATTTTGGAACCAAAACCGCACCAAATGAAACTGCACCGCACAGTTCAAAACCGCATTGCACCGCACCAATCACAAGCGGTTTCATGTGCGGTTTTAAATTTGTCAAACCGCACCTAAGCGGTTTCGTGTGTGGTTTGGGTTTCAAACCGCACCATGCTCACCCCTATTTGAGGTAGAGTGAGGTTCATTATTAAAATTTGTCTCTACCATATTTCGCATAATATTTTCAACAACAAGATCGTCACCAATTATATCTTTGGACTCTGGAGGAGGTTGAGATTTGTCAAAAGTAACATTCATCGACTCCTCCGCTACTAAAGTTTTCTTATTAAATACTTTATAGGCTTTGCTAGTTGTTGAATATCCAAAGAAAATTCTTTCATCAGATTTGAGATCAAATTTTGACAAATGTCCTTTAGTGTTTAAAATAAAATATTTACTTCCAAAAACACGAACATATTTTTTTTTTAAATTCTTCCATAGTAAAAGCTCGTAGGGAATTTTAAGCAAACTTGATCTTAGTAAAACTCGATTTAAAATATAACATCCAGTTGCTATAACTTTAGCCCAAAAAATATATAAGGAAACGATATTCATTTAACATAGTGCTAGTCATTTTCTGTATAGTTCTGTTTTTTCCTTTCTACTACCTCCATTTGATTGAAATATATAAGGATCACAGAAATTTTGAGTTATTCCTCGTAAATCACAAAAATTAATAAAATCAGAATTTTCAAATTCCCTACCATGATCAGATCGAATATAAACAATATTACTTTGTAGTTGATTTTGAATCTTCTTGCATAAGGCAGAAAATGAGTTAATGGTTTCACTTTTTATATTTTAGAAAATCGACCCAAGTAAATCTTGAATAATCATCGACTACCTCAAAAATATAAAGTGAACCACCCATGCTATATTTAGAAATTGGACCGATTTAGTCCATATACAGTAATTCTACATGTCTGGATGTTGAAACCATAAATTTTGATTTATGAGATGTATCAACTTATTTTCCTATTTCAAATGCCTCACATATGGTCTTTAACAAATTTAAGCTTAGGAAGACCGCGAACATTGTCTTTAGATGATATATTCTTAATCAATTTCATGTTAATACCTAATCTACGATACCATAACCATAACCAAGGATCATCGTTAGATGACATAAAACACACATTATCCACATAAGTCAAGAATATTGCAAGTATACACATTTTGTTTTCTAGTACATGATAGTACTAACTATCAGATTTATCAAATACTGAGTAACGAGTAGGACTGAAAGTTACCTTGAAACTGCCGCTATCACGAAGTTGATTAAAAGATATAAGATTATACCTAAGTCCTAAGAAGTTGAACATCTAAAATTGTTATATGCTCATTTTCGACACTACCAATTCCGATAATTTTACCTTTCTTACTGTCCTCGAAGGTTACTTCAACACAATTTGTTTCTTTTAGATTCTTTAATTTGGATTTGGCACCAGTAATATGTAGTGAGCATCCACCATCAAGATACCATTTGTTCTTATTTGAACTTACTGTCAAACATACCTGTAATAAAATACTCCCTCCGTCCAAGTATATTTGTTCTAATTTGAAAGTACATGTCTATTAAGAAAAAAAATGATTTCTAAATTACCTATCTTAACTATTATATTATCATATTTTTTATTGTACTTAATCTCCTAACTATTTCTTGGAACAATAAAATAGATGAGAGAAGAAAAAAGAGTCTCGTTATGCTTCCAATGTCAAAATTAATAATACTATTTTTTTCAATGTATGTCATGTTGTTTTCAATGATTTTTTTTTAAACTACATGAGGGTAGTATAGAAAAAGTAAGGTAAATAATAGTAATAAAAAGGAAATAGGACAAATAGATTTGGACATACCAAAAAAAAATTAAGACAAGTAAATTTGGACGGAGGGAGTATATATTTACAACTTGATACCTTTTAGTAATGAGGGTCATTGTGGTAAGTTTGCAATTTGTTATAGAAAATGTTTTTACTTTGTCGAATAAACTTAACAAGTGGATAATCAAAATTAGTAAGTACTAAGGTTTTGTAGTTGGATCTATGATAATCATTGTTCACCCTATTTCTGTATAATGAAGGTCTTGGATAGAATATTTTTGAAGATTCTTTGTAATCATTTTTCTGACCATTTCTTCTTTGAGTTCTTTCGGCCTATAGTTCTATACAATTCCTTTATAAACCCATATCATTTTTTCTTTGTAATTGCCATTTCTGGCATTATACGCTTGTTTAGTGAGTTGGGGGAGTCATATTGTTTATTTTTTTAGTTTGCACATGATACAAGCCTTTTTCTTTTGTATTACTAGACTCACCGATATATCTTAAGCCTGCCTTTTTTTTATTAGATCTTCTTAATTTCCCATTAATAATTGTAGCTTTCAGATCATTTCGCTCTTTAGACAAATTTATTATTTGATCTTTTAGAGATTTAATTTTATTTTCTGTTTGTTTTTCTAATTCAATTTTCAAAATTAAATTGTCAGAAGCATATATATTATTTTCATCAATTAGAGTTTGATTTGAGTTTCGAGATTTCTATTTGCCGATTTCAGAATTTTGCATTTTCTTCTTCTAATTTTTCATTTAAGTTGGTTACTTCCTTTAATTTATTTTTTAATATTAAATTTTTAGAATTCATTTTTTCCCTTTTTCTGATTGTAAGGATTCATTAATTATCATTAGAGATGAACTAATTTTAACTTCACGATTTTTGTTAGTTTTAACAAGTTTTTCTTTTGAGATATTAATTTTAACAAATCTTTCTTTAAGAAGCTTATTTTCTTCATATAATTTATTAAAATCTTTTTGTAATTTTTGAATAGCATCACTAGATTCATCTTCACTTATATATTCTAAAATATGAGATGAGTTTAATATATTAGAAGGATTTAGTTTAGTATATACCTCAAAGTCTCCTGATGTAGATTCATCATCATTCATCATTACGCAAAGGTTGACGATCAAATTACCCTTCTGAGTTGCCGAGAGAGAAGAGCGACTTCATTATTATCAAGACTCAATAATTCTTCATTTAAGTCATCGTCATCACTGTCTTGATCAACTAAAAGTGCCTTGAGTGTATTTTTATATTTTTTAAGATCTATGTCAGATCTCATTCTTTCTGCTAGCATATCTCCTTCGTGAGCTCATAAGTTGCCAATGAGACTATCAACAGGATATGTACCTAAATCTTGTATTTCTTTGCCAATGAGCTCATTTTTACATATTTTTCTTGCTTTGTTAAATTTTACCTTTTTAAAATAAAATTATTGTTAGTGCAGAATAAAAAAAAAGCAAACAGAAGATGCATAAGATATTTGTCTGATTCACAGTATACACCAGAGTATACTGCTACATTCAGTCCCAAGTTCTCTAGAGCTTGAGATCCTATCACTAGAATAAACATCTCCTTCACTTAGGTGTAGAAACCTCTACAAAGTTTTTAAAGTTCTAAACTTAAAAACTACTTTACAACTTATTTATCGTAGACACTAGCCTTCCACTATCTTCTCAAAATTAGTTACTCCTGCAAAGCTAAGATATATTCTATTTTTAATTTGATCTTGAATACAAAGATCTTTCCTAGCGTCACAAGTGCAATAGAGACTCAACTCTAAGTTGACCTCTCTAAGACTCTGGTTTTAGTTTGTGGATTCTCATAGACAAAACTAAATAAATTCAGAAAACCTTTGTAAAAAAGATTTAGTTTTAATTTTAGAAGGAAAATATTTTTTTATAAAACTAATAATTTTAGAAGGAATCTTATAAAACTAATAATTTTAGAAGAAAAGTATTGTCTAATATATTAGAACCATTTTATCTAATAAACTCAAAATATATTTAAAATAAAATATTCATTATATTATAACTTTATAATAAGAACAAAGGGGTAGATGCTAGTTATAATAAAACTATATAAAAAAAAACTTTTCTATCAATTTGATTAGAACTACTTGGTATCTAGTTAAGATTCATGGGCAGTGTTCTAAAAAGCGGCCTAGGCGCTAGGCCCCCGGGCGCCTCGCCTAGGCCTAAGGCGGCGAAAAAAACGCTCCAGGAAATTAGGCAGAGCCTAGGCGGGCTAGGCGGGCGCCTAGGCGGCCGAGGCGGGTTGGGGGGCTAGGCGGGTTTAAGCGGGAAAGGCGGGCAAGGCGGGGCCTAAGCGGAATTTTTTTTTTTTAATAACTACCCAAACCAGATCTTAATATATTATTTTTATAATGATTTTACCATAATCATAATGTAGGTTGTAGCATATCAAATCACAACAAGAAGTGAATAAGATCAAGTCAAAATGGATAATTTTATTATAGTTGTAATTTTTTGAACTTGTACCAACTTCAAATTATATAAATGATGATACATTTGTAATATTTAGTTTAATTCAATATAATTCTTAAATTTATGTTAAGTTTTTTAAGTTTTAATATTGAATCGAATTCTTGAAATTTTAAATTTTATTATTTAATAGCAATCTTGTGTTTATGAATAAAACTAACACGTTAAAGATATGTTAGCCATACTTAGCATGGTATTTGTCATTTTCTCTAAGTTCTCAATTTTGAAGATTACACAAAATAAAAATAATTTCATAATTAATAATATCAAATGTCTCATTCAATAAATTTCACACTAATTTTTACAAATAACATTTATTTAAATTTTTTAGAGAGAAGAAGAACGTGTATATATATATATAGTTTGTTTTAATTCATTGAAGCATGATGATACAAGAATACTCTTAAAAATTCAATTTCAAACTCAAAATTAACATGAATTCATTTGTTTTATATCAATATGATTATAAATATTATAAATTACTTAAAAATATATTTATTAATTTTAAAAATAACTTTAAGCAAAGGCCTTTATTATCTTTATTATAGATTATTTTGCTTTATATTATTGTTTTATTTGGATAAATGTAAGATAAAATATTAAAATTGGCTTAAAATAAAAAATCTCGCCTAGGACTCGTCTAGGCCCCCTAGGTGCTAGTCCCCCCCCCCCCGGCCGCCCGCCCGCCTAGCGCCTTTTAGAACATTGTTCATGGGGACTTCCCAATTTTCTATTAAAAAATATCAGTTTAAATATAAATTAAGCATTATTTTTTTGATCAAACAGTCTAATCGACTGAAATATATTGAAATTATTAACTGTTACAAATGATAAAAAGATTACAATACAAAGAACTGAAACGTATTTCTTTCAAACAAAATAACATATAATCATGAAAAGGGCCAACCATATTACTCCTAAAAAATAGTCATATTCCAAAAGTAATAATAGAATATGTAAATTTAGGCAGTTCTTCGTACGAGTAAAGGAAGAACCGGTCGCCATGAAAATGTCATACCCAAATTTGAACAGTTTATCTTCAATAATCTACGCACTGAAAAATTCTTGTTGGACCAGCGTATGACTAACCAAGAGGGGGGTGAATTGGTAGTCTCAATTTTTTTTATAAAGTTTTTTAACTATTTGTAGCGAAATAATTAAAACATTCCCTCTTTTAACGGTTTGACAGTATTCTGGGTTTGTGACTAACTTTGAGTATGAATGTAACTCTGTTTACTAATGAACTTGACTGACTCACAATGAATTCAATATATGAATGAAATACAAACCAAAGTAAAAACTATGCAAACAATTACACAGTGACACAAGAGATTTTTACGTAGTTCAACACAATTTGTGCCTAATCCGTGGGATACTAGTCCAATGCCTTGTTATATAACTTACAACTTTCACGATTTCCCAAGCTCACCGGGCAACCTTAGTATCTCATATGCTACCAATGTACTTTAGTACATAACCCATCTGTTTTCACAAGTTCACAGATAAAAATATTCCATACTCTGTTTGTTTCCAAGATTCACATAAAACTACACCTATCTAAATTAAAAGATAGTGTTGTTTGTTGTTTAAGGAAAGAACAACAAACCTTATAAGTTGTTTAAGGATGCACAACCAACCATATAGCCTATGATCTCTAAATAGATCTGATATCATAGTGTAAGCACGATATCTACATCATCAACTTTACAACCAATATATAATTGTTAGTACAAAAGGTAATGAACTAGTGTAGGAATGTTTCTTGATCTATTTGACTCTCCGCTTGAATGTGGCTCTCGTCTGGGCTTAAAGTTCTTCTCTTCTTTTACACTCCTATCTTTCTTTATAATGAGAAGGAATCCATTTATACTTGTTTGATTTAGCATATAGTTGTTAAATAGATATTGACATAATTGGAAAGATTTTGAATTTTTTTCACTAACGATTATGATCTTCTAATTTTCATCTTATTAGATTTTGAATTTCAAATGATCTAAACTGAGTTGGTGAGACTGTTATTAAGGTACCGCATGATAGTAAAGTCTCACATCGAAACACAAGTAGGAAGATTAAGAACGTATATACTTTAATGGACCATAGACCTAATAGGTTAACCTTTTGGGTCAAGATGTGATTTCAGATGAGCATATATGGGTTGGATATTCCCAACAACTGGTATCAGAGCCATAACTATAGGCTTGGGTCATGGATATGGTATGGACTGCGCATGATGGATGAAAAATAATTCATTGGGACAAGTGGTGGACTCTTCTCTTAGAGGCTTTTGGTTGGCTCTTGACAAGAGATATTGAAGAGCGTGAGCTCGTCATTATGGATATTTGTGGATTATGTACTCTTTGAGTAAAAGTGGTGGACTCTTTTTAGCAAGGCTCTTGATGGATCAAACCAGAGATATTGAGAGATAAGCTTGTCAGACATGGAGACTTGATGGCTTGGTAGAGGCTCTTGATGGATCAAACAAGAGATATTGAAGAGGGTGGCTCGTATGGGCTAATGCTCAAAAGAATATGGTTAAAGTTCAAGGGGGAGCTTGGTGTCAATGTGGATGGAGAGATCACTCGCTAAGGGGAAGATTGTTGAGGTACCGCGTGATAGTAAAGTCCCACATCGAAACACAAAGAGAATGATTAAGGACATATATGCTTTAATGGACCATAGACCTAATAGGTTAACCTTTTGGATCAAGATGTGGTTTTAGATGAGCATATATGAGTCGAATACTCCCAACAATTGCAGGGTCTTTTTTCACACATAAGTAATATTTGTCAAAGATCATAGAAAACCAAAACTTTCCTTTTTGGTGAAACTTTCTGATGCCTGAATTTGACATCGACAAATTTGTCTTCTAGTGTCTGTCTTGTTGTATTATTTAAATCTTTGTTTTTCCTTGGTTAGAACGAAGTTTCTTGTGTTCTCTACATAAGCTAAATGTATATTTCATCAAACATTATTGGAGATACCATTAAAATAGCTGTTGGGCATTCTAAATGATATTGTCTTTGCTTTTGAGCATACGTGTGACTCTTAATCATTCACTGACTAAGAACATAACGCAGTTAAGTTATGCTTTTGCCATATGACTTGACTAGTCATTTATTGCACACTTGAATAAACTTGTTAATCACACTTAATGTGTTTTGTCAATCATCAAAATCTAGGCGAGTACAATAATTCTTACAAACAAGAAAAAAATTCTCCCAATTGAAGAAAACAAAGTCTCCTAGGAAATGATAATGAAATCCTCTCGCAAAAGAGAAAGAAATTAGTCATATCAGGGAGAAAACAAGTTTCAAAAAAGGAAAAAACAAATTCCACAAGAAATGATAAATTATTATAGCACAAGAAGAGAGATTTAGGGGAGGGTCTCTCCAAAATTAAAAGAACCCTCTCTAAATCTAAAATGGAGGTTAGGGTTTTGTCTAGAGATAATGGAGAGAAAAAAGAATCATTAGCTATAAATTTAGCATTATGATAATATACTACCTCTGTTCTAAATTGTTGGATTATTATTAATTTTTGAAATTTAATTTGAGATTTTTTTAACTTAAAATTGAGATAATTAAAAATTATGAAATAATAATTTTTTTACTAAAATACAATTTGGTCCCCAAATTTTATAGGATTGTTGAGATTTGCACCCTAATATTTAAACTGTATCTAAGTGCACCCCAAAGTTTTTTTTCGTTTAAAAAAATACAATTTACACCCAAAAGTGAGGGTGCATTTTGTTTAGTGAATATAACCTTGGGTGCATTTTGATAGGTTAAAAATTCAGTCCAAATATCAAATAATTTAAGCAGTACGACAATATACTACATCCGTTCAAAATTATAAGATCATTATTAATTTTATAATTTTAATTTAAAATATTTTTAAACTTAAAATTGAGATAATTTATTCAAAATTATGAAATAATAAATTTTTTAATGACTAATTTTTTTTTATAATAGTTTACAATATTTATTGATTAAAAGTTTAAAACTAATAATAAGAAGAAAAAAAACAAAAAAGGAAAAAAAGGCAAAAACGAACACATATAAAACAGAAAGAGAAAAGCTCTTGATTCTATTGATTGAATATTTGAATTTGGTTGCCCAACTCGCACGAATTCTTTCATTGCAAACACTTACTTTTGGGATTCAATTACTATCCAAAAATGAATTAACGATGGCTTTTTGCGGCGGTGGAGGACGCAAATTCAGCGGAGCTGCCGGCGGCGGACGGAAAATCAGAGATCGTCTATTGGAAAATTGCCATTATTGAGAGTTAGGTTTAGGTATGTCGCTGAGGATAAAGGCGGTGGTGGACAAGTTTGTGAAGGAACTGAAGGAAGCTCTGGATGCAGACATACAAGACAGGATAATGAAGGAAAGGGAGATGCAGAGTTACATCGAAGAGCGCGAACGCGAGGTCGCCGAACGGGAAGCCGCCTGGAAGGCCGAGCTCTCTCGCCGGGAGGTATACACGTTTTGGTCGAAACCCTTTTACTGATTGCTAAATACTTTTGTTTTTATGGAAATGAATGATGAACCAAAGAGGACATAATATGCTTGATATTAATGTTGTTTTGTTAACAAATTCATGACCAATTTGCTATGGGTGTGTTACTTATGAATGAATTGTACAGTTGGGACATTGAAATTGGGACTTAGGGAGGGGTTTAAAAAAGCTGATAATCATAGTAATGGAGTTACAGTATATCTTTGCTGTGAACTATTATATAACTATGTTAGTATCATTTATTAGTATTCTTTCTCATGTTTATGATGTTCTTTCGTCTCTATCTTTTGTTCCCAACCTTTCATTTGCAGTTGGTAGATTTGATTGTATTCATTTCAAGTGATAGGAAATAAAACTACACAAATAGTTGTTAGGTTACTCTGTGATCTAATGGCCTGGAACATATTTTTTTAATTTGTCCAGGTGATGCTAGGCATTGGGTATCTCAGATTGTCCAAGACATTGTTGTGGACCCATAGATATAACTTAGATTACTTCAGGGTCAGGCAGTGATTGCCTTTGCATTTTTGGGCTAGTCTTGCCCAGGCAGTCACCTTTAACACCAATGCCTTGGAATATGAAATTATTCACTCTATCCATCCCAAAATATGAGATGAAAATGATATTTACTTTTGTTCTATATAAATGGTCAAAATGACTTTTAGAACTGTAAATGTACAAGTGACTGTTTCATTTCTCAAGAGGATAAGCTATCCCTTAATTTTTACATGTTTAGTAAGTTGATCATAATTTTGGAACGGAGGAAGTATAATAATAATAACGGTTGCATTTGATGTCTGTAAGGTTGAGCTATGAGCTGTTTGATATTCATATTGGATTAGATTTTAGAGGAGCTTTCCTCATGAGAGAACAGACCCTTGTTACTGCTCTTTCATCATCACTTTCTGATATTATGGTCTTGACAACTGAATTCATCTGCAACCATAGAAGTTGTTTGTATACGCTCTTAGGCAGCCTTGATTTCTAGCAATTAATCACTGTTCTTAAATAGAGACGCCAAGTGCCCTCAGTCATGAAGGACAAGTGGACTACCCATCTTGTTGTAAGAGGACTTGATTTCTCTTGCCCCATGTGTAGTATCATCCCTTTTTGATGGGGTCACAATGATTAAGGGCAAAGTTTTTAGACCCGGGCCGGTCATCGAACCGGAAAAGGTATTGGGTGGATGAGTCATTGGTTACCGTTATTGACCCAGTGACGTCATTAATATATAATAAATAATTAAATATATTAATTATTATTATATGTTATATAATAATAATTAATATATATGTAAAATTATTCAATTTATCTACAAAAATTGAAGAATGCCTCACACTATATAAACACACTTCTGAAACTAAACAAGAAGCTAATTCAAATCCAAACTATATGGCCTGCATATGCAGACTATAGCAACTCTATAATATTACTATGTAAGAGTTCTATGCTTTACAACAAAAATGTATGTTGATGTCAAATGTCAATAGTCAAAATCGTCAATGTAATGGATTTGGATTAGGCTGATTTTAGTCTTGCAACCCTGATTGAAGCAGAAGAAGAGGAGTTTGAAGTTTGAAAGTCATGTGATGAAGAAGGTTATGACGGCTGTGTTGAAAGCAGAGGAGAGAGAATATGGGAGGATGGTGAAGAGATAGAAGATGGGTAGGAGAGAGAAAAGCCTCAGATGCAATAAAGTAGGAGTAAAATATGAACAACCCATCTCCGAAATACCTCAAAAAATTGCCTCTAAATCTGGCAACAAAGTTCTTGGGATTCGCAATATTGGTGCGGGTTTTGTATAATTATAAACAAAAAATACACCAAAACATCATCTTGGTGTTCTATTCTTGCGTTTGCTTCCTCCTGATAGACATTCTGATTTCTTTATCGAGCGCAATGGTTTGAGCCCTGTTGGGGCTAGAGCTTAAGCCGCTGTCCGGTGAGCCTTATCTTTCCACTGAAAAAGCAGAACAAAAGCGAGAAGCAGAACAGAAGAAGCCCTAAAGGATTATTTTTATTTTTATTTTTTATCTTTAAGTAAGGAACCGGGCAAACCAGTTACCGGTTCACTGGGTCAAGCAGTTGAACATCCGGGTCGCCGGGTTTGGGCGGGTTTTGGTCCAAACTGGTTAAATGGTCCAAACTGGACCGGAGTGTGGACCGGTTCCAGTTTTTACCGGTTCGACCGGCGGTCCGGTCCGGGTCTGAAAACCATGATTAAGGGAATAGGTGGGAATATTGGAACCTGTCTCTAGCAAGTCGCAATGTTTCCGATCCATTTGTGATGACCGTGTTGGGGAAGTTAGCATTACTTTTCCTTTTAAATACCTTGTGGCTTCAATGGAAAAGCTTAGATGTCAAGCTTTAGCCCCTCCCAGCTTAGCACGGTAGACTGTTATGTTGTCACTAAAGTTACTTACACCTGACCATTTAAATGTTCTGCTTCATATTTGTTGCTTTTGAACATAACTCAATAATAGTGATTTAGAGTTCTTTTCCAGCTTTGAGTGAACCTACAGTGGTAGGATCTAGTTGGACCAGTAGCAAGTAGGATCCAGATAGGTAAACTATGTTTGAAGTAATAGAACAGTTGTCTCTCTATTCTCTATGTGGTAGGGCCAAAAAAATATTAATACCAGAGAAAAATATTACAAGTCACCAGGGCAAAAATACTGGGGATTGTACCACATTGATAATTTGAGTATTGTTGGTTTTCGTATTGTAATTACATGTTTCATTACAAAGGATGCATAAACAACTGCACTTTGGAAAAAAATAAAAAAAAAATCTATGAACTGTGCCCAAGACATGCTGGTTCAAGCAGAGCTAGAGGTTCCAAGCAGCTTAATTGGAATCTGATAAGGATTAACTTGAGACCCATAACTTGTTCAATCTTGGTTATCCTTCTCATAATTATGAATGTAGTTGGAGTGATGTCATGTTAATGTTGTATCTCAATCTGGTCAATTAATGAACCAGTAGTTCTATTTTTTGACATCTTCTCTTTCATCCATTCCAGCTTCACAATTTTCAAGGTTCATACTTTCATGGCAAGCCACACACGGTTGTCCCCTTACCCTATGACACTGGATTCCCAAGTCCTTGTATCCGGCCATTCATAGCAACTTATTTTCCCCCTAAAATGTGCATCATGTAATCCAAATTTGATTTTGGAACATTGATATGAATTAAAAAAAAAAAATCAAGCTAATCTATGTTATTGTTTTAACGATGCTTTGCGGTTGTAAGATTACTAATCAATTGTTTGATGGACGAAATAAATGACATGTTTTAAAATCTTTTCAGTCCCCTTATAAAACTTTGTTTATCTTTCAGGCAGAGATTGCTAGACAGGAAGCAAGGTTAAAGACGGAGAGAGAAAACCTTGAGAAAGAGAAAAGCGTGTTGATGGGAACTGCATCTAATCAAGATAACCAAGATGGAGCTCTCGAGATCACGAGATCACCGTAAGCGGTGAGAAATACCGATGCCTCAGGTTCTCTAAAGCAAAGAAATGAGGCATTTTAGAACATGGAATTAGAAAGTGAAATTCTCGTCTTTGACGCTGTTCCTTGAAAGCTTACACGTAGTCAATTTCTCACTAAGTTTTTAGTTGAATGCATTAGTTATGTACATGTATTAACCACATGAATTAGACTTGCCTTGGGGCTCATGATTCAATTTAAATGAATGACCTGCAATTGATGAAAACATATATTGGAAGCACAATGTGATGAAAGGTGAATTGTTGTTCAGAAGTTTGGACTACATTTTGTGCTACTGTGAATGATTCTATTTATTTTTTCTTCTTTCTTTTGTTGGAGGAAGAGATTGCAAGCCTCCAAAGTCCAATGAATAGTTAATGGTTTTGCCCCTTCTGTAGATTTTGATTGTTGAACCGAAGTAGTCATTATGCTGAATAAAAAAACAATTGAAGAAAGTATCAGTGTCAAAAGTTTTAACAGAAAATATATAAATAAAATTAAAAAAAAAAGGAAAAAAGAAAGAAAGTTTTGCTCTATAGATGTGGTATGAAATTAATTTGTGAGTTTCCACTTTCAGTTACAATAGTTATTTTTGGGAAGATTTAGTTGCATCAACCAACATAACTCTGAAGCTCTATTTGGAATTTTCTCACACACAGACACACATATTTATATATATATATATATATATATATGGTAATGATCTATAGCATGTATTTGCTATGGATTTAAAATAGGCATACACCATTTCTATCGTTCAATATAAGAACCAACGACCGAGATTATAACTGAAAAATTCACAGTAGCGGACGACGGGTTACGTCCACTACTAATAGTAGCGGACGACGATACTATTTTCAGCGGCATTCGCTACTATTAGTAGCGGATAACGGGTACTATTAGTAGTGGACGTAATTTGTCGCCCGCTGCTAGTAGTAGCGGGCGTGAATTTTTTAGTTCTAATCTGAGTCGTTGGTTCTTTAATTGGACGCTAATGATGATGTTTGCCCATTTTTGATTCATAGCAAATACTTGCTATGGATATATATATAAGGTAAATGGGTAATGATCCATAACATAACATGTATTTGCTATGGATCCTTATGGGGCATATACCATCTGTACCATTGAAAACAAGAAGGAACGATTAGGATTAGAAATTGAAAACAAAATTCGCTACTATGGTAAAAAAATACACATATTATTCGCAGATGCTAATCAGAAAAAAAGTTTGACTTTACTAATAAATGTTTAGGATTTGTTTAGCAGGGTGTAAGGTTTATTAACTAGAGTTTAGAGTTTATTAACTAGGGTTTAGAGTTTATTAATCAGGGTTTAAGGTTTATTAACTAGGGGTTAATAAGGTTAATAAACCGTAAACCCAAATTAGTAAACCCTAGTTTGTAAATCCTAAGCTCTGTTAAACAAATCCTAAACATTTATTGATAAAGTCAAACTTTTATTCTGATTAGGGTTCGCTACTATTAGTAGCGGATGTCTATTTTTAGTTTGTAATCCTGACTGTTGCTTCTCATTTTCAATAGTATAAATGGTGTAGTCCTATAAGGAACCATAACAAATACATGCAATGGATCATTCCTAATATATATATATATATATATATATATAAATATACACAGTACATTTCTTAAGCTCACCCCCCTTTAGCGACGGACCCGGCGACGATTTGATCGTACAACCGTCGTCTATACTTTTAGCGACGGACAATATATAGCGTCGCTAAAAGTATAGATGACGGTTGTATAACCAAACCGTCGTCGGATCCGTCGCTAAAGAGGGGTGAGCTTAGGGTGAGCCGGATAAGGGCGAGCTTAAGATCCGGACCGTGTATATATATATATATATATATATATATATATATATATATATATATATATATATATACTAGTTGTACTACCCGTGCCTCCGACACTATGTACGAAGGGGAAAGGGGAGGAGAGATTGTCGGCGTTAGAGAATGGAGGAGGCAGATGGCGAGCTCGGGAGGAGGAAGAACGGAGGAGGATCTGAAAGTGAGAGAGAGCAATTTTTTTTTCCTTTGAAGTTAAAGAGGATATAATGGACGGTGAGATTTATCCCAAACTTTGGACGGTCTAAATGATTAAATTCAAAAGCAGTTGTGTTTTGTTATATATATATATATATATACACACACACACACGGGAAATATAATATATGATATGTCTTAGGGGCTATTTCTGATCGATTAAGTCATTCAGACTGTTTGTTTTATAATTTTTAAACTCTGGATGTGTCTAAACGATTATTGTGGCTAAATCAATAAAAAGTGCTGAATGATATTTTTACCTACCTACACTCATTAACAATTAAAAATTATATTTAATATTCATCTTTTTTTACTATTGTAAACAAATTTTGTTGTTTACAAATTTTTTTTAAATTTTTTTCTTTAACAAATTGGTCAATAATCAATTTAATAAATATTGCTGTAGTCTTTTGTTTTGGTTTTATGGACCAATAGAATGTTATTAAAAAATAATTAGTGTTTATTCCTAAAATTATATTACTAATAGTATATTCCATCAAAGATTGTTAACAAGTTTATATTTAATTTTTCTTAAATAGCATTGTTTATTTATAATTACACAATAAATTTGTTCATAATAGTCTAGAAGGTTAAAATAGAAAAATACACGTATTCAGATGTTTTAGAGAGACAGTTATCAAACCCATCATTTTATTCTATATTCAAAATTTCTACTTTATTCACCTCATTCAGATTCTTTTATACATTCAAAACTTTTCATTTAGTTTTATTAAACAACACCTAGTCAAACTTGGCTAGATTACTTAAAACTCATACCTTACCTTAAACATAGGCTATAGTATAGAAGGTAGGCAATGTCAAAGTTTTATCCAAAATTGCCTCGTTTTGCTAAATAGCTGTAGCCTTTAGATTACATTTTCCCTTTCCCCCCTTCCTTTCTTTTTTCTTTTCCCTCTTCAGAATAAAGAATCAGATCAGAAAACTTGGTAAGGACTGTTGTACAAAGGAAGAAAGTTGTTACATCTTACAAAGAACTGAAGAAGTAGTACAACTGAAAATGCTAATATTTACTTCTGTATTTGGCCCCTAATGCTAATTTTGATATACTCCATTCGTCCCAAATTAATTGCTTTTCTAGGACTTTTTTAAGTCAAATTGACTATTTTTAAAATTAATAATTAAGCATATATAAATATATTTCTAAAATTATAAAAATTGAAATTAGTAATAAATTGTATATACTTTCTTTTGGTTATAATATCTTCACCTATATGTTAACAAAAATAGTAAAAAGATTAGTTTTAAAAATAGTCAATTTGACTTTAAAATGTCCTAGAAAAACAATTAATTTGGGACGGAGGGAGTATGAATATCTGAAAAGTGTAGGCTGCACTAGGACATATCATTTCCCATTTTAAAGCAATCTTTGAAACAAAAATAACCCCAATTATTACGTAATTACCCTAAACAGCCAAAGTCAAAAAATATTTACTTCTCATGTTATTATTTTTTTAGTGATAACTTGGGTTGCGAAAGAGCTAAAAAGTGGATTAAGGTTTGCTTGAGCTTGTTTGCTGAATAGCTAATTAAGCACAAATTCAACTAAAACTATGTTTAAGCTAGACGAGCTAGAATTGAAAAATATATACGAGTTTAGTTACTTAAATTTTCTTATGAAATAAATTAAAATGCCGTGAATATTTAAATTTACTCATGTTTTCATAATTCATGAACCATGTATAAAATAATTCAGGAGTAATGCAACACATGAAAAATATTCTTATAGAAAATAATCTACAAAATAATATGGTAAATTATAAGTATTTGATGATTCATCGAGCATTTAATATCTACATTTTTAGTATCTACTCATCCCGTCTCTTAATATATGACGTTTTAGAGCTGTGCACAAAAATTAAGAAAATAATTGTATAACATTAAATATAATATTAATTGTCTATAATATCATTTACCATACTTATCTTATTCTCTTTCTCTCATCTGTAACATTTTTTCATGAGGGGTAATTCTAGAAAGATTGTGGCTAATTCTCTTAGATTATATAAAACGTCAAATAATTTGAGAAAAATAAAATTATCTAAAACGTCATATATTATGGGACGAGAAAGTATTTTTTACTGATCAAAACACTATTATTAAATCAAAGTTAACTCTCTATTAAATTAGTGTGAATATATATCATAGCCCATTTATTACTTCAATAGAAAGAATATAGAATAAACAAGTCCAACTGAATAATTAATAAAATTTTGAAATTTAATATAAATGAGTAGAATTTCAACAAAAAAATTAGAAAGAAAATAAAAATAGTTTGGATAGTTTGATGTCCTGGTGATAATACTAACCCTTCATTTTATTTGAAAATTGAAAAAAAAAAATCCTTTGATTTTAATACACTCGTTTGGGGTTTTTTCTCCGGTTAATTTCATTGATCTATTTAGCTACTCTTCAGACTACGGCTCTTTCAGAAAAGCAGAACGGAAAAGCAGAGATCAACAATGGAGAGCTCCGGCGAAATGGTGGCATTCCCGTTGCTGTTAACTCCGATCGAGACGAATTACAGGGCTTGCACAATCCCATACAGATTTCCCTCCGACAATCCCAAAAAAGCAACTCCAACTGAGCTCTTTTGGATCAATCTATTCCTCAATTCCGTCCCCTCTTTCCGGTACTGTATTCATATTTGGCTTTAAATTTTACTAATCTGATGAATGTTCAGTATGTATGATTAAAGTTACAATAACCCTGAATTTGTTCTTTTTTTTTCCTCTCACTTCTGTATAACTTGGAAATTTGTGAAATTATATTTTTGTCTCTTTTTACTGTATAACTTGGAAATTTGGTTATAAAATTTAGAGTGGGGTTTAAATATGAAATCTTTATCTGGGTTTGCTTAGAATATTAAATTTGTTTCTGGGTAATTTTCCTGTTTTTTTACAAGTAAATGCATCATTCATTGGCCTTGCCTTTGTCTTGAACTGAGTGAAGTTAATTACCCTTTTTGTTGTAGAACTTGGATGGTACTTGACATTTTACATTCTTATTACATTTTTATCTCTTCTTTTTTAAAAAAAAATACTATTTTGGGAGCAGGAAACGAGCTGAGAGTGACAATACAGTTGCTGATGCTCCTACTAGAGCTGAAAAGTTTGCTCAAAGGTAGTGGATTGTTTATTTATTTAATCATAATTGTTATTCTTGTTTGACTGGAACAATAATAACTTGACTTCGAGGCCCATACCTGATAAGTGATAACATTATTAAGATGAAAGTGTAGTTCAATGTGGGAGAACTTAAACCTATTAAGAAGATTAGAAAAATCCACAAATAGATCTTGAGATGACCTATAGTCTATATGAAGGTAGATGACACATTTGTTAATGGATAGGTCTGTATTTTTTTTTACCTGCACACCACCTTTTTTTTTTCCTTATGTTGCTATATGGGGTATTTGCCCTGTAGTCTTGTAATGTGTTGTAAAGTTTGCCAGTCGTAAATTTCCATTTTTTTTGGTACATGGAAATTGCCATTCATTTTGGTTTAATCCTATAACTATGAATAGAAATTGATTGGTACAATGGGACGTTCACATCATAACAAAGTTTGATTATTGTATTGGACTAAAACCCCCCTACAGAGTCAGGCTGTTTCCATGATTTGAATATTTTCAAGATGAAAGGTAAAGTTAGATCCTTAGTGGGCCATGGACAGCTTTGTCGCAGAAGATTCCCAATAGCATTATTGGTTAGTATATGTGGTTAAAGCTTGTTGACGTTTTGATAATGGAATAACTAATAAGGTTCTTTGCGAAGTAGGGTTGTTTAGGAACTTCTACATAATCCATGTTATCTAAAGCAATGTTGTGGATTATTTGAACGTCAACTGGGTTGCTGCAAAGTGGGGTTTTTTGGGTCTCTTCTAAATAGTCCTTAGTAGATATGGACCATATGGTGATGATGGTTGAAGAATGTTTAGGTTGTTTTGTAGAACCAAGTTTGAGGCTTTGCTTGAGCCGACTTAATTTTGAATAAATAAATTACTTAATAGAGGAGGCGGACTTCCAATTGGATTAAACCTTATAAGGTTAAAGTTCTTATCAGTTCTAAGGAATAAATAACTATATATATAAAAAGAGTTATCTGTCAATATATGTTACTCTTGCACAACTCAAAATTTTGTGGCGACACTTGTATCTTTGCGAAACTTAACAAAGACTAGTTTTAAATTGAAAATTGTTATAAAATAGGGTTGAATGATGGAGAATCAATTGCCATGTCCTATTACAAGAAAAAACTATCTTATGCGTGGTAAGAGTTGTGTGACCGTCATATGCATGGACAAATCTACATTACATTATTTCAGTATTTTTCTCCTGTTGAAAACTGGGTGGAAGGGGCTTTGCAAGTGCAGTTAATTATGTCAACAATTGAAACACAGCTCTTACCATGCATAGGTTATCTTTTACAAGGCCAGACTCTGCCATCCTTTTCTAGGAAAGGGAACATGTTTACTACCTTTGCAGGCATTTGACTAATATGTGTTAAATAATGAAAATAACATCATACATAACATGTGTTCCATCTATTCTTTTGGCTGTTGCAATATGTTCATAGCCTAGACTTTAGCTACTTTTCTCTAGACTATGAGATGGAGCTCGGTGTTGTTTAGGAGTGGAGACCTTTCCTTATATACTTTTTTTATGAAAAATCATATATAACCATCTGACTCATTCTTTCTCTCTGCTTTACTTGCGGAAGGTATACTGAAATACTGGAAGATTTTAAGAAAGATCCCGAAAGTCATGGTGGGCCGCCTGACTGCATTGTAAGCTTAATTCTATCTTTTTCGAGATAGTGTCGCCTACAGATGGACGCATGATTTGATTGACGAGGTTATATTACTATAAGGAAACTGACTTTAATTTTCATTGTGGCTGTTTTTAGCTTCTTTGTCGAATTCGTGAGCAAGTCCTTAGAGAGCTTGGATTCAGAGATATATTCAAGAAGGTTAAGGTGAGCATGAAGTTCATTGATTGCAGTCCTTAGTAAGCCTGCTTTAATGTTTTAAATATCAAATAACACACACACACACACTCACACACTCACACACACAGTATATATATGGCCTGGGTGAAAAAATACACACCACTTAAAAATGATCAAATCCAGTATGGGGGGAAAACAGTTCCACCATAAGTGAGCTGAGGCTCACTGAAATTTCCTTAGGGGCCACGGGAGGTGCGGGCTACCGCACCTAGTTGGGTGCAATAGCCGCTTTCCCATTCTTTTCTTCTTCCTTTTTTCCCTTCTCCTAGCAATCACCAATACAATCTCTAATCACCATTGTCATACACCATCCATCACCAATTCACCATATGCCCACCATCCACTCCTGCATCCACCATCAATATTACCCACCAAACCAAGAGAGAGATTTTGGGAAGAGAAATTTCCACCACCGCCGCCCGCAACCCACCACCCACCATCATCAGATCTGCTACAATCACCACCAAATCTATCACCGTCATATCCACCACCTACAAGCACCAACACTACTATATTCGCCACCACGATCAACCATCATACCACTAGATCTGCCACCGTCACCAACTTGCATCACCACCTCCACCCACCCACCACCATCACACCCACCCATCACCACCAAATTTGAAGAATTACAGACCCACCGCCATCCAAAAGAAGAGATATAAGAGAGAGAGAGAGAGAGAGAGAGAGAGAGAGAGAAACCGTAAGAGTCAGGAAGAAGGCTGAGGTTTTTTTTTAATCTTTTATTGTTTTCTGACTTGAGATGTGAAATCGAGTATATTAATTTATGGTTTTTGTACCATGATCAAATGCTCTAGGATGAGGAAAATGCCAAGGCAATATCCTTATTTGAGAATGTAGTTCGTCTTAATGATGATATTGAGGATGAAGCCAAGCGTGTAGAGAATCTGATTAGAGGAATATTTGCAGGCAACATATTTGATCTTGGTTCAGCGCAGGTTTGTCATGCTGTTAACTAGAAAATATGTGTAAAATGTAAATTTATAAAGTTGTGTTCATATGCTCTTCTTCATTCAGGGTGTGGTAGTCTTAACTGTATGTTAAAGTTTTCCAGACTCCCTGACACCAGAAATGGTTTTTGTTGTAGCTATATTGACCTCCTAACTCTTGCTGAATCGATTGTGTCTTAAATGTTTGAAGATAACTTACTTGAATATGTTGGCATGCCTGACATGTCTAAAATCTTGAATGAGAAATAATGGATATGCTTCTTGTTGTGTTAAAGACACCTTTGTTGTTGAAACTATTCTGAATATGGAAAATGTAAACAAAAAAAAAAGAGATGATTTTCTGATATGTTGAAGGGTGTTTGTATATTTTAGTTCTCTTTGTGAGAGCTTGATATACTTTGTCATATAGTAGACCCACTCATTAATTTCTTAAATTTTTAGCTCAAGTAGTATTCTGACATTGTATCAGAGCTCTAGTCCGAGAGGTCTTAAGTTGAGTTCTCTGGTTCTTGCCTCTATTTGTAATTTTCACTCAGTCAGTCTTGCACTTGGTGTGCACCCCTCTGTTTATTTCGCCAAATCTCTACGTAAGCTTGATCCGTACTGAGTTAAATGTCTAAAAAATTAAGCTTTTAAAGCAAGTTATGTACTTATGTTCCGTTCTTTACAAATGATGAGAGGTTATCAATGATTTTTTTTTTATATTTTTTTTCATCTTTATTCAAGAATATTTAACTAGTTTATCAATATATGTAAATTATAAGCATTCCCCACAACAACCGTTGTTGCTTTCTTTCATTTGTTTTTTCTATCTGATTTAAATTTTAATTTGGTCTTTTTTCTGTTATAATTTGTTTCTGTCAAACTGCTGTGGTGGGCTTATTCTTTAATCTACAGTACTATGTTGCTCACTTCCCTAACTCTTTGCTCTTATTTGTTCTACAAGCCCCAGAGAAACTTCCATCCACTTTTATATCCTTGTTTCTTCATCTAACTTGGTTTTCCCCAATATATCGTTAATCTCTATATACTTGTACAACTTTAGAGGGACATTCCATCTGGATATGTTACAATTAAAAGAAATGAAAATTTTAGTGAAATAATCCACAATGGGAGGGTGGCTAAAGCATACAACTGAAGGACTTAAGATTACAAACAGCCTCTATATTCTACAACATCCACATCTACTGCTACTTCCTTGAATTACAATACTGTCCAAAGGATGCCTGGTTGTTAAAGCCATGATTGTCTTAATAAAAGCAGCATTATACAATTGACAACACGCTGCTGTCCATGCTACCATGACTGAGAATAAGATAATTATTGTGCGAACACATTTAGACCTCTCCAAGCCCAACTCTGATGCCCACCATCCCTTTTCCCAATCTTAAACTAGAAATACACAAGACACTCTAAATGGCATCTTCTAGTCCTAAAGGTGTCTTAGAAAGACTCATATAACTCAGCTTCTGACTTCGTAAAATTAATTTTTGACTACCCTTTTTGTTTTAAGAATACTGAGATACCCCAGATGCACAGCGATAATCCACAGAATATATCATTTTAGAATGTCACTGGGGCTCCAGAACACAAAAACAGCACTTCATTTTTATGGATATCATTTAATGAGGTTATCCACGCAATTTATTAGTTATAAGGAGACTTGCTTAATCTTAGAAGTTTGAGGACACAGATTTTTATGTTTGAACATTTACCTTAATGTTGACATTGTAGAGGATACATCTGATATTGTACAACCTGAGTTGTCTTATAAGTTATAATCGATGTATATTTTCTACAGTTTTAGAAGCACATTCTTTATCTGCAACTCTTTCAAATTTTTGAAGCTTGCAGAGTTATTCTCCAAAGACGGAGTATCCTTTCTTGCTAGTTGTCAAAATCTTGTCCCTCGACCATGGGTTATCGATGATTTGGACAAGTTTATATTGAAATGGGGCAAGAAATCTTGGAAAAAGGCAAGTTCTACCATAGTTTTTTTCTTTTACATGTAGCTTTCCTTTCAAAGGATTCTTCCGAATTTTTATCCCTGTTGTTATTAATTAACACTTGTCAGTTGGTTGCTAACCTGCTCATTTGTGTTTAATGTCAGGCTGTCATTTTTGTTGATAATTCTGGTGCAGATGTTATTCTGGGTATATTGCCTTTTGCAAGAGAGTTACTCCGCCGGGGGACTCAGGTTTTACTTCAAACTTTCTAAACTTCTATAAGATGATCAAAAGAGTTCAATGAGATAGTCATGGTTTATGGACTAAAGTTTGTGAAGCTCTTGAGCTTCACTGTTCCCTTCATATCAAGCAAGAGTAAATACTAGTATTTGCCAGTGCCCCGAAAAGTTATTCAGTGCATATCATATTCCATTCATGTTTATAGGAATGCTTATTTCTAATTCTCATAATATATTACCTGCTACCCCTTTCATACTGATCAGGCTTAGGAAGTGAATCTAAGGAGCATAGAACTGGGTCTGGAGAACCCTAACAAATTCATTAGTCAACATGATGAACAACAATATGAGTGGGAAGGGATATGCGTGAAGCCTTGTTAGAAAAACTTAGGTTGGACATCTTGGGAAACATGGTATCTTATCTTGTAGGCGTTGCGATGTGTATGCTCCCCATCTTTAGCTAGACAAATGACGCTTGGCGGGATAACGATTATCCTGCGGGCTACGTAACAAATAAATTCACAGGCAAAGGAACAAGAGATTCACCAAAAACACAGATAAAACTTCTCTAATGCTTGAATTATATTTATCAAAATCAATAATAATTTTAATTCAACCCACAAGCCGGGTTTTATAGTTAACAAACTTCCTCTCCAAATCGTAACAGAATTCCTAAAAATATGGAAACAAAATCTAAAAAGGTAACAAACTTCCTACATTTATGGTAACAATTCCTAACAAATAACAACTTCCTATTAATAAAAAATATTACCATAAAAATGAAGCAAAAAATAAAAATGCCAAATCATTTGAACTTCTGAACATCCAAGGCCGAACCAGAAGCTGAAGACGTGGTCCGCCATCCGATCCCGAAGCCATATTTTCCCGAAGACGTTAACGATCGCCATGTTTACACTGATCCTCCAATGCATGGTATTTTAAGGCTATTAACGTGCTATTTGATAGCTCAACTTCATCGGACAAAGAACCTCCTGCATCAGTCACCCCGGGTTGAAAAGAACTCGTCCTCGAGTTCACAATATTGGCATCGGACTCGGGAAAACAAGGACTCAAATACTTCACATTGAAAACGTCTGAAGTCCGCAAATGACTAGGGAGATGCAACTGATAGGCATTGTCATTAATCTTCTGCTGAATCTCACAGGGTCCAATCTTTTGATCCTAAAGCTTATTGTAATCGCCAACTCGGTCCTTATACTTTGTATTACTAACACAAATGGTTCGATGCACCCGATCATGAATTTCCCGAAGATGATCTACCATTTCATTTGCCTAGGGATGCATTCGGCCAACTCGTGGAATGGGAACTAGGTCCAGGATCCCGAGTGGTTTTCAACCATAAACAATCTCAAAAGGACTCAAACCCGTAGTTCTGTTTACCGATCGGTTGTAAGCAAACTCTGCTTGAGAGAGCGCCAGATCCCATTTCTTCGGCCTTGCTCCAACCAGACATCGTAGGAGATTGCCCAAACTTCTGTTGACTACTTTGGTCTGACCATCAGTTTGGGGATGGTAGGCACTGCTGAAATTTAACTATGTACCAAGTTTCTCCCATAGACTCTTCCAGAAATTACTCATGAATTTAGTGTCACGATTCGAAGTGATTGAATTGGGAACACTATGTAGACGCACAATCTCCCGAAAATAAAGATGTTCGATCCGGTTCGCGTCCATTGTCTTTCGACATGCTACAAAATGAGCTATCTTTGAAAATTGATCAACCACCACAAAGATAGAATCCATCGAGTGCTGTGTTCGAGGTAGTTCCATCACAAAATCCATACATCAATCCATAGAGCCTTAGGAACAAGTAAGGGTGTGTACAACCCAGCATTCGTAAGAACTCCCTTAGACTTTTGACATACATAACATCTTCCAACAAAATGAGCCACATCACTGGATACTTTTGGCCAGTAGTAGTCAGCCGACACTAGGGCCAATGTTTATCTCATCTGAAATGACCTCGTTGTGAAGTTCACTTACTATCTGCTGACGAAGTGAACAATCCGGAATGCATAATTGTGATCCCCGAAACAGATACCCATTATGAAGGATATAAAGTCATGACGCCGTCTTTTATTTACTTCCCAAACTATCTTGTCGAAAGAAAGATCCTCTTCGTACATGTTAGCGAAGGCTTCAAGCCCTACAAGTTTGTTACGCATAGTGCTAAGGAGTGACGCTCTTCGGCTCAAAGCATCGGCAACACGATTCAAACTTCTTACCTGGTGCCGTAAGGTGAAGGTGAATTCCTGTAAATACGCCACCCATTTAGCGTGCCTTCGGTTCAACTTATGTTGGCCACTTATGTACTTTAGAGCTTCATGATCGGTAATGAGGATGAACTCCCGTTGTATTAGGTAGTGACGTCAGTGCTTCAGGGACTGGATGATGGCGTAGAACTCTAAGTCATAGGTGGAGTAATTTTTCTTTGATCCGGACAACTTTTCACTGAAGAATGCTATTGGTCTACCTGCTGGACTCAAAACGCCACCAATGCCGATTCTTGACGCGTCACCGTTCGCTTCAAATACCTTTTCGAAGTCAGGAAGTGCTAGTGCTGGTGCTTCGGTCATCCTCCTCTTAACCAGCTGAAAGCTATCTTCGGCTTCCTTGGATCATTGGAATAACTTCCCCTTAAGGCGTTCGGTGATAGGTGCAATTAGGGTACTAAAGTTTTTGATGAAGTGACGGTAAAACGATGCCAACCCATGAAAACTCCTGACGTCATGTATAGTCTTCGGTGTAAGCCAGGCCAGGACTGCATCGATCTTAGACTGGTATGCGTGAATAGGACTGAGCAAAAAATGGATATAACCGAATAACCGAATCGAACCGATTTTTTTTTAACTGAAATTTCTTGATAATTCAGTTATTGTTGCAATTCGGTTATTATCCGAATTTTTATCCGGTTTTCGGGTTCAAGTTTGGATTTTGAATTTTGGCTATTCGGTTAACCGAATAAGAGAGAGATGAAGACAAACTTTAGTAAATCAGACCTTAGTAAATCAGCCGCACATGGGACTTGGGAGCAGTAGCACGTGGGAGTCGGACTCCCACTACAAGGCTTGTATATTTAAAGTGTAACAGTGTTACTTTCACCCACATAAAGCATATATTATACATATATATATTACTCAATAATATAAACCAAAATCCTTATATTGTGGAGCATGAGTCTCTTTTCGGCACTGGGCAGTCCAACTGGTGGAGGCGTGGAGCATGGGCATTCACTTGGTTGAAGTTTTTAAAGTTTGATTCTTTATATTTGTTAAATGTTGATTCCTTGTATTTATAATGGCAATGTATGCCATAAATACTGGACTGCTCCCTCTCGTAACACATGAAGTGATAATTAGGGGTGAGCATTTCGGTTATAACTGAACCGAATAACTTATTTGGATATAACCGAATATCAAAATATTCCTAATTTCACTATCCGAACAACTAACGGAATTTGGCAATTACCGAATACCGAATGTCCGTATTGTAAATTCGGGTATTTCGGTTAATAACCGAACATGCTCCATTTAAAAAAAAAAAATATCATTTCAAATTGGCAATCTCTATGTTAGCCACTGTTGAATCAAACAATAAAAGGGTTGACTTCAGAAATCCATGAATGATGTTGAAGACGAAGTATTTATGCAATAGAACAAATAAGGAGGAAGAATAGGAATAATCCCATTATAGTGTATTATCACTTCATGTGTTACGAGAGGGAGCAGTCCAGTATTTATGGCATACATTGCCATTATAAATACAAGGAATCAACATTTAACAAATATAAGGAATCAAACTTTAAAAACTTCAACCAAGTGAATGCCTATGCTCCACGCCTCCACCAGTTGGAATGCCTAGTGCCCAAGAGAGACCCATGCTCCACAATATAAAGATTTTGGTTTATATTATTGAGTAATATATATATATATATATATGTATAATATATGCTTTATGTGGGTGAAAGTTACACTTTAAATATACAAGCCTTGTAGTGGGAGTCCCACTCCCATGTGGTACTGCTCCTAAGTCCCATATGTGGTTGATTTACTAAGGTCTGATTTACTAAAGTTTGTCTTCATCTCTCTTATTCGGTTAACCGAATAGCCAAAATTCAAAATCCGAACTTGAACCCGAAAACCGGATAAAATTCGGATGATAACAGAATTGCAAAAATAATTGAATTATCAAGAAATTTCGGTTTAAAAAATTCGGTTTGATTCGTTTATTCGGTGATATCCATTTTTAGCTCAGTCCCGATGATAATACACTATAATGGGATTATTCTTATTCTTCCTCCTTATTTGTTCTATTGCATAAATACTTTGTCTTTAGCATCATTCATGGATTTCTGAAGTCAACCCTTTTATTGTTTGATTCAACAGTGGCTAACATAGAGATTGCCAATTTGAAATGATATTTTTTTAAAAAAATGGAGCATACGTTCAGTTATTAACCGAAATACCCGAATTTACAATTCGGGTATTCGGTATTCCGTTATTGCCAAATTCGGTTAGTTGTTCGGATAGGGGAATTAGGAATATTTTGATATTCGGTTATATCCGAATAAGCTATTCGGTTCGGTTATAACCGAAATGCTCACCCCTAGGCGTGAACACCCTTGGTAGACTCAACGAAGTCAAGGAAGGTTACCGAAGTCGTGAAATAAGAACTCTTCTTCTGTTAACAAACAATTGTTCCTTCCTCAAGGACCTCAACATATCAAACAAAGCTCAGAGGTGTTCATGATGCCTTTCCCATGTCGGACTGTAGATGAGAATATCATCAAAGTAAACGACAACAAATTTTCCCATGAAAGGACGTAGTACATGATGCATAAATCTCATGAACGTATTGGGAGCTTTGGAAAGTCCGAAGGGTGTAACCATCCATTCATACAAGCCATGGTGTGTCTTGAAGGCTGTCTTCCATTCATCTCCTGGTCTCACCCGAACCTGATGGTATCCGCTTTTTAGATCAATTTTTGGGAAGACTTTAGCTCCGGATAGCTGATCTAGCATGTCATCTAGACGAGGAATTGGGAATCGGTACTTCACTGCGATCTTGTTGATGGCTCTGTTGTCTATACACATTCTCCATGATACATCTTTCTTCGGTACTAACAGGGCTGACACTGCACACGAGCTCATACTCTCACAAATGTATCCCTTCTCTATTAACACCACTACTTGTCTCTGGAGTTCTTCGGATTCCTTTGGGCTGAGTCTATAAGCCGGTTTATTCGGCAAACTCAATCTTGGCACTAGATCAATCTGATGCTGAATATCATATCCCTCATCGGTGGTAATCCAGGGGGAAGCTCCTTGGGCATTAGATCGGAGAATTCCGATAACAATTCTTGCACATTAGCTGGTACTTTGGTACTTTCATTTGCCGAACTGCTCTCACAAGGTAGTAAAGCATATAACATCCCTTCGTGCTTGAGTTCGGTTAGAAACCGGGACATAGATAACAAATTAGCATTGTCGGTTAGCCGAGCCGAACTACTTTCTTCCCGACGCGGTGCTAAAGGAATACGTATTCCTTCGACCATCATGAATGACACTTCGGTCATATTGCCAGGGTTGGCCCAACAACACATGGCACGCATCATCGATACCACGCCACACCAAGCATTATCAAAATATTTTTTGCCAATTGCAAAAGAGACTAAACATTTTCTATCTACAGTTACATCATTACCTTTGTTCAACCATGAAAGTTTATATGGCTTCGGGTGCCGATCCGTTTTTATATTTAATTTCCGAACAGCTTCTTCCGACACCACGTTCTCACAACTGCCACTGTCAATAATCATCTTGCAGACCTTATTGGTTACCGTGCAAGTCGTGTGGAATATGTTGGTTCTCAACCAATCATCTTCTAAGGTATCCTTGGGGGTTAATAAATTCTTATGAATAACCAAAGTTTCCTATCCATCGCCATAAAGGACATCATCATCTTCATACTTATCATTAGGAGTGAGCAAAAAACGGGTAAAACCGAATAACCGAACAAAACCGAATTTTTTTAACCGAATTATTTCGGTTATTCGGTTTTTTTGCTAAATTCGGTTATATCCGATTTTTTATTCGGTATTCGGCTTCGGGTTCGATTATGAAAATCGCTCTATTCGGTTACCCGAATAACCGAACTTATTAATTTAAAAAAAATAATTTCAGACTTTAGACAAGAGATTACTCATTACTCACTACTCAAACAAGGCTTTCCGAGAGATGGCTAGAGAGAGAAGCTCCTCCTTCTCTCTAGCTTTCTTCTCCTCATTTTTGATCTGAATATGATTTAAATTTATGTCTGCTATGCTGGGTTCCATCAACTTCCATCCTCTTCCAAGAAGGTCGCGGTCCATGGATCTTTTGACAAAGCTCCTCATCCTGAGATGAAGATTCCGTTTTGCAAGCTTTTAAATTTGATATGGGTTTGAATGGTGATGGAGTGATGGTCAAAATGTGGAGAAGATGAACAGTAGTCATGCATTTATTGATGAGTGTAAGTCTGACCGTGGGTCCCCATGTTCCCCACTCTTTCAAATTTTCAGCCTTCAATTTGCATTTCAAGTCAAATAACATTGTTTCATGTTCTCGGGTCACGTGCTAGTGGAAGTTGGTTTTACACCAATATGTGCAGCAAATGTGGAAAAAAGAATGACCATGATGTTTGCCTTGGGTCCCGTACTTTTTAGAAAATCAATATTTCAAATTTCAATACTCTCTTTTGTTCAGTATAAGTTAAAAAAATCGTACTCTATTCATGAAAATTGATGATAATAGTTTATAATTTCGGTTATATACCGAAATAACCGAATAGTAATTTCGGTATTTCGGTATTCGGTTATTTGATATTTCGGTTATTTATTCGGATAGTCTAAATAGTGCAGTTTTAGTTTTCGGTTATAACCGAATTAGCTTATTCGGTTCGGTTATAATCGAATGCTCACTCCTACTTATCATACACAGGTTCATTAAATCCTTTTGTCTCAACTAGCACATCTTCTTCAATTAGGAGATTCTTTCCCTTCTGATTAGCAGGCTTTCGGCACTCCGTTGCTCTATGGTCTGGCTCTCCACATCTGAAGCATTTAATACTAGAATTGAAATTACCTTGTGAGTGTTGTGGCGCAGGAGAAACCTGTTGAGATTGGTTCGTTCTATTGGGTGGATTCTTCCTCAGCATCGGCCTTCGGTTCTATTGTTGTTCTACATCTCGTGCTCGTTGGTAGGCTTTGGACACTGTCCACATCGAATGGAGACTGAGTGCATCCTGCAGTTGCTGTCTTAATCCTCCCTAATACTTTGCTACCATTTGTTCCTCTGTTTCTGATAGATCATTCCGTGCTATTAGCTGATAAAACTCTTCGGTGTAATCATCCACAAATCTAGTTCCTTGTCTCAATAGATGCAATCTTTTGAACAGAGACGTGAGTGTAGCCGAAAGGAAGAAAATGACTGCATCTTTTTCTTCATCTTTTTCCACTTAGTGATTTTAGTCTTTCCTTGTCTCTTTCGTGAACGCCTCATCTGTTCCCACCAAGCAGATGCTCAACCTTTCAATTTAATTGCAACCAATTTTACTTTAGCGTTATCTGAAACCTCCTTATATTCAAAGATAAGTTCCACTTCGTTCATCCAATCAATGAATCCCTCTGCTTGTAGCGTACCAGAAAATTCCGGTAACTCCACTTTGAAACCCCAGATCACTACGACGATCATCATGATCGCGTCGTCCCCATAGTTGCTCCCTATAGTCGTAAGGATTTTCGAAACTTGATTCAGAATCATAAGATTCCTCATCACGATCAAGGTGCAGGACTTCCTCAGTCGAAATCTGTCCACGACGACCCAGATTTTGCACCGCTAGACGCTGGGTTAGCTCTGCAACTTGTCTCTGTAAATCCTTAATCATCACGTCTTGAACGTTACGATCACGATGCGGAACTTCCTCAGTCGGAACCTATCCTCAACGACTACGACCACCAGCCATTAAAACTGATGAAATCTATTCCCAGTAAGATGTTGATACTCTGATACCAACTGACGCCGGGCGGGATAACGATTATCCTGCGGGCTAGGTAACAAATAAATTCACAGACAAAGGAACAAAAGATTCACAAAAAACAAAGATAAAACTTCTCTAATGCTTGAATTATATTTATCAAAATCAATAATAATTTTAATTCAACCCACAAGCCGGGTTTTATAGCTAACAAACTTCCTCTCTAAGTCGTAACAGAATTCCTAAAAATATGGAAACAAAATCTAAATAGGTAACAAACTTCTTACATTTATGGTAACAATTCCTAACAAATAATAACTTCCTATTAATAAAAAATATTACCATAAAAATGAAGCAAAAAATAAAAATGCCAAATCATTTGAACTTCTGAACATCCGAGGCCGAAACCGAAGCCGAAGACGTGTTCCTCCATCCGATCCCGAAGCCATATTTTCCCGGAGACGTTAACGACCGCCATGTTTACGCCGATCCTCCAATGCATGGTATTTTAAGGCCATTAACGTGCTATCTGATAGCTCAACTTCATCGGACGAAGAACCTCATGCATCAACAAACTTTGGAGCCTTATACAAAGTGCAGATAGTGCAAACTTTATAGATCATTGCTTGCTTCGCTTGCTTCTAGCTTAGTTTTTAAGATTATTTTTGTGGATTAATTGAAATAGATTAGTTTAGGGTCCTGGAAAATGCTTCACAAATTGGGTTAGTTGTTTGAGCAGTGAGCACTAATTGTCCTTAATGTCGGAATCCTAAACATCTGGGAGCTATATCTTCAAGTTTGATTTTACCATCTCAAGTCACACCAAGAGTCTTCTACGTTTACAACATTTTGTCTTTGTATTGAATATGCACTTTCATCCATTCTTCTTTATGCTTCTAGTTTTTAAGCCTGTCTGAACTAGACTGCTCTTTTTTGCAGGTTGTGTTGGCGGCCAATGACTTACCTTCTATCAATGATATAACTTACCCTGAGCTAATTGAGATTATGTCAAAGGTGGTAAAGCAATTATCTATATTATAATTTCCAATTTTAGATTTGACTCTGATTTGTAATTTGTAATTTACCAGTTAAAGGATGAAAATGGGCAGCTTGTGGGTGTTGATACTTCCAATCTTTTGATTGCCAATTCTGGTAATGATTTACCGGTAAGAAGTTGAAAGTGCTTTGCTTGACTCGTGTCATTGTTGGAATTCTTCTCTAACATCAGAAGGTTGATTGCATAATAACATCGAGTGTTTTAGCTTTCTAATGTTGGCCATTTACATATCACAGGTTATTGATCTTGCAAGAGTATCACAAGAACTCGCGTATCTGGCAACTGATGCTGACATAGTAATACTGGAAGGAATGGTTAGTGTATTCCATATCAAGTATCTAATGGACTAATAAATATTTGTTGTCCCTTATTGAGTGACCCTAACCAATTGGCGCATAGATAAAGAAAGCGTGTCAACTAAAGCTAAAGTTCCATTCTCATTATATCCTCGAAGTTATTCAAAATCCAAAACTATCCCAGAATTTTACTTATCCCATAATTATTGTACATTAATGATTGTGGGGTCCCCAATATTTTGAGTTAGTAGTTAGTAATCCCTCGTATATTGGTACAATAATGGATCTCCTCTTTTGGTGCATCCCAAAAAGGAAATATGACACTTAACAAGGGTTGGAAGGAGATTATACTATGTAATGTAGTAGTATCTCAATAGTAAATAGGTCGACCTTTAAACAATTATTGAATCTTCAATTTTTTAAATTTTTTTGGCAGGGCCGTGGAATAGAGACAAATCTTTACGCGCAATTTAAATGTGATTCCCTCAAGATTGGGATGGTAATCACTTCATTTCCCCCCAGTTAGCAGTTAACCCCTGTAAATTTTCATTTGTTTCAGGCATTCTTTTGTTCTCTTTTCCCTTAACTTTTCTTTTTGGCTCCCCCTGGATTATGTATAGGTGAAGCACCCAGAGGTTGCCCAGTTCCTTGGAGGAAGGCTCTATGATTGTGTCTTCAAGTACAATGAAGTTTTGGGTTAAAAATGTATTTTTATCAATATCACTTTATTATTTATATACTTGTGTTTCTACACTTGAGAAAGGTTATAGGTTCTCAAGGAACAGGAAGCTAATTATTCCTCTACTTGTGATCTGCATAAGTTGTAACTTTTTCAAACACCAGAAGTAACATTATGAACTATTTTACAAGTTCTGTCTGTATGCGCGCGTGCATGTGTTTGTTTGTGTTTTGTATGGGCATGCATCTGTTTGTTGTGTCCGTGTAAACGCAAGTGTTTGGATCTTTTGGAAGTAGGCTGTGATAATGGAACAACAGGAAGCGAGAGGTGAGGGACTGCGCACATGACCGCTCCTGTTTTTGTTCTCATTCGCTGAGGGTAATATAGTCTTTTCACCCAATGAATAGAACAAAAACAGGACAGTGCACCCTCAACCCATAAAGACTAGTTTTTCAAAAACCCAAGATCCCACAATGTGCTCAATTGGTCGTGTTCTCTTCATCCTGATTGTTGGTACCCAAAAATGGTTGCTGCCACATAGGTCCTGCACATATGGCCAACTGGACTCTTTGAATGTTTGATCAACAGATTATGGGTCCCACAAGCACATGGCAGGAGTTGGGCTAAATGAATGGACCACCCTTTGATGAATGAGGTGGGCTCTTATAAGAAATGACCAAGTAAAGACTATGGAATGGACTTTCAAAAGCATGGATTGGGCCTAAGGAACCATGGATAGAAATCACCCTATTGAAGCTCATGGAACTTGAGGCTGGGGATCCATCCCCAAGACACAGGCTTGGAAGGTGATCTCTTACGAGTGATAGAATAGTTGGGCATGAACCCAAGACACGAATCCATTCTTGGAAAAACGTTAAATTTGGGCAATATTCTATGACAAGGAATATCAGGAAGAATCTGGCTAGGGACCATTGATAAAGGAGTCATTGGTTTTAGAGTGAGTCTTGAGAATGTGGGGGAATAAAATTTGCAATAAAGTGAACTCGGCATATCTAAAGTGGTGAGCCACTAAACCAATTTGGGTGAACCAACTTGGGCTAAGGGTGGTTGCAATGGGTTAACCTGATGACTAGGAAGGGAAGGTGGCTTTAGGTCTCACGTGGTTTCTCTTAGGGCACCTACTTTCCCTGGGGCGGGGAGTAGGAGACACCCTCGAGGAGCTCAATCTCATCCTAAGACAGACTGAATGGATAGCAAGCTCCTAGCGTGAAGGATGCAATAACACGCCTGTAGATGTGTTTAGCAGTAATTTGTCGTACCGAATCGTTTTCAATCGGTTATCGTTTTTATCAAAAAATGAGTATAGATACCGGTATCGAATTATTAATATCCTGGATTGGTTAGTCCGATACAAAAATAGGTACATATACCAGTACCGAATTATCGGTATTCCAAATCGGTTAGTCCGACTCGGTACTGTTAAAAAAAAACTGATTTTATACCGAATTCTTTTACAAAAAAATTATTATTATGCAAGTTCTTAACATTTTGACAAACCAACCTGTTTATTTTAGCTAAAGGCCTAAGATATTTCACTGGGCAATGGGTAAATTTCAAAGTTTTCATATTTTAATGGCATCAATTGTGTCCACTTAAAATATTAATCGTATCTCAACTGAGCAACAATCAGTATACATATATGTGGCTTGGTCTTAAATTGGCACGATACCCTCCAAGCTTGGTTACGTGTATCTATCTACCTGCGCGATCTTTCCTTCCCTATACATAATAGAGACTAACCCAAACCCACAACCAACATAGAGAGAGATTGTTTTATTCTTATTGTTTAGAATTAGAAATCAAGTATGGCAGATTATTATGCATATGGGTAGCAGCATCAGCATGACAGCATCACAGGGGTCGGCAAAAAGACGCTTACGGAAACCCAATTCCTCAAACAGACACTTATGGGAACCCTGTTTGTCAACCGGTTAGGTAATTACCAAAATTCCATAATTGCACACCGCTTACAGGTGAAAAAAATACCGGTACCGAACCGGTATTTTTATTTATCGAACCAATATTATAACCGGAACGATTTCGGTAATTTACCAAAAATACCGAATTTTTTGCACAGGCCTAACCTGAAGGTTACCAAAGGAAGAAGGACAGAGGGTTGATCCTGTGAAATAATGGGGGGTGTCCTTTCCCTAACCAAGAAAGAGTGAAATCCGAACTTATACCCTAAACTTGAAAATCTGCGGACTTGTTGGGGAGGAAAAGATGTTATATGGTTTATCTCCAAGGCTCTTCTTCCATGTGACCTATGATTCTAGTGTAGGTGTTACTTTGCTCTCTACCATGTCTTTAGGATAAACTCTTTTTAGGTAGTACCTCTTACGATATTCATGTCTCATTTTGTAAAAGGATAAAATTATTTGGTAAAATTTTATTTATCTTTTATCGTTTTTTTTAATCGGTAAGAGGAAGATATAAATCTAAATAATTAAGAGTTGTCTCTTAATGAAAAATTTAAATATATGGAGTCTCTGTAAATATTATATTTTTTTCATTTCAAATTTTAAGAGCGTTATTGAGTTTTGAAAAGTCAATTTGAGATATTTTTAAATTTAAAAGTCATTCAAATATTTTATACTTTTTAATTATCAAATAATTTTTTAAGTTCAGATGCTATTTTACTCGGATAATCTAATTTATTAAAAAATATTAATCATTTTAATCTTAATTACTCAATTTTATCAAACATAACTCTCGTGTTGATCCCGTGTCCTAAGGTCATAACTGAACCCGATCACAACCTACTCCATCGTCAACACCTTGTCCCATCCTGTTGACTTATATTGACCATGGACCGTAAGTGTCATCTTACATGTATTGAAACCCTAAAAAACACATCAACACTAATTTTTCGGCAAAACTAAGGATATTCCCACTGTAGTTGGCAGCTTTTTCTTATTGCACTACGGAACTTTTAATTTTTCAAATTACCCCATTAAATTAATTAAAAATTTAAAATTGGACCATTCTGTTAAATTGACTAAACTTCCGTCAAATTGTTTTGAATTTTTTCCTACGTGGCTGGTAAAAAAACAGAAAAGAAAATGACCTGTGCCACTATGCCTACGTGGTTGATGATCCTCATTATCAATTAATTACTAATTTTGAGTTCCTAATTATCCTAATCACCATCTTGATTCTCAACACCAGTACCGCCGCCATCAACCCTCCACCATCAACCACCCAAGTCAACTGATATGATATGAATCTACATCAAATCAAACCCAAATCAGCCGAAATTTAAAAATAAACAAAATTCCCAAATCGAACTGATATGAATCTGTGAAAAAATCGCAGCAACAACTAAAGCAGAAAACAAGCGAATTCCTCTTTGTGGAAAGTCTTTTTTGCAAATCTCCAATAGCTAGCAGATTGAACTCAAATCCTGAAGTTGTTCAATACCACAAAACAAAACAATACGATGATGCAATCAAAGATAGTTCATTTTCAAACCCTCTTTTTCTTCACCAAATATCCCAGACCCAATTCCCCTTTCGGACAATATACTTGAATTGGAGAACGGCACAAATATCAAAGAACCAGAGATTCTTATCAAATACAAATGCAGAGGTCCAAACCAGATAAGTACATAAGCCCTTCTCTTTCAATTTAGAATTAGGTAGTGCAGGGGCTATATACGTATACATATACCTATTTATTGGAAAGAGGAGAAATCGCACAGAGGGAACTATATATGAACATCGATTCGCCGTTGATTTCTCAATCAAGCAACGGTCCAGATCTTCGATTACGATCATTGACTTGTTCGTCGTTTGTAACAAGAGCATTTTCAGATCCGAATCATCGGCGACTTTTCGCAAATCGACATTGTAAACGTCGTAGTTGAGGAGCTTTGGGAAGAAGATGAGACAGAGGGGGTTTGAGTTTAAGTCATGGATGAGATTCTGATGATGATGATGATCTAAGGAGATACAAATCTATTTCTTTTGTTTTGATGAAGAAGATGAGACGGATGGTGTTTGGGTTTAGGCCATGGATGAGATTATGATGATGATGATCTGAGATCTATTTCTTTTGTTTTGATGAAGATATGTTTTGACGAAGAATAAAAGGAACCCAGATAAAGAAGATGGTTAGATCTGTTTGGGTTAAATATGTTTTGCAAAAAGATGTTTTATTTTTTTGTTTTCATTTTTAAGTTTTTTTTGCCACATAAGTAATATTTTTGATTTTTATATTTCTTTTTTAGAGCCACGTAGATAAAAGTTAACGTCTGTTTAATTTTTTTAACGGAGTGGCCCAATTTTAAAATAATAATTAGATTAGTGGGGTAATTTGAAAAATTAAAAATTCAATGGTGCAATCAGTAAAACGTGCCAACTACAGTGGGTAATTCATTAGTTTTGTCCTAATTTTTCCTATTTTCGTCCTGTGTTTGAAGCCCGTGGAGTTCGTTTTCTTCAGATTACAGCCTGACCTTTCGATCACCCATAATTTTCCTCTGGCTACAACACTACAATGAGTGCAAAACAAAGGGAATAGAAGTATACTTGGTCATGTAAATTTAAAAAGTACTTTTATGTGTATTCAAAGTCTGACCTTACAAAACAGAATTCTAATATTTTTGTCAGAAATTGTTGTGCTCCACAAACCTTTTTGAGAAATAAGTTGAAAGAGGTATCGACATGCTCACTTGAAAAATATTATAAAGCTCTCCTGAGAAGAGAGGTATTGACAACCGGGAATGACTTATAAGTTGGTTCATTCCCAATTATTCTTCTGTTCGGGAATGATTTATTTTTCTACTTATAAGTTGAGTTTTAAGTAAAAAACAAAAATAAGTAAGTATTTGTAATTTATTTTAAAATGACTTATAAGTCATTTTAAAATAAGTTAATTTGACCAAATATAATGTCTATTTTGTCCCTTTTCTATTTGGCCCATCTTTTTATTAATGTCCTTTTTAATAATCTTTCATTTAATTTTAACTTGTAAGTCATTATGAGCTGAACACTTTTATAACTTATTTTAACTTAATTTTTGACTTATAAGTCAAATTGATGCCCAACGCTTTTACTTATAAATCACAACTTAAAACAACTTATAAATTAACTTATATTTTAATTTATAAGTCATTTAAAATAAGTCATTCCCGAACATGCCCATAGAAGGTTCTTGCTCCTTTTGACTATAAGTTGGAGTGACGTTGAAATAAGGCTGGGTTCATGCTACTCTATACCATTGACCTATAAAATCTTTAGATAATATGAGGGGTCTAATTTTATTTTTTATTTCAAATAATTTGACATTGAATATTTTAATAATAATTTATAGCATTATCGATCACAAGAGATATATTTAACTACTATAACAATAATACATCATTTGAGACACTTTTTGAAACCAAAAATTTGATGTCCCCTAGTATTACCCTAAAATCTTTGTTGCACAAACTCTATTATTTATTAGGTAATGCTAGTGATCTCAAATATTTAGTTTTAAAAAGTATCTCAAATGATGCGTCATTATTACATTAATTAAAAATATTTCTTGTCATTAGTTATGTCCTAAATCATCATTAAAATATTAAATCAAATATCTAGTTTCTAAAAATATCTCAAATGCCATGTCATTATTACATTAATTAAAAACATTTCTTGTCATTAGTTATGTCCTAAATCATCATTAAAATATTAAATATCATATCGTTTGAGACCAACAACTCTCTCATCCTTTTTAACATCTTCTCTTAATTTTTCTCGCTTTAAAATTATTATACATATAAAAATACTTATCCATAGTAAAACAATTTCTTAAAAGAACGTATTCTATTTCCAAACATTCCCAAGAACCTTTAAATTGTTAATACTAATGTCACTGCATAGCTGAATGAACCTTTAAATGTTAATAATCAGCTGTAGTTAAAGTGCACATTCTGCATTTTCATTGAGAAATCACAAAAGCCTATTTATAAGAGAGACAATGACCTTCATAGGTGATAGGACCGTAACATTAAGAATTACCCCAAGCCCTAACCCTAACTCTAGAACAACCCGCAAGAATTGAGTACTAGAATCAGATATACATTTTAGAATAAACAAAAATGCAGGAAGTTTAAAGGCTATCTAGTCGATGTCTGTATCATCTAGCTCTTCTGATTCGATGGCTCTCATGTTGTTGAATACTACTTCTACTTTCAATGATAGCCGCTGAGTGTGTTCCTCAACATATTTCAATATAACATCTAGCTGTTCTTGATAACTCGAAGATCTCTTTCTCTCTCGATGCAGCTCTGTAGAGAGTTCCCGGATCTTAAGATCCTTCTCATCCTGCAGAATATGCTAATGTCAAAATCTATGGGACAGTATGAGGCAATTTCATAATTTTCATATTAGCATCGTAATTTTTGCATGAATAGTGCTAATATCAAAAGAATTAGTGGAACATTAATAGCATAAATTGGAGAATGGTTATACTCATCCAATCAGTACTATCACTATGTTGGATGCAAGTGTTTTGTAACATCAAAACAGCATGTGTGCCCATGGAACAAACAATGTCCATGTTCGGTGTTCCTATACAATTTTCCATGTCAATTACTTGTGTATTTTATTATATTTTGCAAGAATTTCAGGCAATTAATTCTTTTGAAGAATGATCGATAGAATTCAAGGTTGAACAAAAATGAGTTGATGAAAATTTTGCAAAGTTCACGGTTTTTGTAGATTTATCAATAAGCACATAGCAGAATTGTACTCCCTCCGTCCCCAAAAGGATGATTAAAGGAACAATTTTTTTTGTCTCCAAAAGGATGAGATAAAGTACATAAAGTGAAGGGTAACTAAGTCATTTAGTGGGATATATTAGTATAAAAAAATAAAAGTACTTGCCACTTTATATAATCCTGTGGGGTAACTAAGGGTTAAATTTGAAACTTTTTTACTCTCTCTCCTCTATTTTTATTTTTCTCAATGTGTACAAATTGTACTTTGCCCATCCTTTTGGGGACGGATGAAATAAATGCTACAGCACATATAAAAGTTTCCTTTACAAAGAAAATATGCATCAAACTTCATGTATTCAACTACAACGCAACTGATAATACAGTATATGTTTCATGAAATAACATAAGTTTGCACAGGAAAAAATTGAAGAAAAATAAATGGTATTGTTTCATGCGGTAGCATCGCTGGTCACGACCACTCACTTTTAAATGCAAAGATCCATTCTAACGAGTGAATATATAGCAATTAACAGTTATAGAAAACATGGGTAACCTATATTTATTTAAAATCCATCAAAAGTCTAAACAACTCATACAATGTGCCGCAGGTATGCAAATTAGCGGTGTGACTTAATGGCATGGAAAAAAATCAGCGTACATATAAAAACTAGAGTTAATATTTCCATTGATCGCGTTAACTGTTGTGTAGGTCCTCATTAGGATCCTCTAACAGAATTCTTTGGTGCTGACTATTTAATATAATATAAATAAATAAATAAAACTTATAAATAAACTAGGACTAATCTACCTCCAATGAAGTATGTGCCAAAAAGCCTATTCCCAGTTTACTAAACTACTTTCAGCCATTCATTTAATACAAGTCGCACGCTCATTTCTTGGCTTTTTCATCTAAAAAGATGTTCATTTAATGCCTTAAAAAGGGAAAATTTATGGTTATTTTGAACACCCATTAATCTGGTTCTAATGACTTCTTATACACAAGAAACATTGTGATATAACTATCAAACATTGTGATATAACTATCAAAACCGGAAGGATTAAGGACTTGTGGGGAAAAGGGAATTAAAAAAAAAAGTATATTAAGAAGCAACCACTGAAGGTCTAACATGTATCAAGTATTAAGGAAAAAACAATTTTTTTTCTTTTTTTTTCTTTTTGGGATAAGTTAGAAATGAAATAACAAATGTATAGTGTTAGGAATGTAAGCTGTATTTTCTTAATAACTTAGTTTAAAAAGCCAATAGTTAATATTTACTCTAGTAATCTCCACAGTTAATTGGAGCCGTAGTGAGTTGTGTGCACTAATCGGACTATTAACCTTCATAAGTGACCAAGTAAATAAAGATTAGAATAGTAAAAAGTAAAATATTAACAACAGGGTCCTTGTATACCCACTTCAAGTAGGGCTTAATGAAGTATACTCCCAGCTCTTAGAAGTCAATATTTTATTTCAGTATTTCTTGATCATATGAAAAGACATGCATTATATGTTTCTGTTGGCCTAAAGGACCCAATTCCTAGGTTTTGACAATTACAAACTTAAATTATGAGCTAATGGTCACTTGAGTTAAAGAAAGCAGGGTTTGAGATCAAATGGCACCATTAAGCATAAATGCATAATCGAAGCTAACATTTAAGACATTTAAGTGCAACACTTCAAGCTTATGCTTCCTTTAGGTTCACATTGTAAAAGCTTAAGTTTGAATAGAAAATTTGACTGCAGTAACAAGGTATCTCTTTATGAGTTACTGTATGTAGGAACCTCTGCACGGGCATCATTGATTTAAAAATCTAACTACTCATTTGGAAATTATCTCTAAATGGCTTTAATTATTTGGAATCATATACAAAATTTCATGAAACATTAGCACATAACTTTTTGCATTATTCTTGTGTTATCTCTTGAGAGTAAGATTATTGACTCCACTATCTTGTGCATTCAGTTCCATCAAGCTTCTTAGAGCTGAATACTAGTTTTGGTTACTGTTCACCTATTCGAGAGATATTCAAATGATCCAAAATCTAATTTAAATTGCATTTTAAAGCTTTTTGCTCGGGTGCAGCCAAGTTGAAGTGAGGAGCTTGCTTAGGTAGAGAAACAAGCTTTCCATTTGGTCTCAGAAGTTTTGATCTTGCGAGTAAAACATGAGATATAATGCAAAGCATATGTCAAATACGCAGTTCAACTTCAATTTCAATGTGTTTCTTCTGTTTCTTGTAAAAAATATAGCCTTTTAACTTCATCAGTAAGAATTCAAAACACAAGTTGCATTACATACCTCAGAGAATGCAATCCTATGTGATCGTCGAGGTGGTATCTTGCTAGGATTAAGTTCGTGATTATGAACTTTTACAAAACCATATATGGCCCACTTTCCTCCATCTTTGGCAGCTATCCTTAACAAGGCATTGCAGCCCTCTCTAGTTGCTGGGCGTGATGGAGGAATTCTACTTTCCCTGTTTGTAGTTTTTCCAGGGCGAAAACCTTCCTTTGAACAAACGAACTCCCGGCCGATTATTGAGTTGTCTTTAAGTGAACGACGAGTGCGGTTATTCCGTATGGTGAAGCCCTCACGCCTGCCATACATCTCATAAAATTCCCTAGCATCCTCTGCTGATTCAAACTCCATACCAACATATGGTTCTATAAGTTTCAAACTTAAAGGTATAGTCTTGGAAGATGTTTGGCCGATATATTCATTTCCATTTGGACTATCAGATAGCTCCTCTTCTGCTGTTTCGTGGTCATCAAAGGTTTCAGCTAGCCATCGCCTATACATTTTGTTTGAATTATATCCTTCGCTAGAAGAGCCCGCCATTATGAATCTATTACAAATTAAGATCATTTACTGTAGCAATCAGTATACTGGATTTTAAACATGATTACAGCACAAAATTGTAACACCTGCCATGTGAGGTATTTATTTGAAGAAACACAAAAGATACAGATACCAATATAGCATGTTCAGTCATTTATCCAGTTGAGTAGAGTAGACAAATAAAACAAATATATTACTAGAAGAAACTAACCCAGAAGGAAAGTGTCTTTTATAATATCAATTTCCAAGTTTCAAAGCTAGTGGATTTTAACTCTATCGGCTATTCTGACTAGTCCACCATAATAGGAGCTTTATATATATATTTTTCACTTTTAGCTAAAAATCTAGTTTATCTTTCATTTTTCCCTCTTTTGTTCTGTCCTTTAAAATCAACTTAAAATCTAAAACAAATTACATGAGTTGTGAGTCTTGTGACCTCATCCAATCTTCATGAACTCACAAATTATACAAAAAGATTTCACCAGAGATAGAAAGGAGATTGATTATACAAAGACATGAGAGAAAATCAACTAAAAAAATGGGTTTCGTAAATTAAAAATTCCCACTTGATATCTACCAAATGGGGAAGAATTTACCATTACATTTTGGTATATACAAAAAAAAAAAAGAGTTTAAAAAATTATAGAAACAGAGAAAAATTGAAACATACAGGAAAACTAGAAAAGAAACATACATACCCTTATGTAATGTAATGCATCAGAAGAAATTAAATGTTCAGATCGGAAAAGAAAGCAGCGTCATCTCTTCCGATTTCAACCCCGATCAAAAAAGAGCGCAGTATGGCATTTGAAGCTCCATTAATGGAGACTTCATATCCATAAAATTGAATCTTTCTTGTTTTCTGTCCTTGACCTTAGAATCAAACCCATGAATCTCCTTTGTTTGTTATTTTTTTCTTTGAGATATCTGAAATTTATAAGATAGTGGGTTTGTAGTTGTTTTGGGGTGATTGATGATGGTGTTCGGTGGAAATGAGAAAGAGACTAGTTGCAACCTGTTTGGCAGCAGCTTATCCGTTGGCAAACCAACTTATAAGCTTCTTTCTACTGTTGAACATTTGGATTAATTAGCAAATCAACAAATATTTATTTTATCAAGAAAATAAATTCATACACTTTTTGTTAATTAAAATTTTCAAATATTAAAATTCCCGTAATATACATTCAAACATAATTTTTTCTAATTTAAAAGTTTAATATCCATAAAAAGTGCAAATTAACACAAAAATATTATATTATATTTTTTTCTAAATATTAAAATTTACGTTAAACAAACTTAGAAAAAACTTGTTACGGAACGAATCTAATAATTTATATAATATAAAAAAGTATTAAAAGTTATATAATATAAAAAATTATATAATATAAAAAGTATTAAAAAACTTGTGACAGACAAAGATTTGTGTTTTTGTTTCTTAATTTGTTTTAGAAAAAAAGTTTTGATCAAATGGCGTTTGCAACTTCTCCCCTCCAGACATGCATTCTTCTTCCTGCTGCCTCAAGTAAGTACTATTGTTTTTCTTTTTTCGTTTGTTGTTTAGCTTTGTTTATATTATATATATAATTTTTAATACTTTTTTATATTATATAAATTATTAGATTCGTTCCGTAACAAGTTTTTTGTTTAATGTAAATTTTAATATTTAGAAAAAAATATAATATAATATTTTTGTGTTAATTTGCACTTTTTATGGATATTAAACTTTTAAATTAGAAAAAATTATGTTTGAATGTATATTACGAAAAATTTAATATTTGAGAAATTTAATTAACAAAAAGTGTATGAATTTATTTTCTTGATAAAACAAATATTTGTTATTTTTTAACATTTATGTTATTTATCGTACAAGTTCATAATTTAATTAATTAGATCAAGTTAAATAAAAATGATAATATACATATTTATATTTAACATTTGACTAACGGTTTGACTAACGGAAATTGGCCAAAAATAGAAAATGAACACTTTTGCACGACTAATGCATATTGGAGGAACAATTGTGTCCAAAAAAAAATATAAGGAACATTTAGCAAAAATATGATAAATTGGAGGGTCAAATTTGCTAATTAGTCATTCCTTTACAACTTATTGTATGACTTAATTTTTAAATTATAAGTCAAAATTAATAAATAATAATTTATAACTTATTTTAAAATAACTTACATGCCATTCATAATAATTGATAATAAGCTAAAATCTATTTTGCCCTATTCTATTTTCTTAAACGGCATCTTTGTCTTCCCAACCTATCTCTGACTCCCTTCTCTGACGTAAACAACCCTGTTGATCTCCAGCCTAGATCTGATTTCTTCCCCTTCTCTAACGTAAACAAACGGCTGCTCTGCGCATCCGGTCGATTGGAATCACTCCCTCTCGCTCGATTGGGTCAGTCTCTCTTTCGGCTTACAATCGGTACGATTTGTGACTTCCAAACCCACAGATATATTATACAAGTAGAATTTCATTATTTTCTGTTTGGTTTTGCTTTGTCCTAATTGTCTTGTATTGTTTTTGTTTTAATAGGAGTATTAATTTTAAGGTTTAGAGTGGAACTTTATTTTTGGGTGATTCAATTTTAGTGGTTTGTTTTTCCTTCACGCCCAGTCGCCCTTATTTCATTCCATTCTTATGTCTCTCTCCTCCATATTTCAGAGCTATCGTGCAGGGGTCCTAACAAACTTCAGTATCAGCCTCCTACCCTACAAATTAACTATCCAAGTTCGCAAGGCATCATCAAAATCCGCATTCTAACTTGAAATTCAAAAAGGGTTTGATAGTTTTTCAAGTTTTTCTCAAAACTTTTCCAAGCAAAGGTACACATTCCTAAAATCAAGTTTTACTTGCTTGGGGTTGTGATTTGGTTGAGTTGCATAGCAGGTGCATCAATTGAATTTTTAGTGAATGTGATAAAGAATTTTCTGGTTATATTGTTCTATCATACTTGGTCTGATCATAGTTGCAAAGGTGCTACTTGTAACTGTTCAATTATGAAGTATTTCAGTTGTTTTTCCTTCACTGTTAATTGGTCTATTCTGTTTTTATTTTGTGATTTTTTTGTGCACTCCACATGTTTTTCCTTTTAATTTGTGCAAATTTGTTTTGCGGAATGCTTGAGCAAACGACTTAACGCAAATAGAAGAGAATCATTGTAAGTTCGTTAAATCAATTCTTAGGTTTTACTCCCTCAGTTCCAAAGTTAGAGATACATTTCTAAAAAAGAAGGAATATTTTACTTTTCTAATCATATTCCATGTGTTAGATTGACTTTTAAAATAATGATACAAACAAGAAGCCACTACCTTTAGAAGAAACATCTTTTATGTATCAAATAATTTCTTATTAGCATCACCAAAATACTAGGACTACAAATCCATTAAATTCCATTTTAATCACTCAATACATATTGAGTCACCCAGTACATATTCAGTACTCATTTAAAAGTATGTAATAAATTCAAAAGTAGAAATAATAAGGGAATTAAAAAGGCTCTAACAAAACCCTAAGAAAAAGGAGCCTTTATTCAACAACATTTTGCACGGCAGGAGATGGCGTCTCCAATGATTGACCCTTTTGCTGTTGTTGAAGAATAGACTTCTGTTCCAGCTCTCTCCATTTGTTGATCGCAGCCGTGCATATAACTGCAAAGAAATGCAAAAATATTACTCCACTTTCATAAGAATTGCAATTGAGAAGATGAAATGGTAATAATTAGGTATAGATGAATGTAAGTAAGAAGTGGGTTATTGATTGGATTTACAGCCGGCGCCGACGAAGTAGAGCAGACGAACAAGCTTCGGCCCCGCCTCTTCTCCTCTCTGATCTCTCTATTATTCTCTCTCGGCTTCTGCTAAGCTCTGTTTCTCTGTTTCTGAGTTTTTCTGAGTTTTGGACGGAAAAGGAAAAAAAAATAGAAAACTTAAATCAGAACACACTTAAATTTTCCTTTGGGCAGCTTCTGAGTTTTTAATAGAAAAGAATTTAAAATTAAAATGTTTTCTTTTTTGCGTTTTTTAGGAGGAGAAATATAATCGTAATTCATAGGTAAAAAACAACAGATCTTAATTATCATCTAATAGATAAAATTAAATTGGGGACATGAGTTGTAATTTAAAATTTATTATATTGAAAGTTGAGGATAATATGAGAATTATAATATATTACTTATTTTAATTTTTTTTCGGTCCAAATCAGGCCAATTTTGGACGGAAAACTTTGGCACGAAAAGTGGCCAAGTTTTCTATCCATTTATTTTCTTTTCCGTTTATTAAAGAAACATAGGAATTAGAAAGAAAACTTAAATTTTCCATCCATTTTTTTTCATGTCTATTTTAAAACTCAGAAATAGAGCGTGACTCTTCTGTTAGCCAATTTAATGTAAGATGACTTGTTACTCCTTTAGTAGGCGCCTGTTTGGAAAAAACAAAAATAAATTGGTTTTAATAATGTAAAAAGTTTGGGGAGAAAGCATTAATTTTATGTTGGATACTATATTACTGAACTAGCTTATACTGCCAAGCACGAATTTTTTTAGAATTATTGATACTTTTTAATATTATAATAATTAATATATTAATATATTAATTATAATAATAATAATAAATTAATATTGTGTAGATAATTTTATAAGTAACTTTTTTCCTTCTAAAATATACTATTTAACTGATAATGTATAACTAATTACTGATGAAAAAAATTAAATAAATTAAAAAATCTATGATAATAGTTATTTATTTATATAAAATTAATGCATACATATATATATATTTAAATGAAGGATTTAATAGTTTAAATATGCATAATTAAAAATATTTTTTGTAACTAATTTTTTTCTTCTAAAATATATTATTTAACTAATAATGTATAACTAATTACCGGTGAAAATATGAAATAGATTTAAAAATCTATGATCATAGTTATTTGTTTATATAAAATTAATGCTAGTATTTATATTTAAATGAAGGGTTTAACAGTTTAAATATACATAATTAAAAATATTATACCATTAAATAATATTGTTATCAAGAATATGATTTTTTAAAGAATACTATCTAAATTAAAAAATATATAAGAATAAGATATAATGATAAGTAAATAATCATGATAGTAAGAATGTTAAAGAAAATAGTTTGAAATCAAATAAAAAATATAAAAAAGTCTCTTTTCCCTGAATTTTATGTTTATGTTACTAAATTTCAGGGTTGAAGGACCACTCCTAAAATATTGGGTTGAGAGATGATTTTGTGTGATTTTATGTACTATATAGATGATAAATCACAACCAAAATTGTTTAGGATATTTTTATATTAATAAATATAATTTTCCTATTCTCTTATTTTTTTGTTATGTTATCACACTATTTTATTTTCTGGTACAACATTTTGATTTCATTTTGACAAAATTATAAAGTGAATGACTATAATGATAAAAGTCGATTTTTTTTTCTCAAAATTTATTTTTGATGAAAATTACCCTAAAGTTTAAAGGAATAAATAATATACAACTTTTGTAAAAAGATTTTTGGTGTAATATTGATTTGACGCTTAAAATTTAAGGTCTTTTAAACGAGGAAAAAGATTATCATGTAAATTCATTTTAAATAGAAACTATAATCGAGTTACGATTTGTCAAATACTTCTAATGAGATAAAAAGTTGAAAAGAATTGTACAAGACATTGCTTTATAATTAGGCCTAACAACGTGGTACAATTATGATACGGGGATCCTACTCATACTCTTTTGTCAATATGTAATTTCTTTTAACACTCGATTTGTCCTTGAAAAAATATCTCATACTTGCCTTGTCTCGCACTACTTTCCTGAATTCTCCCTTTCTTGCGAAAATTAAAACTCCTCCAATTTTTTGTATTACTTTTTCTACAATTAATTTTATTTAAAAATAAAAAATTTCAATATTTCTATCACTAACAATACCTTGTATAACATATGTTATGAATTTTTAATTTAATAAACCTAAATAGGTACATAATTGTATATTATTATATATACTAGTTAATTGCACACACTGTGTGTGAATTTAATATAAAAGGATAAGATAATGAGAGAATAAAATGCTATATTTGGTTGGTGGGAATGGAATGAGTTGGGAATGAAATGACCCTTCTTTTTGGAATGACTAAAAACATATTTGGTTAGTCAGTTAGTACGAGTATTCCATTCCTTTGGTTATTCCATCCCTATCTGAAATATTATTTTTCATTCCTTAATAAATAGATGGGTTTATTTCATTCCCTCCCACTTCGTTCATTTTTCATCCGACTCCGCTTCGCTCGCCTCTCCTCCATCACAGGTGTATGTCCCTCTCCTCTCCTCTCTTTTCTTTCTCTTTTTCTCTCCTCTCTCCTCCTCTTTGTCCTTTATCTCCACATCTATCCTCTGAAATTGATTTTTGTTTTCTGGGGTAATTTTTCTTCGTTTGCTACTCTCTTTCAATTCGGTAAAACATCTAATCTCAGTTTATTTATTTGTAATTTTGTCACTTTGTTCATCCATTGGTGCTTAATCAAATCTGATTTTGGTTATATGTGGTGATTTTGGTACTCAATCAATTTTGATTTTGGATATATGAGATTTTGGCAGTAATCGTTCGGTATTTGGTAATAGGTTGATCATGATTCATGTGATTAGCTTAATCTGCATCTGATTATTGAAAATATATTGTATTTATATTAAATGTGTTTGCCATTTATATAATGCTCACTACCTGTTTGTGGAAATGCCCAAGTGCGCTGCAGCAGTGGTTTGTAGAATGATTTGTGATTTTTTGCCATTTTTCTTAGTCATTAAGTGTGTGTATTAAGTGGGGATGGTGTTGATAAATTAATGTTCTAAGGTCTTTAATGATCAGTTTGATTATATCTTTAGTCACCATCTTTTGGTTGTCGTGACGCTCTTTTAGGCAGTACTGATCTTCGTCAAGACTATCACCATTTGCATTGATATATAGTGATTGTAAGTATAAGCAAAGTAATGACTAGTTTAATTGAGGATGTAAGAATTTTTCGGGTTGCCATTAGTCTTATTTAGTTTTCTTGGTAAGGACAAATTTAGAATGCATTTATACTTGAATATGTTTGTATTTGGTTAGAAATTAACAAAGGATTTGGGAGTAGTCAGTTATGAGCATAGTTATCAAGGCGACAAGTCGAGGCGAGGCGACAGCCGGGAGCTTAAGCGCTTAGGCGACAAGGCGCCCGACTAGTCGTCCACAAGTCGACAAGTCGTTAACAATGTAAATTTTATACGAATAAAATTATATATATTTAATATTTATATAAATATTGATATATTTATTTTTTTAATGATTTACCATATTCATAATACATGTAGCATATCAAAGCACAACAAGAAGTGAACAAGATCAAGTCAAAATGGATAATTTTATTATAGTTGTAAACTTGTAATTTTTTGAACTTGTACAACTTCAAATTATATAAATGGTGATACCTTTGTAATATTTAGTTTAATTCAATATACTTTATTAAAGCAAGTTCTTTCTCTTAAACATGGGTAATTGTTGGGGAATATATATATATATATATATATATATGTATATGTATGTATATGTGTATATATATGTATATGTCTATATATATGTCTATGTATAATAGATTAATTCATGTCCCAAACAGGTTACATGTTTTACAGTTCATAAAGGTTTTGATGTCTTGGTATTCTTAGCGTATTAAGTTTATCAGTTCCTGGTCGTCTGGAGCTTTGAACTTTGTTGTCTGATGTTTACTTTGTCATTACACAATATAAAAGAAATTGAGCATATAAAGTAATGCAAAGAGTGAGAGCAAAATAATATATTTTACTTGGTTTATGCTCTCCCAAGTAAAGACAAACCTTAGTGGGGCAGCAAAATTAGAAGCTAGTGGAGGGGCAACAGCTAATGGAGCACAGGGATGTGTGTATATATATATATAAAATATATATACACACATATATATATATATATCTGTGTATATATATATATATATATATATATATATATATATATATGGAGCATGGGGATGTGTGTGTGTGTATATATAATATATACACATATATGTGTGTATATATATATATAAATTTTGCTGCCCATTAAGGCTGCCCATTAAGGTTTGTCTTCACCAAATATCATCAGTACTCAACCCATGTCAAACATGAGGTTGGGGGTTCAATCCTTGGTGGCAGCAAGGAGTGTGTGTGTGTCAAAGTAGCAAAAAAAAAAAATGCTGCTCAACCACAAAGTCGTCCAAGTCGCCCAAGTCGTCCACCAAGTCGCTCGACTTTCTCCCCTCCCACCAAGTCGCCCCGACGCCTTCCCAATATGCACCGACTGGACGCCTAGGCGTTGCCTAGGCGACGCCTAGGGGACGACTTGATAACCATGGTTATGAGGCTCCATAACTAATGAATAAGAAAAATAAACTCATGTCATAACAATCTTGGATAACAAGTCAAATAAAAACAATAAGTCCATGCATGCATTTGCAAATAATAAGTTATTTACCAATAATAAGCTGTTTAAATAATAAGTTCTTTACTAATAAACTGTTTAAATAATAAATTATTTTACCAATAAACTGTTTAAATAATAAGTTGTTTACTAATAATAAGCTATTTAAATAAGTTGTTTACCAATAATAACCTTCGATATGATATTGAATCAATGTATCTTTTTATAATGTCATTTTTAATAATCTTTACATTTTATTTTAACTTATAAGTCATTATCAGTCGAACATCTTCACAACTTGTTTTAACTTAATTTCTAACTTATAAGTCATTATCAGCTGAACGGTTTTACTTATAAGTCACAACTTAAAACAACTTATAAGTCAACTTATATTTTAACTTATAAGTCATTTTAAAATAAGTCATTCCCGAACAGGCCCTTAGTTTCTTAGCAGAAAAGGGAAATTTCTTTTTGTAATTGATGTTTACACATTGAAATCATCTATATTGGTTTTCTCTTCTTACAATTGCTTTTGTTAACTGGAGTGGCATTGGTGTTTAAATCGTTACATAAATCATTGAAGTAGGTTAGGGGAAAGAACATTAAACATGTGCGGGGCACCTGAATATTGTAATAGTTGACTAGTTGATATTGCCACATTAGTTAATGAACTTCAATTCATATTATGTTTTTCATAACTATATCAACTCTGATAACATGTGAGAGAGGTCCTTTGGAAAAATGAAACTATATCAAAAAGATATGTGAGCTCATATAATCAATCTGTCAAAAGGTCAAAAGGCCAGCTTGAATTTGCATATTTATCATATTTTAAGGAATTATCTTGTTCGGATTGTGGTATTGTCAAAAGGCCAGCTTGAATTTGCGTATTTTAAGACAACTATTAAGGGTTTCTGGGTTCGGACAGATTGAATCAGGCAAAATTGTCAGGCCTATACGATAATAGTTGACGAAATTGATTTGCTGGACTCATGTCGGCTTCGAAGACTATACTATTGCATAGATGATGGGCCAAGTTGTTGAAACCCAACAGACCTCAGTCAATTTATTACCCAGTTCTTAAAGCCCAAAGTCCCCAAGCACCTTTCTCTGTTATCAGATCAAGCATTTATCCGCAGAAAGTCAAGGAAGTAGTAATGGAGAAAAAAGGTGGCTCAAAGTTGAACATCGGCATCATACATCCCGATCTCGGAATCGGTAAAATTTATTTTCGCAATATATATACGTTGATATGTTTTTTTATTTGATTTATTTATGTGTTATAATAACTGAATTTTGAAGCTACTGAAGTAAGAGTTTCGGATATCCTTGCATTATTTCTCTTAACGAACCCTTGATACGACTATTCATTAGCTTCCATACCAGGATTAAACATTTTTTATTTTGAGTTTCTTAGAATTTATTTAGTTATTTAACTCTACCGTTCCTAAAGCAAAGAAAACCCTATATAAGAAGGAAAAGGCCACAAAGAAGCGAAGAAAATTTTGAAATTTGCAAGAACAAAATCTTGAATCACAAGGTCTTGCCTTTGTGGCAGAAATAATTTCTGTCCACGTTAAATTTGAAATTTGAAATAGTTTGATTAGAGGATATAGATTTCCAAGAAAAAAGATATGATGTTAGAGCTTTTCATGCGGAATTACATGTGGTGGCAGTGGTTTATGGATTAACATACCCTTAGCAGTATGGAGTTGGCCATGGTATCTGCAAAGTTTTATATCTTCCTGTTCTTCTTAGTATCGTTATCTTCCTTATAATTGGGATGTGTGTGTTCCCCCTCTTTCTTTTGATAAATTAATTTTTGCTCATATATAAACAAAAGAATAAACGTACTTGAAAGTGAAAATAACTAGGTTCTCACATACTGTACTCCCAGCCAATTGAAACTATGTCTAAGTTTTATATGGCCAATCGACCTCATCAAACTTGGGGTATGGTGCATTTTGTGTATACGTATATATTTATCTTCATGTACCAATAGTCTTAGTTATTTATGATTATGTGCGACTCTATTTGAGGGTATGAAGTTCCTGATGACTTTTTGCATTTATGTTACTGTTACCAATTTCTTTCCTGTCTTCTTGTTGTATTCCTCCTCTTTTCTGTGAGGTCTGTTGTTATACTTATCACATCTTTACTTGACATGATGCGCAGGTGGAGCTGAAAGGTTAATTGTTGATGCTGCCGTAGAACTTGCATCCTATGGGCATAATGTTCATATTTTCACGGCACACCATGATAAAACTCGATGTTTTGAGGAAACTCTTGCAGGTGAGACTTTCCAAATTCAGAATACGTAAAGAAATAACTGGTTATCTTTATCTTCTTTTCAAATCGTGATATTGAATTGTATATTGAAACTGTTGTTTCCCAAAAGCACTTAAAGATTTAGAATGAAGTTGAATAGATCCTTTTTAAAATTGATTTATTAAGGATATAACCAGATAATTAGTTAATTAGATTGATTATGCACAGCGAAATATACTTTTATAAAACCCCCTTTAAGATTACAGAAAAGATCGCAGTTCTAAATTTAGTTATATCTCAAGTCACAAACAATATAATATATACGACAGAACGATTCTTGAGATACTTTGCAATATGGCTTTTACTCGGTGATTGCTCTACGATCAGTCTTCACGTAGCGATTCGTTGTTTATTTTACGATTTGAGGTGAACATTATGACAAAAGCAAATGCTCTGCGATCCATCTGATGCATTGCGATCATGAGTTTACTCTGCGATCTATCATCTTCACATTACGAACTGATAGAATAACTCAACGAACATTTTTAACCTATCAACTATACATCAAATTAATTCAAATAGATCAACCTAACATGTTTGATCTTTCTATTCTAAGTCCTTGTACATTAGCTTATCATTAAGGACTTTACAAATTTGCCGATTACAAATATACATTAATTGCTCATTTCATCACCAAATCATTAAATCAATTATGCAGACTCTAACAGAAACATTGTCCAGGTACCTTTCCAGTTACAGTATATGGTTCTTTCCTTCCTCGGCATATCTTCCAGCGTCTTCATGCAGTATGTGCATATCTTCGTTGCATCTTTGTTGCCCTTTGTATGCTGTTTATGTGGTCCTCATTTGATGTTATACTCGCGGATCAAGTCTCTGTAGTCATTCCACTGATGAAGTTAAAAAGGTCAACAAAGGTAACTCTTGTTGTTTTATTCTGACCACCACATGCTCATGGTATTAAAGTTATTCATGTGGTCCACTACCTATACAGGTTGTATTCTATTGCCATTTTCCTGATTTGTTGCTAGCTCAACATACAACTGTTCTCAGGAGGATTTACCGGAAGCCCATAGACTTCATAGAAGAAATAACAACAGGTCTCCTATTTGCACTATTGATGCACCTCTTTGTTGCTTTCAAAGTACGGGTTCTTATTAGATTTCTTGGTGGAACTGCAGGAATGGCAGATTTAATTCTGGTTAACAGCAAATTTACTGCAACTATGTTTGCAAAGACGTTCAAGCATCTTGATTTGCGCGGAGTTAGACCAGCTGTGCTTTATCCAGCAGTAAATGTGGAGCAGTTTGATGAACCGAATTCTTTCAAGTAACTAATATGCTTCTATCTCTTGGTATCTTGTAGTTCTACGCATGGTTAGAAAGTGCCTATTTTGAACTTGTATTTAAGTGCACTCTCTTGAATTTGTAAGTTTATTTTTTCCCCCCTTTTTTAGGTTGAATTTTCTTTCTATCAACCGATTTGAAAGGAAAAAGAACATAGACTTGGCAATATCCGCCTTTGCAATGCTTTGCACAGATGAATCCAATGTTCTCCAAGGCTATAAGGTGGCCGATACTACCTTGACTATTGCAGGCAAGTCTACATATTTTCAGTCTGAGGTCAGTCATCAATTTATACCCGTTATCTTGGATTGGGTGTGGCTCTATCATTAATTGTCTATGTTAGGGTATGTTCTATCATTACTATTTGTTGCTATCAAGATGTTATGCTAGTTCTAGAAGTTGTTTACTTTGTTCTCTTAGCTCGATCCTGTGTGGTGGACGGGCCTTTGTACAACTCAATAAAGCCTTGCTCCAACTGCTTGAGGTTTGTTACATAAATCGCGTCCCTTCCATTTTGCTCATAAGGCTAAGAGTTGTGCTATACCTTGCGAAATATGTAAGACAACTGATTATTGCGAAACACTTGGATGCAATACAAACAAGAAGGGTCCACCACTTTGCACGTCTATTTCAAAAGTTTACCGATAATATCTCCCCATGTAGGTCGCAACAAGGAGTCGGATTGGATTTAATTGTATGTATCATTTTCCTAAGGCTACACTCCGAGCTATCATGTTCTTCATTATCAAATCCCCCGTTCTCACGAGTCAACTTACTGGCTTACAATTTTTGTGTTAAAAGTGCCCCGGCCTGAAGGTTCTAATGTTGCCTCGCCTTGTTTCATTTCGTTCTTCATTTCCTTATTCTCGAATCCAAGGGGGACTTATCATATGGATACGAAGGATAAAAGAAGAATATAATAAGAGAGCAAAGAGGCAATGGTCGTTCTCACCACCCTTGAATCCTTCCTCTAAAACCATTCTAAAACTGATTTCTCACTGTTTACCTTCTAACCCAAGCCACATTCTCGGGTATTTATTCATTTATTTTTATCACTAATCCACCTTCAATATCCATTCTCCGGCGTCAGTTATGATCAGAACGTGTTGTTTTTAGCCACCTAACATTTTTCTATAGTGTTGCTGATGTAGGATTTTATACTTAGCTTACATGAGATCGCCCTATGCGTATTTGAATAATTATGATTATATATTACTCAACATTAAACTAAAATTGGAAATCTTAGAATAGACGCGTTGTGCTTGTCCCTGGAGACGCTGTGAGGTTGTATTTCCCCCCAGTTACAATACAATTACACTGAGATGTTCACTGACTTCTGGTTTTGGAGATGCGTAGTTATATAATAATCATTCATCTGGTGATCTGGTAAAAAGATGTACACTGAGTTAAAATGGACTTCCAAACAATTATATGTATGTACTACATGCACTGTAGAAACATTCTATGCTTGAATTACGTTAAAGAATAAAATTTTTTGAAGTCAAATGGCACCAACACTTTACTGCTCACTCAAAAGATATGAAATGTAACTGAATATATGCATGATAGCATTTTCTGCTTATGAATGCGAATCTGATGCTAATTTTTGTTTCAGGTGGCTTCGATAAACGCCTTAAAGAGAATGTCGAGTACTTGGAGGAACTGAAAACATTAGCAAAAAGGGAGGGTGTGTCTGACCGGGTAAAATTCATCACATCTTGTTCTACTGCTGAAAGAAATGCATTTCTATCCCAATGTCTCTGTGTTCTTTATACCCCAAAGGTACAGTAAAGTCCTCTCTTTTTTTTCCTTTCTCCCCCCACCCTCCGCTCTCAAAAAGAGTGTTGAAATGTAGAAAAAATCTGAGGAACTGTAATTGGATTTAGGACGAACACTTTGGCATTGTTCCACTGGAGGCAATGGCAGCGCATAAGCCTGTTATTGCGTGCAACAGCGGGGGCCCTGTTGAGACGATTAAGGATGGCATTACTGGGTTTCTCTGTGACCCTAATCCAAAAGATTTCTCTTCGGCAATGACTAATTTCATTAGGGAACCTCAGATGGCAGAGAGGATGGGTGGTGAAGCGTGGCAACATGTGACAGTGTCATTTTCTACCAAGATATTTGGCCAGAATTTGAATCGATATCTTGTTGATATAGCTCGGGGTAAGACAGAGTAAGAATGTCCAAAGGCAGCATATAAAAAGATGGTAGATTCCATCACCTTCCTAGGTTCTGCAGAAAGCAGTCCAAACAAAGGTTGATTATTCATTCACTCATGAAAATATTGTGAAATTCAGATAAGGCACACTTAGAGGGGGGGGGGGTTGAATAAGTGTGGATACAGATTATTAATTTATGCATCACGTTGATTTATGCATGATGGTCTGTAAAACAATTTGAAGTATCATGTTTCTTTATCGGTATATGAAACGTGTGGCAGTAGACTTCATTAAATTCCTTGGAAATATAATGCGTATATACCTTGTGGCGGCAATCTTGGAAAAAGTGATAAGCTTGACAGATACACTTTAATGTGTAATCATTATCTTTTGACTTGATAAGTATTATGCCGGATCAGTTGGAAAGATTTGTTTTAAATTCCGGATATTAGTCTGTTAAGCAAAATATCCGGAATTAAAAACAAATCTTTCCAACTGATCCGACTACATAATACTTATCAAGTCAAAAGATAATGATTACACATTAAAGTGTATCTGTCAAGCTTATCACTTTTTCCAAGATTGCCGCCACAAGGTATATACGCATTATATTTCCAAGGAATTTAATGAAGTCTACTGCCACACGTTTCATATACCGAGAAAGAAACATGATACTTCAAATTGTTTTACAGACCATCATGCATAAATCAACGTGATGCATAAATTAATAATCATGTATTAAGATAATCAAGATGCATAGATCCCATCATGCATGAATCAATGTGATGCATAAATCTGGTTTATGCATATATAAAATTATGCATGTAAATTTCCTAGAGCCTTGAATTGAAAAATCAAATATTTGCAATGACCTTACATAATAATTCTTAATACTCAAAATAATCTTCAATCTTCCTTGAATAAACCATCGAACAATTTTCTTGAATTAATTTCCTGAAATTCACAATAAACAATTTAGTAACATTGAACCAAATCATCATCAAAACATTAGGTTTAGAATATGACAAAGTTAACATATTGTGTGCACTAAAAACTTCTGCGTGTTATTGGTGTTATCTAATTCGCTAAAACTGATGCTCAGTGGGGAAGAAAATGGGTAGTTGCAGAAGTTGTTGCAAGCAATGTTGCTGCCCATGTAACAATTTTGATTAGAGGGAACCTTGCCTTGTTAATTGATGCATATTTGACCTTATCATGTACTGACAAGATAAGGTGCTTCTTGAAATTGAAAGGATATTGAAGATGATCGATGGCATGGTGCTCTTGCAATATTAAAGAACCATACTGTTGTTTTTCTGAACTCTCAACATTGATTTGAATTGGTAAATATTCTCTGATGTTGTTGTGTCAATTTTATTACATGCATCGATGACCAAATACTCTATTAAAACGATCAAATCCTAATTTTGTTTTTGGGTTATAATCCTATCCTAATTTGAAGTTTGAATAAAATGACAAGAGCTTTTGGAGTTACCTCCACTAGCCAAAACAAGCCCATGACTAGGCCCGACAAAATATGGTAATGTGATGGTTTTGATTTATAAAATTTGGTTATGATTGTTTTTAATAACTAAAATTACATTATTTATTTTTAGTATATGCTGTGTGGGTTGGAACTATATAGTGATGAGTTAAATATAGATCAATTCATATTTTAAATTTCAAGCTTACCATTATTATGGTCTAATTAAATATAATTTATGATATTTAATTTTTATATTCCTTCACTCTCTATCTCTAATGTTTTATACATTCTTCTTCTCTCTAAAATTTTTTATACACCAATTTTTTTAGATTTTTTCTCTAAAATTTTTGTACATTTACTTTTTTAAAAACTTTTTCTACGCACAATTTTGTTTATATATATTTTTTCTCTATAAAAATTTTACTCTCTCAAATTTTTAAATAATTTCTCTCCTTAATTTTTATACACTCCCTCTCAATTTTTTATGCTCTCTCTAAACTTTTTAAATTTGTAAAGTTTCTCACTCTAAAATTTTTATAGACTAAATTTCTTTATATATCGAATAACCATATTACAGCTCATGTCTTTGTTTGATGCCTTAATGTATTTATTTTATTTATTTAATATGTTGATGTGGTTTTCATTTATTTAGTGTATTTTTTTAATACTGCTTATAGTAATGTATTCATTTTGCATTTTTTAATGTAATCCATAAGTCGTCCAACACGTCAAGTCTGTTGCCGTTTAGTGGCTCCCTCTTTTCTTTATGTTTAATATTTCTCTCCAACAGTTTGAAGTTTATTTGACATTTATTAGTACTTTTTAATAAAACTACTAAGAATTGGATCTATATAAAATTTATATTCTTGTTTAATAATTGGATAAGAAAAAAGAGATAAAAGAGAAAAAAAAATATTATGAAAATATTACTAAACTAAGTTTTCCTTTCTCTCCCAATATTTTTAATTTTGAGAAGAAAACGGTAAGAGGAAAACGATCCATATTTTTCACTATTTTCTTTTCTTTTTTCTCGTAAAAAACTCCAACACATCTGCTTGGGATTAAATTTGTACCACTTTATAAATATAGATATATGACTTTAATTTATGTGATTAAATAATCCATAGATATTTAAGTGATTAAATTTCTAATATTATATGGGCATCAATTTCATCACGGTCTCTATTTACTTTCTTACGCATTACATTGTCACCAACTTCCTATAAAAGTAGGACCTAAATATGGGTTGGAAAATGATTTAACCAGTTTGGGTCATGAAACGGATTCATTGTTTCCAAAGAATTCGTTTAGTTATTAGTTACAAAATATGGTTATGATTTTATTAAGAATTAAAATTATATAGTTTATTTTTAATATGAATTATGTGGGTTGAAATCAAATGGTTATAGATCCAATATAGGTTAACTTATTTTTCAAATTTTAACTTTACTATTATTATGGTCCAATAAAATAAATTACTTAATATATTGATTTTTTTTATATTCCTTTAAATTCTCTCTAATTTTTTTTATACATTCTCTCTCTAAGCAATTTAATTCCTCCCTCGATTTTTTTATAAGTTCTCCCTCTCTCTAAAAAAATTTACACATAGTTTTTTAAACTTCTCTCCCTAAAAGTTTTACCCTCTCTAAAACTTTTATACTCTCTCTAAAACTTAACTTAATAGTTATAGGATTTTGATATTTTTATAAGACTCCACTTACATGAATAGTAAATGGATTTACACTCATATAGTCACATGAGTGAGACATTTTGAAAATATTAAATTTTCTTTGTAGAAATAATAATTCTCTAATTTTAAATGTTTTTTTTAATCTTAAACTAATTTAAATCCAATATATACTACAAAAGTTCATACGTAAAAACAATAAAGTATCTAAACAAACCTTGGTACAGTCAAATATGATGCAAACGTAGCCTAAAGGCATAGGTTACTTCAAAGGAGATTTAAGGCTGCTATTGGAAGACTGTTTTGCTGGATAACTTAAGAACATTGGCGAACTGCTCATGGTGAAGATGACGTGGAAATGAAAAATGGGTTCAAACCGGTTAACTGGTTTTAGCCTATTTTTTTTTCAAAAATACGAGTCAAAACTTTAAAATTCAAATAACTTAAAATAATTAATCAACGCAAATAATTCTAATTAATTTGAGTTAACCCATCAGTTTGTAAATCAAATGTATTAGTAGGAAAAATAAAAGTCAATTCATTTGATTGGTTACTATGCACGTAGCATTTAATTGGCGAGGATAAAGATGTTAAATTTTATAAGAAATAAGAGTAGATATTTATACAAAAGTCGTCTTATATTTATATTCGGAGTACAGTTTGTGATTGAGAAGATGAAAGTTTTTGAGTTTAAGAAGTAACTGTTTTTATCTTTTAAAATGTAAAATAAAAAAAATTTCATTAGGTTTACTACTTTGTTTACACCAACTCAACTCCCGCTTTACAATATAAATAAATAAATAGATAGCTAGCTTGGTTCCAACAAATTAAAGGTATGCATATATATAGTCCGGCCACTAGGAGTAATTAGAGAGGATTGATGGAAGGAGAGATATAATCATCAGGCTCAGGCGTTAGAGGTGCAGGAGATAAGTATAGGAGGTCTTTTCTGCATGATCATGTAGGGGAGAGCACCCATGGTGGTCCGTCCATTTATGATGATGTTAATCTCCTTTTTAAACGAGGCCGAACCAACAGGGACGGATCCAGGAATTTTTTTCAGTTGGGACAAAATTTTAACGAGACTAGTATCATTCATGAAAAAAAAAACATATAAACTACAATTGACCACAACGAGTTTTCATTTCGTGAAAACGTTGCACTATGGTTTCGTTATTAACACAAGCAAAAACATCTTTTTCAATATAAACAATCAAGCTATCACTCAACCATTGATCTCCCATTCTATTTCGAAGTGGACTTTTGATGATCTTCATAGCGGAAACGGCTCTCTCCACTGAAGCAGTTGCCACCGGTAATACTAAAGCTAATGTAACAAGCTTATAAACATGATTATATGCTCTATGTTTCTCTGTCTCCACCAATTTTTTTGCAAGACTACCAATTCCTTGTAATTGAGAGAACTCACCACTCCTACGCATATCTTGAACATAAACCGCAAGTTGATCTTCAAGTTCCAAAATGTCTCTCTTAGAGAAGTCTTGAGGATAAACATTGGCAAAGTTAACAAGCTTTTGTTTGTCAAAAGCTTGAAATGAATCATTCGGGCTTAAACATGCCATACAAGTAAGTAACTCAGTATTTACCTCATTGAAGCGATGATTCAACTCTTGAAGTACTTTATCAATCACGGCCATGAAATAGTTCACACGATAATGATGGAGGTTTGTTACGACGTGAGCTCTACGTCTTGATCTCCCTCGAGGTACAAATGACGCATCCATTAAAGGAACCATAATATCATGTTCCCCACAAAAAATAGAAACTTGATCAAGCAAATCATCAAATCCATTATCCCTGATGTGCTGTAGTTCTTCCTTAGAAGTTTGGACTAAATGCATTGCATTGACAAGATCTTGATCTTTCCTTTGTAATGATTGTGACAAACAATTTGTGACTCCCAAAATAGATCTCATCAAAAATAGAGGGAAGACAAACTCAAAAGTTTGGATATCTTCCAATGACTTATTTGCTTCACCCAAATTATCAATGTAACCATCATCAACAATCAACTCAAGAACTTTCACCACGGATTTGAACATTGAAATGATACTAAGCAAAGTACCATAATGTGATCCCCAACGTGTATCACCGGGTCGCTTAAGACTAGTTTCTTGATTTAAGCCTTTTTCCGTTACAATACAATCATTTTCAAGAGCATCCGAAAGTTCCTTTTGTAATTGATTTCTAAGTGCATCTCGACGCTTACACGATGCTCCAACAATATTGACCACCATATTAACCGGTAAGAAAAAAGTGACAATATCAAGATTTCCCTTTGCCACGGCCACAAGTGCTAATTGAAGTTGATGTGCAAAACAATGAACATAAAATACACAAGGATGTTCTCTCAAAATAATGCTCTTAAGACCATTAAACTCACCTTTCATATTGCTAGCCCCATCATAACCTTGACCGCGTAGCATAGATATGCTCAAGCCTAATGTAGAAAATAATTGATCAACAACCTTCTTTAGTGACTCCGAAGTGGTGTCACTAACATGTTGGACTCCCATAAACCTTTCAATTACTTGCCCATGGTTATCTACATAACGAAGCACTACCGCCATTTGCTCCTTTATGGAGATATCACGAGATTCATCAACCATTATAGAAAAGAATTTATTCTTCATATCCTCTGTGATAGCTTTAATAGTTTCAACGGCACATGCATTGACAAGATCTTTTTGTATTGAAGGAGCCACTAACTTGCAATTCCCGGGAGCATTTTTTAACACTACTGCCTCAATTTTCTCGGAATGATCAGCAAGAAAGCACAAGAGCTCAAGAAAATTTTCTTTGTTGCTTGAATCCAATAATTCATTATTGCCACGAAAAGGAAGACCTCGTCGCAACAAAAATCTAGTGCAATCAATTGATGCATTCAAGCAAGCGCGATACTTGTCACGAGTTTGGTCTGAATGCTTCATCACAGTTGTTCGGAGATGTTGCTCTTGATTCATAAGATCATCACAAGCTTGTCTTGCTTGATTGTGAGGACTACTAACCAATCCAATATGTTCTCCTAGTCTCGTGTCCTTATGCTTCCAATCTTTAAAACCTTGACTAGTAAAGGCATCACTCCTATGCTTATAAAATTTCGCCTTAAATAAATAGCAATAAATGCAAAATGCGGCATCTTTTTCTATGCTATACTCCAACCAATCATACTCATCAAACCACCTCGGGATAAATCGTCTCTTATTGGTTTGTGGGAAATTGTGATCTCTTGGTTGACAAGGTCCCTTTTGTAAATATGCTCTTCGAATTTTATCTCGAAAATTAGGATCATAACCTAATATTCGGGGTAAAAAAAAACTTACTAAGTGAAACAACGTCGTTTCACTTAGTAAGTTTTTTTAAAAAAACAAAACCTGATCTCCTTCTTCTTCATCTCAGTCTCCTCCGCTCCTCCGCTCCTCCGCTCCTCCGCACCTCCGCTCCTCCGCTGCCGGGGCATTTTAAGATCTAATGGGTGGGATTCTCGTCGGCTGCCGGGACACTTGCCCAGGTATGCTAAACTTTGGATCCGTCCCTGCGAACCAAGGTAATTAAGTACGTTCATCTTAATTAATTCATTTGTCTAAATTCATTCATTCATTCATTCATCTGATGGATGGATGGATATAATATGGATGAGATGCTATTTAAAACACATAATTAATAAGAGTAACTATAATTAGTTTGTAACAACATCCATAAATTCACAGAAGCAATAAATTATGTCATTATGATAATATTGAACTTGCCCAAAAATATTGCTAAAAGTTTTTAAAAGCCTAAACTTTGCCAGCATTTAAACGTGGATAAGTTTATGTACACTACTCCAAACACTACATTACACATCCAACTATTAAAAAGTGGGACCTGACACGGAAATCCACGTCAAGTCCTACTTTTTAATGATTGGATGTACAATGTAGTATAAAATATTGTGTTTGAAATAGTGTACGTAAACTTATCCTTTCAACATTTGTCATCTGATCGTTTATTAATTGGAAGACTCTGAAGTGACACCAATAAAAATGGCATATTACAGTTCTTTACAATTGCAGACATACTTCTTCAAGCCAACACCAATAGAAGATTAACTAATCCTTTGAAGAAAGAGAAGATTCTAGGAAGAAGAAAAAATATCCAAAAAAGGGGCCGAGTTTGGAGAGGATTCAACACATATTTAAATATTACATAAATTTATTTATATAAATATACAAATATAAACACCCACCCACACACATGTTAAAATTTTCAATACCAATAAACAATAAAAGTAAAAATATTCACAAAACAAAAATTTTGAATTATCTAAAAACCCGGATGGTATAGAAACACCAACAGAAAATGCAGACTTGAAAATCGTTTTAAGTAAATGGGATTGATGGTTCAATTCTTATCATTTTACTAAAATAAATTCAACTTCTTAGCTTCTCTACGTGCTAACTAGAGAGTTAATCATTTTTCTTTTGTTTTGACAAAATTATAAAATTTGCATCCCTGAATCTCAAAAACAAATCCCTTTTACATAAATCCAAACTTCTTTTTTTGTCAATAATCGCTGATTCGTTATTGACCAAATTTTCCAAAATCCTCAAAACTAGATTCACCTGTTCAACCACCTACAGAAGAATTTTTGCTTCTTAGAATATTCTGATCATTTTCTATAAACATTAAAAAGAAAGAAAAGGACTGATCATGTATTAGCTAGAAGTGGCTGATAAAATATAAATGAAAGATAAAATCAGAGAAACCGACCTCTAAAACTAATGTACTGCAAACCCTTCCCCCAAATAATAATAATAATAATAATAATAATAATAATAATGATAATAATAAAATTTTTACACGTTTATAGTGCCATAGAAAATATCCTGTACAATTACAATCAATAAAAAGCCTGCCACTTTAAATAAGCAGCACTGAAGTAGGAATTGCTTAGCTTTCTAATCAATAAAAGAATTAGTCAACCCAATGCATGCAGCAGGCTGAGCGTGCGGTAAATAATCAAGCTCAACTAACACTGGCTATGAAATATCAACTCAAACAAGAAGTAAAATTAATATTAGGGTCGAATAAATGAAGTACCAAAAAACACCAAATTACCCGGGAAACAAACGAGCAGCAGTGCGATAAGCTGACATTGCTTGATCCCCCTCTTCTTGAGCAGCATAAGCATTTCCAAAACCTATCCAAGCCGGTGGAAATGTTCCATCTAAACTCGTAGCCTTGCTATCATATAAAATAACCAACGTGATATTATATCAACCCAAAGAGTGAGAGCATTGTGTCATTGTGTTCGTATTCTAATGTATTCATAAACTGTAAGAATATCACCTGAAATAGCGCCTTGATTGATCATACTTTTTTATACAATAATAATAGCAACCAACAGCAAACCAAGATAGAGCCCTGGGCAGAAAAGAAAAAACCCAGTGAGTTGTTAGCCTAATACAAAATATCATGACCAAACATTTAGAAGAAAAGTGAAAGATATCATTTTCAGTGGCATAATTCGGAAAGGTCAACAGAATATGAATTGAGAACATGATTAAAACAGTTAATTTAAGTATGAGGAAGTGATTTGAAGGGGGGGAAAAATAAGTGTACTTAATGTGGCCATAACTAATGCTTGATTTATTAGAAATTCCCACTGCCCTTCAATCTTGTATAAATTTAAGGCTGAGACAGATCCAATACAGTTCCAGTAAACAGAACAATCCCAATCGTCCCCTTATCATCCCTTCAAAGCTTTTCAATTTTCAGACAACCTAAATCTACAGCAATGCTTACCTAATGTGACTGAAAGTCAGTAACCAATTGGCAACTGTTTAACAAATGCTATGAGTTCCTTATGAATCTTCTTTACTCTAGAGATAACTTTTCAGTATCATGGAGATGTTTATACAACTAAATATATTTGGAACTCTAGTTATCTTAAATTCTAAAATGGAAATTCTGTATAGCAACAAAAGTTTTACAGATGTTCTAGAAAATCTGGCTAGACTTTCATCATCAGTTATAGAGTTCACACTATGTCTCATTACTATCTAATCAGGCATAGCAATTCATTTTACGCTAATTAAGTGAAGTGATATCCTTCACCCTTATGCAAACAAACCCCACATTCAATGAAGGGTGCCCACAACACCAAAAGTCCAAACCTGGTGATAAACTAAAAAAAAATAAAGAAGAAACAAATATTTCTTGCTTTTGAGGATAGTCCTTTGTCAAGTTGCATGCCATAAGATATAGCTCATTTGAATGTCCCAGTTCCATAGCTGCGGATAAATGTACCAAGGTACATTTAAGATGGAAGGGATCCTTTTCTAGCAATCTGGATTTCATTTTGTGGAACAGAAAGGCCTCAGTGAAGGAATGTTAAAGTACAAGCCAAAATCCTTTTTTTTTTTTAAAGCTGCTTACGTTGAAGTCGATTCAAAGCATTTCTGATATTCACCGCACTGATGGTAGTACTCAGCTTCGCAAGCCAGAAGATCAGTGTTGTTTTTCGGTGTACATATGGACTGATTGGAAGGTTTTATATCGAACCCTTCTTGTTCTAGTTCTTTAAATTTGGCTTCCACAGTGTTTTCTTTATCATACTGGACAACAAAGAAGGAAAACAATTGTTTCGATACACAGAAGAACAATGCATTAATGATGAGGATAGAAGATACTCCCTCCGTCCCAAATTAATTGCTCAGTTTTGACTTTTTTAAGTCAAATTGACTATTTTTAGAATTAATAATTAAGCATATATAAATATATTTCTAAAATTATAAAAATTGTGGTTAGTAATAAATTGTATATACTTTCTTTTAGTTATAATCTCTTCACCTATATTTTAGCAAAAATAGTAAAAAGATTAGTTTTAAAAGTGGTCAATTTAACTTTAAAAAGTCAAAACTGAACAATTAATTTGGAACGAACGGAGTATATATATTATTATAAATTTAACATGCGGTAATGTCCCCACAAAGAAAAAAAAATCACTTTAATTAAACAGTTGAATGCACTTGCCTTCTTTACCAAACATGAATAGAAAGAAGAGAGCCACCCATCTTCTGGAGCAAATTTTAGTGATGAAAGTAGAGTTGTCTCTGGAATTCAACAATAGATCAATTAAAGCATACTTGATACTTTAGTGAAGTACATAGTAATTTGGGAAAGAAAAAAAATGCAAAGTTGTTGGAAAAAATCACCTCCCAAATACTGTTGTCTTTGATAAATTAAATGGCCAAAAATATCAGTTACATGCCAAACAGATTAAATTTGTAGTTTCACCAAAATAATAACCGCTGCAGAAAATAATGAGAAGAAAATAACCAAGTACGAGATACCAATATTTTTAACGTGGAAAACCCTCTATAACTAAGAGGTAAAAACCACGGGACATACTCCGAAAAATCCACTAGAATAAACTGAGAGATTACAAAGATATCCTAATTTGAGTACACACTCAAATTATCTCACCACAATAACTATGTAATGGAACCCAGACAACACCCCTGGTTGTTTAATCTTTATCTCTCTATTTTTCTCTCCTGACTCTCTCTGATTTTTCTTCTCTCTCTTGCTCACATCCATCCTCCCCGGATGGGATTTCTCTCGGATGGATTGTCTCTCACAATTCCATGCATTCATCTGTTAGCATAATGCAGTAATATATAGCCAAAGGACCTATGTCATCTTTCTCTCTCTTGTAGCATACATATATATATATATATATATATATATATATATCCCAAGTCTGCCTAACATTCCACTAACACAAAAGTCCAAAGCAACTTTACTTTTTTCCTTCTTTTCTTCCGCCAACTTCATCCCACTTTTTCTTTCTTAATTAATTGGTGGGAAAACACTTTCCATAAAACATGTACCATGTTTTCTTTTCTTCCAAAGTTGCCTACCTCTTTTTACTTCTCACCTCATGGGTGAGGATCCACCCAACAATCTCTCCCTCCGAACCCATGAGAGGAGTTATTCACCATGACCCCATCATTGGAGTCGATTCCTGTGTCAAATTCAACTCTTAAAAAAAATCACAACATTTCGTTGTCAACTCAGTAGTAGACAAAGCAACACATTTTTGCAACTTGGACTGCCATAACACAGCTCCCCCTGCAAAAGTAAACAAATACTCCGAAGTAGACTTTTTCTCTTCGGAACCTGTCATGCTTGCTTCTGTATAACCTTCCAAGACTGAATTTGCAAGCTAAACAACTCCTCACTTGGAGTTAATCCCAACGAAGTCTCGACTCAACTCAGGCTTCTTAGAATTCACTTTTTTTTTATGCCGGATTTTATCTCATCGGCATGGCTCATCTTGATGGGAGGATCCAACTCAAATTTGACAGATTTTTGTTTGTCAAATTCTTTCACAACCGCTTTGTATCCTGGCTACGAGCTATCATTTTTCCTCTTCAATTTTGGTGCTCATTTAAAGCAAAGAACTTTCTTCTCGTGGTTCTCATGCAAGGCTTTTCTCTCATCTTGCATAGCTTTGTACCACGTCTTCTTTCACAACCGCTTTGTACCATGGTTGTGAGATATCTCTTTCCTTTTGCACCTAACTCCCCCATCTTCAACACCTTCCACATGCACTTGCATCGTGTAAAGAGTGTCTACTTTCTTTCCTCTAGTCACCACTAGAGACCCTTTAATGAGTTTTCATCTCCTGCGAAACATGGTGGAACACACTTTGATCAATCCACTACCGGATGTGACCAATACTCTTCTCTTCAATCACCGCAGATCACCAATTCTCGGCTAACCATTCTCGGAATCAATTCTTGGCTAACCCATCAAGAATTCAACATCACCATCGAGAGCTCCTCAAGAGAAACACCAACCCTTCATCGAGAATTCACCACACAATCGCGTGTTCTTTTGAAGAGACCAATTTGATCATGGCTCCAACTGATTCCTCCATAGAATTTATCAAAAACAGCTCCACAAATAACCTTAGCTCTGATACCAATTGTTGAAAAAAATCACCTCCCAAATACTGTTGTCTTTGATAAATTAAATGGCCAAAAAATATGAGTACATGCCAAACAGATTAAATTTGTAGTTCCACCAAAATAATAACCGTTGCAGAAAATAATGAGAAGAAAATAACCAAGCATGAGATACCAAGATTTTTAACGTGGAAAACCCTCTATAACTAAGAGGTAAAAACCACGGGACATACTCCGAAAAATCCACTAGAATAAACTGAGAGATTACAAAGATATCCTAATTTGAGTACACACTCAAATTATCTCACCACAATAACTATGTAATGGAACCCAGACAACACCCCTGGTTGTTTAATCTTTATCTCTCTATTTTTCTCTCCTGACTCTCTCTGATTTTTCTTCTCTCTCTCTTGCTCACATCCATCCTCCCCGGATGGGATTTCTCTCGGATGGATTGTCTCTCACAATTCCATGCATTCATATGTTAGCATAATGCAGTAATATATAGCCAAAGGACCTATGTCATCTTTCTCTCTCTTGTAGCATACATATATATATATATATATATATATATATATATATATATATATATATCCCAAGTCTGCCTAACATTCCACTAACACAAAAGTCCAAAGCAACTTTATTTTTTTCCTTCTTTTCTTCTGCCAACTTCATCCCACTTTTTCTTTCTTAATTAATTGGTGGGGAAACACTTTCCATAAAACATGTACCATGTTTTCTTTTCTTCCAAAGTTGCCTACCTCTTTTTACTTCTCACCTCATGGGTGAGGATCCACCCAACAAAAGTTACAATAAGATGCAATTGGAGGAAAATTCTAATAGATCCTTTCGAAAATTAAACAAAGTTATGAAAAGCGTCACAAATCATGTAGCTGATGCCAAGAATACATTTTAATGAACTAATAATCTCACCTTCTTCGTATGTAAGCATATAATTGTCAATAAGGCAATCTAATGCCTGGAAAAGTGAAAAAAAACGGGTCGTTAGGACGGGGAAAATTGAACATATAACCACGAGTCATAAAGAATAAGGAACTAAAGGCTGACCAAAAACAGGAAAATTAGAACAACTAAATAGTCATATGTGCCTCTAAATGTCTGGATAGAGTTATAGACATTAGATGATGTATGATTTATGAACAGACATAAATGTCGGAGCAGTTGAAAAAATCTCCTACCATAAAATATCAATCTTATTAACTCACAGCCAGAAAAACAAGGTACGCTAAAGGCCATGCTTCCTGCTGCTATTACAGAATCAAAACAAAATTCCTAACGTTGCCAAATACAAAGCAAACACGCGTAGCAAAACGATCATGACATTTATACTATTAAAATAAATGCATGTCTGAGTCATAGCAAACGATTGTGCTAACCTCATAACATAATGGATCAACTTTGACAACAGCTTTGTACCTAAGCATCAATAAAGAAAAATTAAATAGTCTCCTTCACTAATATATATATATATATCAAATTCAATCTACTTAACATACATCTTTCGACAACAATGAAACAAAATAACAGAAATAAACAGAGACACCAGATTGTAGAGTATGTAGATACACAATAAAATGTTACCAAAAGTCCAATTGCAGCCACAATTTTCATAAAACTAGTTATAAATATCATTTAATGTAATTTTCTCATTTATAGTAAAACTATTTTAGTAAACTTTCCATTCGCAATAAAATAATTTTTGGCAAACCTAATTATGATAGAATAATTTTGAGAAAGAAAAACAAAGGAGAAGGGAATAAATGGAAAAGAAAATCCTAAGAAATAAGACAAAGAAAGAAGGCAACAGAGATCTAAGAGCAAAAACAAAAACACTTGAAAGTCCGAGAATATTCTAGAAGGGGGGTTGAATAGATTATTACAGATTAAACAATTATCTTAGGTCTTTTTGAGTTTTTAGTTAATTAAATTGTAGTGTTAAAAATTAATATGCAAGATAATAAAAATTCAATCACACAATGCACAGAGATTTGTCTGGTTCACAACACACATCCCGAGTATGTTGCTACGTCCAGTCTCAAGATCCTCTCCAGGACTTGAGATTCTATTACTCCCAGTAATAAAAACTCTTTCAATAGGCGAAGAAACCTTTACAAAGTTTTATAGACAAACTTCTAACTAATCACAACTAACTATCTTGGACAGAAGCTCTCAGCTCCCTCCTCAAACTTAGTTGTACATTTTCTTTGAGTTCAGTTCTACTCTATGATCTGGTCTTGAAACGATAGTCTCTTCCTCACCTCACAAGTGCACTAGAGATTCAACTCCCAGCTGACCTCTCTAAGACTCTGGTCTTGGCCAAAAAATTACTCGTCTTTCTCACAGATACATAAAATAAACTAACTCTACTTTTCCCTTTTTACAAAAGATTTGATATGAATATGCTTCTAGAACAAGCATATATAATTCAGTACAAGTGTATAAAAGTTTAAACAACTTGTATATTTAATGCTTCTTTAAATAATCAGATAACAATTAAATTTCAGATGTATTTATAAAAGTTCAATGACTTTTATACTTGATTAAATATGCTTCTATGTAAGCAGATATTAATTTAAGCTCGGTAATAATCAGTGCTTCTGAATAAGTAAATATATGAATTTATGCACAGTTATAAAAGTTTAAATAACTTTTATATTTTTTAAAAGAAATACTTCTAAGTAAACAGATATATATATATATAACTTTTAAGTGGGATATATAAAGGTTTATAATAAAGAATGTGTTTCTATGTTGCACAGATATACCTTTAATTTCAGATATAAAAGTTTAAATAACTTTTATAGTTAGTAACACGTATTTAACAATAAATGACGTTTAGATCAAATACTTGTAATAACAAATATCAAGAATAACAGATTTAATCAGTCAAATTATATTTGATATAACAAATAAATCTGTTTAACTCATATATATATATATATATATATATATTTGATCTATTATGTGATTATTAAATAAGGCCACTTAGAAGTTCAAACACCGTTCGAATGGTAATTCTTGTTTAAGGAATACCTTCAAATAGCGGTATCTAAAACTGATCTATTTTACGATATTTATATAAATAAGTTATATCCAGAAACGATCACTTAGAACTTCAAACACCGTTTGAATGATATTCTTGTTTAAGGAATACTCTCAAATAGCGGTATCTACAGTTAATCTTTAATTGATAAGAATATATATATATATATATATATATAAATGTGTATAACAATTTATATTTGTATATCTATAAATATAAACAGGTATGAGATAATATAAATGAATCAATTAAATAACTTATCTCAGATGTATTGACCAATTTTCTCTTCTTCAAAAGATTTGTTACTATGAAAAGAAGAGAGAAAAACTTATTTTTAGAGAGAATATGTAGGCAAGGAGAGTATAAAACTCAACAATCATACTGTTTATGCACTACATGCCAAAAACAGTAAATTATAACACAAATGGTCATGATCATGCCATCCCATAATTACTCTTTGCACCTAAGCCAAAGAAAAATTTCACAACAATAATTATAACAATGATATATAGGATGAATAGAAATAATGAGAATAATAAGATTAAGAATAAACATTAGAGGTTTTACCCAAAGTCTAATAATGTCCAAACTGTCAACATGATGACCAAATTGTGGAGTTAAATTCAAAAATGATATTCAAGATTTATACTTTAAAAGTAACGACTAGAATTTAATAAGAAGATTCAATAAATAAAAAGTTCAAGTGAAATGATACTAGATGAAACGCAAACCTCAAAGAATATCTAATCATTTCAGGAATTGTAGAAGCAATACTTACCGTAATAAGTTTTAGATTTAGGAGTATGAAAGAAAGTGATATCTCTTACCATAATATAGAGTATGAAAGAAAATAATATCCCTTACCTCGATATTGTGAAAACAAGGTTAATGGCCGAACAAATCCTTCCATGTTCGTCTTTGTAGCAATAAAGAATTTGACTTTTAGATCTTCTAAAGTTTTCAAAATCTCTTTATATATACACGAAAATGTAGCTATCGAAAAGATACCGGAAATAGACTCAAGAATGACTCCATTCAGAGTTAATATGACTAAGTTACGAATTTTCTAATTTTAGGTTGAAACTAGTGGCGAAATTTTGAACATGCTACAACTTTTAGCATTTTAGGACATGAAGATGACTTCAGATGACTTTGTTTCCTTCTACAAAGTTGTAGAGGACGAAATTCTAATAAAAACTGGCTTTTGAATCACTCAATTTCGATAAAAGATGAATTTATTATGATTTTTCAAAAGTGCTGCTAAAACATAAGGAAATTTCACTCGGGAATTTCAAAGAAAAATGCAACAAAAAGATTTCATAAATACGAATGACTTGAATATAAATGTAATACTTAAACTGATATATACTAACACTTAATGTAGCTTAGCATACTTAGAGAGATACTTATAATAAAAGACTTTTAGAGAGTGGAAGAAAATGTAAATAAGAAAATTATGAATTTTCTTATGTTAAGTCTTCCTATTTATAGCCAAAAACCTACCAAACTTAATAAATACATTATTCATCCATTACCAAAATAATGATTACTCATATTCCTCCATTATTATTATTTTAAAAAATAATAATTACCCATTTTCATCCATTAACATTACTTTAAAAATAATAATTACCCATTATCAATATTTATTCAAAAAGATAATTCCATTATCAAAAAGATTATTCCTTATTATTATTTATTCTATTATTATTATTTATAAAAAGATAAATCTATTATTATTCTTTATTCAACAAATTATTTCAAAAGATAATTCCATCATCATTATTTATTCAAAAGATTATTCTATTTCAAAAAGAATATTTCATTATCATTCTTTAGTCAAAAAGATAAATCCATTATCATTATCTTTAAAAATAATGATTACTCATTTTTATCCATTATCATTATTTTTAACTTCTACCATTCATAAAAAAAGATATCATTAATATACTACATATTACTTATCCATATTTTCACATTTCAAGATTACGTACATTTAATCTACCACATAGTAATTATTCACATTTATTAACTTTAATCTACCACATAGTAATAGTTCACATTTTCTTTATTATTCACAATTATTATAATATCATCCATCTTCTTCATTATTGATATAATGTATTACTATCACAGATATTAATGTTCTTTAAATAATGAATATGTCTAATAGTTTAATACCCATGAATTTTAAATTACGAAACTTTCCATTACTACCCTTACTGCAATGCCAATTATTATAACAATAGTATGAAATACTGTGACAACTCCAAATCCATGTATTTTCTATAGTGGATTGATATCCAACATTAAATCCTTCTAAGTATAAATATTATAAACTCACAATACTGATAACTAGAGCGTTCCCAAGAAAGAGGGGGCCTTCCGTATAAACGGCGCGCAATTAAATAACATATTTCCTTGACAGAACTTCTAAACATTATCAATAATGCTAATATTATATCAAATAATATGAGTTACTGTCTCGTGACAATTATTGATGAAAGACAGTGCAGACACTACTGTAACAATTATTGAATCAATAATGTGAAATGCTATGCACTTACTATTATGATAATTATTGGTTCAATAACATAAAATATTGTATAATTGCTATTGTGACAATTATTCATAATATTGTACAATACTGCGTGCTACCGTGCACGTGATACTGTATTTTTATCACCGGGTATTTAATAGTAAAAAGTAATAGTTTTCTATATCCGACAATTACGTCATTGTGGGGACCATCAATGATTGGTTATTTCGGCGCCGTCGTACTTTACCGAATATGTCCCGACAGAAAGAATATTCCCCGGCATAAGGAATATTCCCCGACATAAGGAATATTCCCCGACATATTTTTTTATAATAATTTGTACATATCTCCTTTAACTTATCATTTTATCAATTTAACACCTTACTGTTTAAAATAATAATTATAAGAAAATTAAATTTTCTTTATTAAAATTCGGGATCTTACAGCCATGGTGACTTTGGGTTATATGTCGACAACAATTATCAGTTTCTCTATGCCCCTGTTAACTAAATTGTCATGGGCAGTTATTCGACCCATTCCGATAAGTGTTCTAGTAGTCAAGAAATTGTTATATGAATCCAAGTTTGAGCTGCAAGTAGCTATGTCTTCCATTGTTGCCAGCCAATCAAGAGTTTCTTTCGAAGAGATCAAATCACAAAATTATAGGACTACCTTTTTACATGGTTTGAAGTATGAATTTGATGAATGTGATTACATGTCCAATGCTGAATTTAATGTTGGATATGATCATGGTTCGTTTTTGGAAGACATTATACAAAATTCATAGTTGGATTTACATGTTTTGCCCAATATTTTTCAAATTGGTTACAATCATAGCAAGGGTAGTGTGAGCAATTATGGATAAACCATCTGAGAGACAATTGTTTGAATGGTGGCAACATTTGTATGGGATTGGGTATAACAGAGGACTTCCATGCATTACCAAATAGTAAGGGTTATGTGGCTATTGAAGAAGTTTTTATTGAATGCTTAGATATGATACCACGTAGTAAGGCAGCAACATTTGGAGACATGTTGGAACACAACAATGTAGCTTATCTTATAAGGGGTGTGAGGTGTATGTAGCAGATTCTAGGATGTTGATTGGAAAGATTTGTCTTATATGGTGGACCAAAGTTAATAGTGCTATATCTAATATGGGGTTGTTTCAAGCAAAAATAATGATTTTTCTAATTGTTACAAAGTCAAAATATGAAACACCAATTGTGAGCATCTGGTGTTTAGTAGCTGGTGAGATCTTTTTATCACACATAAAATTTCAATTCATCGGATTTCACATAGACTTGAACTTTCAACATATGTCATACTTGCTAAATAACTTTGTGGCACTAAGGAAAATTGGGCAGACTTTGATTGCTTGGGAAGCAAACATGGGTCACGAGCTTAGTGAAGGCAGCAATGCGTAAATTTGTTCCAAGAGGAATTTTGTGGTTGGCAGCTATTGGCAGTCAGGTTGATTATCACATCTCATTTTATACCTTCTCTAGTAATATTACTATTCACCAATTTTTGTGTTCAAATTTTGTCTCTGTGCTGTGTAATGTGCAATTTTTCGTGGGAATCTTGAATGGATGCATTAACAGCCCCATTAGAGTGTATAGTACAGGTACTCTGCATAAAGTTTTGCCCATTTTGGTGGTTCTTACCATTAGAGTGGTTCAAAGCCTTATTGATCATAATTTTCTTTTGCTCATTGTCAGTCACTTATTAACAATTATTCCTTCATGGGTGCTAGCAAGATACATCTGAATGAAATTTTGAGTTAAGGAGCTGGCCTAATTTTCTATGGCACCATTTTCTTTATTTCCACATACTATACGCGAGCAACAATTATACCTTTTACATTTACTGTCACTGGAGTCATTTATGTAGAAAAAAGGATGTGTGGTAAGTTGGAATGGAAGTTGACATATCCTACTCCTTATGTGTTCCTTGTTAGCTTCATCAAAGCACTTGTTTCTAATAAGCCTGATATGATGGAAAACATGACCTATTTTTTGGTTGAGTTAGATATGATGAATTATACTATAGTTATGTATTGTCTATCAAAGGTTGTTGCCTTAGCAGTCTATGTGGCACACTTCGATTTAAACAAGAATTTTTGTTTCCATATTGTTAAAACTTTAAAGTTCGATATTATATGAAATATTTAAAAATATGTCAATTCCTTTTGTTTCGGTTAAACACATGTTAAGATATGATTTAAATTTGGTAAATTATTTAATGTTATCCAAACCAAATTAAATTGGTGCGGACTGTGACTTAAGTTTGAGATGAACAACCCTAATATTAGGGGCAGTTTTTAGTCGGTTGGTAAGGCTTCAAGTGCCTAAACAAACACATATAGTTGTTTAAATGCTAAATATTGTGCACAACATGGGTACAATAGGCTTATCCCCTAGTGTACTTAGAAAATGACGGTTTACGGATAAATTTATGTTAAACCTTTTATGAAAAGAAAAAGTTTAAGGTTGAATGACTGCTCAATATGTCGTTTGAAAAATATTAAATAAAATAAATTTCTTATTATAATTCCTATTTATTCAAAATGCTTTCACAACTATTGTTTACTTGTTGAAATAGTAACATGATTATTGATTTTGTTGTTTATTCAAAACTATTTATGCTTGCTGAGCTTTGTAGCTCATCCTTGCTTTAAATTTAATATTTTCAGCAAAGTTAGAACGTGTTGAAGGGTCTGGTAAGGACAAAGAAAAAAGGAAAGATGAACAAATAGAAGATAGTGTGAACTATTTGTAATAGTTAAAAGTAATGTAATAATTATTATATACATTGTCATGTGTTGAAGATTTAAAGGTCCGAGAACTTGGAAATTCAAGTAGGACATATTGTAATAATTAATAATTATATTTATGTCATCATTATTATGTTAAATGGGTAGTACCATGGATCACTAGACCCGAATTTAAAGGTACTCGGATTTGGGGCGTCATAATACTGCAGCGCAAATTTGCAAAATTTTTAAACCACATGTTAACAGGTGATTATTTAACACAAGTAGTGATTTACAAAAAGTGAAAATCACAAGTAGTAAATTACATTTTACCCTTCTTGTTTTTTACTAGTCAAAAAATAAAAGGTATTATTATTCACATTAATAAAAATTGGTCATCCTAGGAGATTTTTTTTGTCATTTGGGTCAAAGGTTGACTTGATAAAAAACCATTTGTAGTCTGTAGACCGGTAGTTTAACTGGTTGTGTTTGTAATCTCTAGTTTATATGCCCTTAGCTTCTGTAGTCTGTTAGTTTGTGCTAGAAAACAGCTGACACTCAAAGAGTCAAAGGCAAGGAAAGGAAAAAGACTTAAATTCTCGAGACTAACGTAGACCGCCACCAAAGTGTAAATAAAGGGGTGAGGATTACCAGGCGTAACTAAAAAAATTGGTAATTTAATTTAGGCTAAATCGTAAATCTAACCCTCCTACTTGTTACGTTTTTGTGAAAGTGTTTCCTACACTTTTTTCTTAGCACAAGTCTCCTTTATAGATACATTAATTGTTCAAAATTGTTCCTCCAACACCTTTTGTTAATACAAAATTAAATTTTATCAAATTAAATTTGACGAAAAGTGCTAATATATTATTTATGCCTAAAGTAAGGTTATTATAGTCATATTATGGTAATTAGACCTATTTGAGATGCATTTGAGAGCAACAAAATTTGCATTTATGATTATGAAAAGACAAATGTGAGCTAAGAGGTCTCAAACTAGGGTTTAAATTCATCTTAGTCAAACCACAAGTTTTAAATTAGGGCTAAAATTCATCTAAACTAAGTCGTATTTTGCGAAATTAAAGTTACAAGTAGTCGTTAAGGTTTAAATTAGTGTTGCAAATGGAGCAGATAATTCGATTGCCACATTGAGGATATGATGGCACACCTGTTAACACTATAATAATCTTAATTTATGCAACGAAATAATAAGTTAATTTTTTTTGTCAAATTCAATTAACAGAAATTGCTTTATTATTGTGAGCCCATGATAAAATTAGGGTTTACATTTGACCTAATTAATTTAATGAATCAAAGTGAATAAGATGGGAATGAATATATAACAATAAATATACGAGACTAATTGGAGGTGTCGTCTCGTGTCCCAAGGCAGAAGGCACGTGGGGGCAACTCATTAATTGGGAATCGATTGAGGGATTAGATTGGTGGCTAGAAGAACTGGACGATCTGGGCATTACCCGGATAACCAAGGATATTCTAGAAATTTTCCTATTACTAAGGGTATTTCTAGAATTTCCCTAGAATTATGTGTCTGGCACATGACCCATGTGCTAGGCAATGATGAGTGTGTTTTATACACACAAATTAGGTACTTTTAGCCTTGATAATTTGTAAGTCTTTAGCTTTTTCGTTTGGTTTTATGTATTTTCATCTTATTGTTCTATAATATAGTTTTGTATTGCTATTATACGTTTTTGTGTGCTTTTATGTACTTTTACGTTGTTTTGCAGGAGTTGAAATAAAGCCCCCTAGCATCGATGCATTTTTGGCTTGAATTCGGCATTTCAGCTGCTTGTTTCTCAATTTCACCCATGATCCAATCTGAATCTCTCAAAACTTAAAGAACGAAAGTTGTAGATCTTTGTCTTAGCTTTACAGAGCATACAGAATCATCCAATTTGAAGTTCGTATGAGAGAGTTATGGTCATTTTACCATCGGATTTGGCATGCATTTTACACAGCAGTTTCTTCGAGCTCAATTTGAGACTTTCTCCGGCCATTATCTCGACGAGCTCCAGTTATGAAAGTTGTAGAGCTACTTCGTATCTTTCCATAGCCTATTTAAACGCCTTAATCCGAGTTCAGATGAAGAAGTTATGGTCATTTTTCTAACAAACGTCGAAACTGGAAATCCTGACTCAGGGACCCTCGCTGCAGCGCGAGTTCCTAGTGTTATTGGCCACGCTGCAGCGCGAAAATGCAGTAGTCAAGGTCATGCTTGACGCTGCAGCGCGAGTTTCAGGCCAAATGCCCACGCCGCAGCGCCAAGCACGAATTCTGGGCAAAACAGGGGTATTAAATGACCTATCTAATGACCCATTTTCATAATCCTTCATCTGAGTTGCAAAAATAAGGAGAGAAAGGGAGAGAGAGGCGGCGACAGAGCAAAAGGAAGGACATGACCTTTGGCCATGGTTCTTCAAGAGCTTCAATGGAGGTGCTCTAATGGAGTTTTATCTACCAAAAATGGGGAAACCACTTTTATCTTTCTTTTCTTTCTCTTTTCTATTATGTAATTAATTAGTTTGTGAACCAAGAATGTAATGGAACCCATTTGCTAGTTTGTATTAAATTTCTTCTCCTTTTGATTGGCACCATATGAGTTGGTTCATTATATTATGTGCTTAATGTTTAATTGCTAAGAAATTGGTAGTTAACTTGGAAATCTTTATGAAATTGGAAAATGGATTATTGATTGAGACCATGAGTATATTGACATATGGTTATGTTTATTCTGCGTGTTGGGATGCATAATTTGTGTATAGGATAGGAATATACCTATGCGCCATGTGTAACCAAGTTGAGAATCTAGACTTAATGACTCCCTTCTGTGAGAGTTTATTCGTTTGAGGAGTGATTTACGGGGCTTTTGTGACATGTGCCTTATGATTGTTCTTAGAATTGAATGACTTGCTAGTATATAGGATAGAAATATACCTATGTGCCGCAAGGGGTGATAGTCATATGACCTCAGAAGAGGGGTATGAATACTTAGGTTTCTCGGTTGACAAATCATCGTGACCTTTATGATCAATTGGAGAGTTAGGATATGTAAATGAAGCATTGCACGCCAAGTGTTTGACAAAATGCTTGTATGGAAATATTGTGTTCTTAGTTCATTAGTTATCTATCTACTTATGTTATTTATTTATGTTATTTAGTTTAATTGTTATGCTAATGAAACCCTTTGTTATTTGAATTTGACTTTCCTATCTCTTTGGTTGGCACCATATAGTTTGGTTCAATATATCTGTGCTTTATGTTTCTTGCTAAAGAACTTAGTGATGATTTTGGTATTCTATAAGAAATGGAAGTGGATTATAGATACATGTCTGATATATTGGCATGTGATTAGGATTTGTCTATACCTATAGATTGCCTAATTTGTGTGTAAGATAGGAATATACTTATATGCCATGTGTGACCTAATTGAGAACCTATGCTTTAATTCTCTGCTTTGAATAATCAACATAGGAATGTGAGGATTATTACCTAGCTTTGATGTTCTTTTCAGTTCTATTCCCTTCTGGGTAGATCTTTGATAGGATATGCTCATGCATACCTCGGAAGAGGCGTATGAGCACTTATGAGTTCTCGGTCGACAATCCGCTGTGACCATTAAGACCAAAGAGAGACAGTTAAGATATTCAATGAACAAAGCACACTAAGTGTTTGACAGAATGCTTGTGTGGGGGTAAAGTTATGATCTTAGCTTGTAGCGTCTTAGATACCAATTGTTATCCATTTAATTGCTTTGATAATTAGAATTAATTAGTTTAATTAATTACCTTCTATCCGACTGTTTAAATAAGATCGAGATGATTTAAAGTTAGTACTTGGTTAAACATTAGTGATAATTCCTCGTGGGATCGACTTTTATTTATCACTCTATTACTTGTTGACCGCGTATACTTGCGCGTGTTTTGTCGGTTGCGAAATTGACCAACAGGCAACTCTATAAATAACTCTTCATTCTTACAAGAAGGGGGACTTTTGGAAAACACTGGGTGAATTCTCTCTCTGGAGACAAGGGAGCTAGAAGAATTCTCTGGACTTGTGATTAACTTCGAATCAAGTGTTGGCGTAGCCCTATCTTGAATTCACTCGGGATCACCTAATACTTGACAAGGCTCTTGTACACTGGCGATTACGGTAGGACCCCGAGAGTTCTGCCACGTGTTACTCGGGTAGTTGCTCACCAGTTCTTCTTCCCTTTCCAATCCGTTGACCGATTCCGTATTCTTCGTAGATTTCTCGCCTCCACTATTATTACGAACCCCAACCCTAGCAAGGTACAAAATTCCTTGCCTACATTCTTTTGGCGACTCTGCTGGGAAGGTGAGAATTTGTGAAGGGTATGCCCACAACTCGGAGTGGAAGAGCTACGGGAAGAGTTTTGCCGACAGTGAGCATCACTTCACCAAATTTTGCAGAAAGACAAGTAGACCTCGATCGACCGGTTGTTGAAGAAGCTTCGGATAGTAGTTTTGCTTCCCCGATGGCAGATCAGAGACAAACTAATAATGCACAAGGAGGCGTTGGAAGGCCAGGTGAGGAAGCCGTTGGGGAACAAATCGTGACAATGAATGTGCAGTTAGAAATGTTGAAGGCACTGAAGGAGGCACGTGAAGGTCAGGGAATGATGATGAACATGATGCTTGACATGAAAAAGCAACAAGAGGAGATGACTAGTTTTCGGCAACAAATGATGCAAGTACCTGCCTTTAAAGCTATATTTCCAGGAAGCTCGCAGCAGCAACAACAGGTAGAAATGGATGAAAGTGATAAAAATCATCAGAATGGGTCACAAGGAAGAGAAGCCCCACAGATTCCAGTGATAAATCTTGAACGTCAATAGAATGGTGAAGGAGTACAACAAAGGGAAGAAGTGAGTCCCACCCAACAACCACTCATTCCGATTAACCCATAAGTGCATTTTCCCCCCTACACCAATCTGTCACCAACAACACAAACAACCGACTCTGCAAGATGCCAATATACACCAGCGTGTGTCTATCACACCAACACCCTCGATGAATCAGTATGTGGCGACACCTCAAAAGGGTCTAGAAATCAATCAGTATATGACGAAGGGGGACATGATGGACTTGATCAATCAAATGAAAAGACAGACAACCAGGCCTGTGGAATTGGATTTCACCCCACCATACCTGGTACATGTGAGGAGGCAACCATACCCTGCTAGGTATGTTGAACACCCACCGCAATTCCCAAAATATAGTGGAGAGAAGGGAAATGCGAGAGAACACATCGCAAGATTTGTGGAGTCAATGTCTCCATGGTTGGGGATCAACGAAGTAAGGAATCACAATCTTTTGTTAAGGGAGTTTAACAAGACGCTTACTGATGGAGCCTTCAATTGGTATTATAATTTGGAGAAAGGGTCAGTTAGAGATTGGGATGAAATGAAACTTCAGTTCTTTAAAAAGTTTTTCTATGTTCAGAAGCAAGTGACGATTGTTGAGTTGATGAGAATTCAACAGAAAATGAATGAGCAACTGTCCAACTACGTTGATAGATTTCGGGCCCAGGCACAGAAGTGTGTAGAGCCCATCGAAGAGAAAAACCTGGTGAACATATGTAATAACGGGGCCTTAGATACTTTTAAGCCTCATTTGATTACTAAAGCCTGTGACTCATTTGCCACACTCTCCACTTTTGCGCAAGACTTGGGAGGAATTGTAGCAGTCCCGGTGAATCACCCAATGGCTACATGGAAAGGAAAGCGAACTGCAACTGTGGCTTTTGCAGATGCTCGACAAAAGCCACAGGGGGGCAAGAAGGAGAAGACATAGACAAATGGGGGAAGAAAAGGCAAGCCAGGAGATAAGTATTTAGGGTTACCTATCCTAGAAATAATCACTTGTAGCGAGAAGGCATTCAGAGGCTTGTATGAGCAGTGGGTAGAACATGGGTTTGTGAAACCACCACGAGCTAGATTTCCAGTGACTGAAGAAATGAAGAGGAATCCGAATTTTTGTGTATATCATCAGTATGTAGGGCACTCTACAATGGACTGTTATAGCTTGAGGAGAATTTACCATGAGAAGATAGCAGCGAGAGAGATCGAGTTGGGGCAAGGAAATAGTGTCCATGATAAACCACTACCCGACCATAAAGGCAAGGAGACGTGTAACATTGTGGTTCATGTTGATGTGTCAGGAGCCAGAGAAGTCACGATGGCAGAAACTGTGGAAGTACCAGAAGAGGTGGAAGTTCCTGAGCTGGGGATGCAAGTGACGACACTGATGAACGGAGTAAAGTTTCGGAGTTTTTTTGATCAACTTGGGTTATCCAAGGAAGCGAGGATTGAGGTAACAGAGACAATAATAAAGGTTACTGAAACACAGGAGACATGCATGGCGGCCAATAAAAGTTTTGTCAGAATGAGAGAGCAGGAGGAAGGCAAGATTTCTTTCTCCAAGGCAGATAGAGAGGTGAAATACCCCCATAACAGGCCACTGTATGTGACAGCAATCATTAATGGCATAGAAGTTAGGAGGGCGTTCATCGACAATGGAGCGTCTGTGTACATCATACCCTATAGTGTATTTAAGCAGTTGGGGTTGTTAGAGAAGAAGCTCATCAAGGAAAGAACAAGCATTATAGGATTTGCCAACTAGTGCACGAGGACCCTTGGTCATGTAAGGGTAGACATACAAGTTGGGAGGATAAGAGGACCTGTGACGTTTCATGTGGCAGAGATAGATGTTGCTTATCATGTGCTGTTAGGACGGGCATGGCAGAATGACTACGGGGTGGTACCTTCTGTGTTTCATCAGTGCATCAAAGCCATTTGGAAAGGAAAGGAAGTGAGGGTGTCGATAACTAAGAACCCCTTTGCACCAGAAGAAGCCCACATTATTGAAGCAGCCTTCTTCGATGATGTGGCTGAGGAAGGAGAGAACAACATTGCCAAGCCTACTTCATTAAAATTGGCAAACTGGGAAGACGTACAGGCAAACAAGTTTGTTCTTGAGAAGAAAGAGAAGAAGAAGAAACCAGCCACAGAACAGGGGGAAAGCTCCAAAGGAAAGCAACCGATGGTGGTTGACTTGGAGAAAGAAGGAAAAGAACAAGGGAAACAAGAATTAGTCCCAGATGATGCTAGAAATTTGATTAATGCTAAAAAGGCAGAACCTGAAAGGCAGAAACTAGCGGGGACAAAGAGAAAATATGAAGAAATGCAAGTTGGAAGAGGGTTGTGAAACCCGATGGGAAAGTTATGTTTCGGTTGTGACGGTGCAAGGGGGAAGAGTATGAAGGCACATTCAGGCCTAAGGACTCAGGAGAAGTCCCCCACTCCAGCAGCAGTGGAAAAAAGGAAGCGGTACAGCAAAAGGTGGAGCCAGCTCCAGAGTACTTCGAAGATCGACCTAGGCCTCAACAGAATGAATTGGAAGAAGTAAACCTATCAACAGAGGAAGGGACATCGAGGCTGATTCATATCAATAGGGAATTAGATGTTGTCTAGAAAGAAGAACCGGTAAAATTGTTGCGGGAGTACCGGGATGTGTTTGCATGGAGCTATGATGAGATGCCCGGGATTGATGCAGAATTAGTAGAGCACAAACTGAACATAAGTCTGGGAGTAAAGCCAGTGAGGCAGGCACCTCGAAATTATGCACCAGAAGTGGAGACACAGATCAAGGAGGGAATTCAAAAGCTGTTAGAAGTAGGGTTCATCAAGCCGATTCAACACCCGGTATGGCTATCCAGTATTGTACCAGTTAAAAAGTCTAATGGGCAGCTGCGTATATGTGTAGATTTCAGGGATCTGAATAAGGCGTGCCCGAAAGACATGTACCCGTTACCTAACATAGATACTTTGGTGGAAGCAATGGCTACCTATGAGATGATGTCGTTCATAGATGGGTTTGTAGGTTACAACCAGATAAAGATGTCCATAGAAGATGCTGAGATGACGGCTTTCCGAACTCCTTTTGGGAATTTTTATTATGTGGTAATGCCATTTGGGTTGAAGAATGCCGGAGCGACTTATCAGCGAGCGATGCATGCTATCTTCCATGATATGATACATGATATAGTGGAAGATTACGTGGATGATGTGGTGGTGAAGTAAAAAAAGAAGGCAACCCATGTGGAAGATTTGAGGAAGGTTTTCGAGCGGTGTAGACAGTACACGTTAAAAATGAACCCGAAGAAATGTGCTTTTGGAATGACGGCTGGAAAATTTTTGGGTTTCCTCGTACATAACAGAGGATTGGAAGTGGATCCAGGAAAAACTAAAGCAATCACGGAAATGCCCCCACCGAAAACGCAGAAACAATTGAAGAGCTTTTTAGGCAGGGTTTCTTACTTGAGAAGGTTTATGCCAGCATTAGCAGAAGTGACAGAACCCTTCGGGAAGCTATTGAAAGGGAAGGCGGAATGGAACTGGGGGCAAGAATAACAAAGAGCCTTTGAACGGGTAAAAGAGATATTGGTTTCGGCAAAGACGATGGCGGTACCATAAAGAGGAAGCCCACTGCAACTATACATCACTTCGACTGCGAAATCTATAGGAGGAGTGCTTACACAAGAGGTAGACAGGGAGGAGAAGCCTGTGTACTACATCAGTCGGATTATTAGAGGACCGGATACCAGATACTCATTATTGGAGCGACATTGCTTAGCATTGGTGTTTATTGCACAGAAAATGCGACATTATTTTCTGGCACATGAAGTGCAGGTGGTGACAAAGACTGATCCGATCAGGTACTTGCTGACTAGGCCTGCATTAGTAGGAAGGCCTGCAAGGTGGATGATGACCCTTTCAGAGTATGACATCAAATGTGTAACACCGAAGGCAATCAAATGTCAAGCTTTGGTAGACCTGCTCACTCAATTTCTGAACGGAGAATATGAACCCCCATATGAAGATCTTCCCGGAGAAGAAGTAGAATTAATCGATGTGGAAAAAGAAAACTTAGAATGGTGGAACTTGACATTTAACGGATCATCTGCAGAGGGAAAAGGAGGAGCAGGAGTAGTTTTGACTACTGAGAAAGGAAAGGAGGTGGCATTGTCCTACAAGTTGGATTTTCCCTGCACGAACAATGAAGCAGAATATGAAGCATTCATATTGGGTTTACTGGTAGCCCGAGAACTGGGAGCAAAGCACCTCAAGGTAAGGGGAGATTCTAACTTGATAGTGCAACAAGTACGTGGGCAATTCGCAGTCAGGGAACCTGCCTTGGCACCTTACCGAACTGTAACACAAAAGGTGATGGAGGCCTTCAGAAAGGTGGTAATCGAGTATGTGCCGAGGGAACACAATAAACAGCCTGATGCATTGGCGACAATAGCATCCAGAGTATATATTTCGGGTGAGGACATGAATGTGAAGGTGATCAAACGAACCCTCCCTACCACGGTACTGGAATTATTTCCCAAGGAGTTGACAAATGATTGGAGACATTCAATTTCTCATCAACTACAAACAAATGAGGGGACAATACCATTGGCAGAACTTCAAAAGTACTACATAATTAAAGGAATGTTGTACCATAGAGAAGCGAATGGAGTTCTAGCAAGATGCTTGGGGAGGAATGAATCAGGGAAAATTCTACATCAGGTGCATGAAGAAAATTGTGGGTTGGCAGATATTAGGTTGTATTGGCGGTTACAGCGACAAGGGTATTATTGGCCCGAAATGAAGAAAGAAGCGAAGGAATTGCAGCGACAATGTCTTTCATACCAAGAATACCCTGGCGAGGAGGAATGCGCTTTCATTGATGACACATCAGATTGGCGAGTTTCGTATGTAGAGTTTTTACAGAGCGGTATCCTCCCTATTGAAAAGAAGGATGCAATGATAATACAAAAGAAATCACAAAGATTTTACTTGCATGATGGAGAACTATTTAAAAGAGGATTCAATGGCAAACCTTTACGATGTCTGGAGATAAGTGAGGCCAATGATTTGGTCTACCAGATGCATAGAGACAAACATCAAGGGGGAGCCAAATTGTACAAACAACTGATTGATCATGGGTACTACTGGCCAAAAATGGAGGGAGACTGCCTAGAGTCTGTTAAGAAGTGTCATGCTTGCCAAATCCATGGGAACCTGATACATGCCCCTGCTGTGGATCTACGAACTGTAGCAATGCCTTGGCCATTTCATACATGGGGGATGGATCTCATAGGGCCCATTCATCCTAATTCTAAGGGGAACATTTGGATCCTGACTGCAACAGAGATGTATATGAAATGGGTGGAAGCAGTTCCCTTAAAGAAAGCTACAGGACCAGCAGTGGCAAACTTTATGAAGGAGCATATTATTTGCCGTTTTGGGATTCCAAAAATTATCTTGTCAGATAATGGGACACCCTTCATAAATAAGGATGTCAAGAGATTGATGGACAAATACAAGGTGAAACATTACAAATCGTCACCATACTACCCGAAAGGCAACGGCCAGGCAGAAGCAACCAACAAAAACCTGATCAAGATCCTCTCAAAAACCATGGACGATCATCCGAAGGCATGGGCAGAATAGTTACCAATGGCGCTATGGGCTTATCAAACTTCAAAAAGAAAACCTACGGGTGAAACTCCATATGCCCTAGTATACAGTGAAGAAGCTGTCTTGCCCGCAGAAATAGAGATTCCATCTGCCAAGATGAGACTTCGAAGCTTAGTCGAGGAAGAGAACCGACCAGCTACTCTAGAAGCCTTAGCTGACTTCCGAGATAAAGCTAAAGAAACACTGGAATGGTACCACGAAAAATTGCAGCGACAATACAATACTGCAGTAGTACCTCGACAAATTTTGGTGGGGGACTTGGTGCTCAAGACAGCGAGTCTAGTCATGAGGGGAACACCAACCACCAATTTTTTTTCCCAAATGGGAAGGCCCGTATAGGGTACGAGAGGTCTCCAAAAGCGGGTATTGTAAAATATCTCGTGTGGGATCTGATGCTATCTCCGGCCCCTTGATCCTAAAGTGGGTAAAGAAATATTATACGTGAGGTAGACATCGAATCAAGAAAAGTTACACTTAATCTTTAAAAGTGACCGAGGCACCCCGACCTGATCAAGTCCTCGGACCCGACAAGTTACACTTTATCTTCAAAAGTGATGAGGCACCTGAATCTAAGTCCTCGGATTTACTAGTTACCATTTAGCTTTAAATTTGGGAAACATTATGCTTTACACGTTAAAAACAGGAATGATGTGATAAACATTATTTGATTTGTAAAAATTATGATTTAGTAATAAAATTATTGGAACTTTCACTTATACTTGAATGAATTTCTTGCTTGAAAGTATAGATCAAAGTGTTAGTTTGCGAAAATAATTTAATATCATATTGCCTTGGAACATAACTTTAACAACTTATGATACAAAAAAAAGTTGTGTCATGAGAATTAGAGTTAAAGGCAAAGACATTAAAAAATAATGTGTTTTGAGAGTTTTTTTTAATACAGGAAAGGAAAGCTAAAGGAAGTCATGATCCAAAGGCCATGATACATCAAATAGGACAGGGGGCAAAGATAAGACCTCTAAGTCAGCAACGGCACTATCATGATCTTCCGTAGCAACTAAAATTCTCTTTTCGATCTCTTGTCCAGCTGACTCAAACTCTTGAACTCTAGCTTTTAACTTGTCCAATGTGTCATGAACCTCCAACAATGTTTTTGAAAGATTCTCCTGCTCTTGGTGACAAAATTTGATCCTTGAGCGAAGTCCAATGGCACGGTGATTATTGCCAATAAGGTCCAGCCTAGAGCGGAAGGGAGACATATCAAAACCAAAAGAGGAGAGGTCATCAACCTGGTAGTTTAGATGCTCTAAATCTTTGGATTGCAGTGACTGGATAGAAAATTGGCGCATCTCAAGAACCAGATTGGCAAGTCGGTTTAGTGCCATAGTTTGGAAGAAAGGACTACGAAGATTGAATCGACCGAGGATATGTGGGTAACGGGTCAAGAGACTTTCAAGAATCTCTTGACTGGGGGCAGCAACATGAAAGTCTTTCCAAGGGACCAGCATTTCGGTTGGATTGAAGGGAACTCTGACAGGAGATATTTTTGAAAAAACTATTGTATCTTGAGGCACATGTGTTGTAGGAGCTGAAATATTGAGAAGATCGTTGATGTCACCAAAAGGCAGGTCGCCAACCTGATGGTGCAGATCAAAAGAAGCAAGATCCCCGAAGGGTATATCCAAAGTATCCATTCCCCTGGCCTAGAAAGAAAAATGAAACGGAATAAGAAATGGCAGAAATATATATATATATATATATATATATAAAGAACAAACAATGACAACAAATGTAGGAAAGTCATTACCAACTGTTCAGGAGAAAGAATATCATGAGACGCCTCTCCCACAAAATTAGCTGTTGCGCCTTCCCTTTCAGACACCCTTTCGGCAGCATCCTTCTGGGGAGGAATGGGACTCACTATTCTAGCTTCCATGTCATGATTGTCATTGGTACCCTCAGGATTATCGGGAACTATGCTACCTATGGCCAAAGTTGAACCCACATCAGATGGATAATCATCTGCACTGAGACTGACGCGGGGGTCATCTGGGGAAGAAGCTTCGACTATAGTCCTGAGGGGCTGAGAAAGCTTGTTAGTGGTGGAACCCATATTATTTCTAGAAGCTTGGCGAAGTGCAATGGGAACATTATCTTCATCATCTTCTTCCTCATCCTCTATAACCTAAAATATATATATATAGGTAAATATATAATTATTGAAAGAAAATGAGCATAAATCATATAAAGTTTACCATAAATTTTCGACGTCTCTTAGTGGGATCATCAGTGACTGCTATGCTAGGACTCGAATCGTCATTTAGTCGTTTGGACAAAGGCTTCAAAACAATTGTGGTCCCCTTAACTGTGTAGAGACAATGGGTTCCTTTGCTCTCGAACGTGTAATCGTCGTCTCTTCGACAGCAGAGGACCCCTGGGGAGGAATTCGAGGAGGGACATGGGATGAAACCCATGAAGGTGGATGACGGGAAGTAGAAACGGCATGATGTGGAGAAGGCTGAAGCATAGAAGCCTCACGCTCAGAAAGTCGGGCACTGACAGACCATTTTTCTGGATGTGAGTTTGACCTAGGGGGATATAATAGCTTGGCCCATTCAAGTTGTTTGGGAGGAGAGGCTGATTGTGCAGTCAATAAAGTCTCATCTAACCACAATTTTATGACAAAAACCCAACGATTTTGTTCACCGGCAGAGTAGTGTCCTTGTCGGGAGGCACCAGGAATAATAAAGGGCAAATGAAAAGGCAAAGGATCACCACGGGCATTAGGTGGTGTAGGAATCTCCCGTGAAAAAGAGGTGGATGAAGGAATGAAATTCTCCAAAGCCTCCTCATAATCACCGCCGTCAGATGTGTTGAAGGAGACATGTTGATCAAAACCAAATTGTCTCATCACCCTCTGAGGAGAATAAAGCACAGTCCCAAATTTGTCATCCTCTGCGAAGTATGGCAATTCGGTAGAACCTAGGAAGAGGAACCAAGAGAGGTTTGAGCCTTTTAGGTCTCTGACAGTTGCAAGATGGCCTGACTCAAGTCTATAATAATGAGAAAGAACACCACCTTCAGGAACTATGGTAAAAGGATGGGCAACAAAGGGCAAGAAGTCGTCAATGTACAACCGCAAGTCAGAAGTGCGCTTATGGTCAATCCACCGTGAAGTGCGAGGAACAATGGTAGGCGATGAAAAAGGAACGGATGACGTTTTTCTCTTCTTTGAAATAGGTAATAAGTCAGCATAGCTTGGGAAACGCTCAAAGAGAAATATTTGAAGAAAGGAGCCCGGAGCAAAACAAGTTACTTCGTACCTGAAAATCAAAAGGAATTGGTAAATAAAAGGAACGTACTATGGAAAAGAAGCAGAATAAGGCAATGGATGAAGGAAATAGATACCTCCCAACAGACTCCTCCATGGCCATGATAGTCTCATCCAACCGACGATATAGGGTCCCTAAGAATAGAGGGGCAAGGGGGACCAATAAACCCCGAGCTAGTAAAGTAGCCATGCAAAACAAACGAGTTGAAGGTCCGTCCATTGGTGAGCCAGGAAATATAAAGCGGGACAACCACATGACAAGATAGGCGGCCAACGGAAAGGGGCATGGGGTGCGACGAACATTGAGGACTGATTCACTATAGACGGAACTATCCCAATTGGCTGGTTTGTAATCACGAAAGAAATAACGTACCCAAGAAAGCCAAGAGGTCCTTTGGCTGCCAGAAGTGTCAAAATCTGGAAGTAGCTCATCTCCTTTGTATCGTGAACCCAAACGCGAGGCACATTTGAAAGCTTCCCCCAAATAGGTCACGCACTCGCCATCCCTTTGTGATAGATTGGAGGGAACACATGAAAATTCACCGTCAACAGGAAGGCTGACAAGGAAGCGGGAATAAAAAATAAGTATAATTTAAAAGAAAACGTAGGAATGGATAAAAGAGGCAATGAAAAGTGAAGCTCACTGATAAATGGCGTATACATCCTCCAAGGTGGGGGTAAACTCTCCCCAAGTTGTGACGAAAGTGGAAGTCGAAGAACTCCAACTGGAAAGTAAGGTACGGAGCGCATCTTGGTCATGATGAATGCGAAGATCTCTACATAGATGAATACACCATAGAATGCCAGCGCTTTCAAGCATTTTTACATGTTCCGAACTTTTCATAATCTCGTCGGTCCAATGTTGCCATCCTTGGAGTCGAACAGAAGAATCTGGCTGGAAACGAACCGGGCTGTACGGATATGCCTGTGTCTCAATGCGCATGCGGGGAATACTACTAGCACAAGGATAACTATCTTGACTTTCGTAAGCCGCGACATAGAGAAACAGGCTCTCTTTGTCAGGACGAGGGAAAGAATGTCGGTCGTAGTTCTTGACGCGATCCCAAAAAACATCAGGATCTCCGAAGAAGGGAGCCCTTCCCCAATACCTAAGAGGAAGGGGTGGCTTGGTGGTTTTGTGGTCCATGGAGCGATCTTCGAAATTAGCCTACAACCATGAAAACTTGACATAAAAATGAATAATTGATATGAGAAACTTATAGAAAGAAAGCACATGAAGTAATTAACTTGTTTACCATAGTGGATCGTGAAGCAATAAGGTGCCTTAAAGAAATGTCTCTTTGACAATAGCCGACGAAAACTAAGTCTGACGCTCAATGAGTAGACTTGGACCGATAAAAAGATTGAGAAAACCTGAAAAGAAAAGGTACGAGTAAACAATTATTATTATTTTAATAATAATAAATATGTATATATATATATAATATTATACTATATTATGGTATAATAGTACTATATTATAGTATAATATATACTGTACATATAGTATAATATATTATATATATAGTATAATATTACTATATTATATATATGTAGTATAATATATGCTGTACATATATCGTATAATATATATATATATATATATATTATATGTATAGTAGTACAATATTACTACTTTAGTAGGCTTCAGTAGCTTGGAGATGGAGAGACGTCAATCGGAATAGCATATATATATATATATATATATATATATATTCATATGCCATGCCACTGTTCAAAAAGAAAAAAAAAGTCACCTTAATGAGAGCGGGATGCTGCTCTGTCAAACTGCGAAGATGATGATGTTAATTGCTACTTGCTATATGAATAGCCTGAGCTATCTATATATAATATTCCAAGTGCAAGAAATATGGAAGCAAATTCTTTTTACCAAAATTAGAAGATATTGATTTTATTTTCATGAGATTTTCAAAACATTTGTTTTCGAGTTAACAATTCTGAAAGGATAATTTGCGGAGAGATTGATTGAGGATTGGGGATTTTGTTATGGGAGATTAGTTAGCATGGATTCACTATAAAGTAATTATAAGGAATCATCCTTGTAAGATTTTGTGCACAATCGTCACCTTAAGGCGCGACTCACGTGCAGGGGGCAAATGTGAGCCCATGATAAAATTAGGGTTTACATTTGACCTAATTAATTTAATGAATCAAAGCGAATAAGACGGGAATGAATATATAACAATAAATATACGAGACTAATTGGAGGTGTCGTCACGTGTCCCAAGGCAGAAGGCACGTGGGGGCAACTCATTAATTGGGAATCGATTGAGGGATTGGATTGGTGGCTAGAAGAACTGGACGATCTGGGCATTACCCGGATAACCAAGGATATTCTAGAAATTTCCCTATTACTAAGGGTATTTCTAGAATTTCCCTAGAATTATGTGTCTGGCACATGACCCATGTGCTAGGCAACTCTATAAATAACTCTTCATTCTTACAAGAAGGGGGACTTTGGAAAACACTGGGAGGATTCTCTCTCTAGAGACAAGGGAGCTAGAAGAATTCTCTGGACTTGTGATTAACTTCGAATCAAGTGTTGGCGTAGCCTATCTTGAATTCGCTCGGGATCACCTAATACTTGACAAGGCTCTTGGACACTGGCGATTACGCTAGGACCCCGAGAGTTCTGCCACGTGTTACTCGGGTAGTTGCTCACCAGTTCTTCTTCCCTCTCCAATCCGTTGACCGATTCTGTATTCTTCGTAGATTTTTCGCCTCCACTATTATTACGAACCCCAACCCTAGCAAGGTAAAAAATTCCGTGCCTACAATTATCAACAAAAAAGGATGGAGAAACATTTTTGCATGATTAATGTATCTATGAGAATGACTTGTGTTAAGAAATAAATTTAGGGAACAATCACAAAAATAAATTTTGCACAGTATAACTTATGACCAATTCAGGCGCCATAATCACAAGCAGTATGAAGGTTCTTCACCCTTCAGCAAAAGAGCTTTCCTATTCGCTAAATCCGACTCTTATTGCTCTACATAGTGGTACAATCGAATTATATACCATCAGGGGTCCCAGGAAAGTTCATGACAATTAGAACTTCATGATTTAATAACCAGATCGATTATAGCCTGAATTGTAAGTAAGTATAAGTAGCCGTTTTTGGTGCAATAATAAAATATATTTCCGGATCATAAGAGCTATGTATCGCAAAATAAATAAATAAAATAAATAAAATACTAGGTAATAAGAACTCATAAAAACTCATACCATTACGGAGATCCATAATTATCATTAGAGCTCTTCTTGAAGGGCTAAATGCAATTACACATAGCACCTATGCAGTAACTACCTAATGGGAATGTCTAGATTCCAACCATGACTTAGCTGCAACCTTAGTTGTCAAAAACCAGCCAACCTTATCAGGAGCCTCATGGAATGGAGCATTAAGTTCCTTCAGATGTGCCTCATGTAAGTTTGCAAAATCACAATCATATTGAGATACGTAACGGAAAATGGAAATTAAAATTTTTGCAACTTATCCATGAATCACCATATGCATAGCTATTAATTGAAGAAGAAGATGAACAAGAAATATACCTTAATAGATCCAACCTTTGAACCGCTACAAGATCTACTTCTTGTTGATTTCTTCAAGCTCCTCCTTTCTTTGTTCCTTGGATTAAACACTAGCTTCAAAGTGTATGAAGCACTCTAGAGGTGATCCACCAAGAATGATTATATGGAACAATATTTGATTTTTACAAATCTTGGATGACTAATCCAATAAGTTCTTTTATCCCAAACTCTTAAGAATAACAAGAACAATACATGAAGAACACTTAGAAGATTTGATCAACAACTTGATCTCTAATTTTGGTGTTCTTGAGATGGAGGCTACTAGTTCATAACTTAGTTTGCTTAGTTAGGTTAATTAGGAGAAACCCTAATTTAATTAGTATACAACCAAGTATAATACTTACATAATATGTAAGTATCAATATTCTCCTAACCCACATGTTTTGCAATTATTTGACCAAATTCAAATTTGCATTTAATTTAAATGATATTTACATTTCATTTAAATTAATTCTTAATCTAATTAAGAATTAAATGATAATAATAATAATAAGATTTCTCTTATTAATTTATAATTCAATATTTCTCCAAATATATTATTATAAATATTAAGCATTTCAATTTATTCAACTAATAATTAAATACTTAATTTATTATCATTAAGCCAATTGTTTCCAATATAATATTATTATTTTTTGCGGTGTGACCCTTTAAGTTCAATGTTATGCCGGTAGTAGAATAAATAAATTAGAACAATTCTAATATTATTTATAATGAATTAAACTTCTTTAATTCAAACATAAATAAATAATATTTATTCTACATCATGAGGGACACCTTACGATAATGTATCATGACTATCCGAATAATATGAAATCAATGTTTAATCACATAGAACCTATTCAGTAGTAGTTACCGTACAATTCAATCCTTCTACCATACAATATCCCGATTAAATATAAGACATGGAATTACTGACAAGTCTTATTTTATTTAATCATATGCATTTCGATTTAAGAATGCACAACTCCGATTAATGTAAATTAGAAACTCCTTTCTAATTTTCATTCAACCCTGGCCAGAAATTTCTGAGTTGTCATTTATCAAATCGCATAGGACATTCTCTCCCTTTATTAGAAGTGGTAGATCCTTTGTCGATCATTCACCTACCTCCGTGTATACTTTATTATACCCGTACATACCCTATGACATACCCTAAGGTATTAAGGAATATGACAAAGTATAACTTAACATACACAAGGTACTGTCGACGCCGGTTTCTCGTCTTTTCCGATTTTAGCCTTTGTTATTTAGATGATGTTTGGAAAAGGTCGGCATTGATGTCGACGGGGTTTTGAAAGATCGTTTTTTTATGATGAGCCAATTAACCAGAGTCGCCAGTTGGTATATTTGAAATAGATGTACCAACTCATCCGTGTTTCGTTTTCGTAAATCGCTGGCTCATATGTGACTCCGAATTAAATGGTCTGCGGACCGAGATTTCATAGAGTTCGGGGGCTTGCTTAAGCGAGGGGAAGGTGTTAGGCACCCCCCGACTTCCGTGAAACACGGTTACCGCAATCTTGACGCTTTCCTATCCTTTAATTCATGAAATGTGTGAGTATGCGCGCGTGTGTGTGTGCGTGTGCCTGTGTGAATGTTGTGGTGAGTTTGTATGAAAGAATCATTTGGATTTTTAGGGAAAATCGTGCTTTTTGAGTGCTTTAGAATGTCCTTCGGCTTATACGAGAAAACTTTATGAGAAAGGTTTGATTTTAATTGTCAAAACTGTAAGGTTTTCAATTGGGTGTCGTTTTGGCAAAGCAAGAGTTTTTAAACCTTCGTCAAAATAGGAATCGAGACCTATACATTACTCTCATAATTAAAATGACGGCAATTTTCTAGGATCTCTTTAACCCTATGCACATTGGTTTAATAAAACAAACCATTTATTTAATACCATTTTTGTGATGTTTTTGGAAAACGATTTCCTTTAGCTTTCTCGTTAAAGAGGAATCGACATTCAGTTGCACTTTTTATTTTAAGCCTCATGATGCTAACAACCTAGTTTGATTGATTTTAGGAAAATCTTCATCGTTTAGCTTTTGAAATCCTTTTTGGTGTTGCAATTCAAATCAAAACATTATAATGCGTAGGGGATTATTCACGGGCATGTAAGCCATCAAAATAACCCCGAACGCCCACAATCACATATTTCAATATTACGGGGCCTTAAACGCAATTCTCGCCTTGGCGTCGTTTTAAGGCCCGACGATTACATACTTATAATAAGGGATAATCGATCCTATTACATACACCAAAATTGTCCATCATCGGATTTGGACCACGGGGTCGCGTTCCTAGGCTCACATCCACAATTTCTACACACCCACAAAATGGATATTACAAGAATTAAACAAGCTAAAAATCACCCAATGGATATCATCGGGCCATTAGGAAGAATTTTGTTCCATTGGAACCCTCACTAATAATCCCTAATCCATGTATTCTCAATAATATACAAGAAAAAAACTACATTTAATGTAACCCAAATGACCAAAAGCTTGACAAAATGAGTACCAAAGGTGCTATAAAAGAGGGCTTTTCACCTTGCAAATGACACCACGATGCGTATAAAATTTGTATATTGAATAGTGTAGGAGTTGTGTGTTATACAATCTAATCAAAAGAGTTTAATTCCTCTCTTTTTTCTCTTTTTTCTCTCCTTTCCCGAGCTATTTTTGCTGCTGTTTTTCCCTTCTTTTCCTTGCTGCTCCGCTGCTGCCAACTCCCGGATGAAATGAAGAAACTGAGCTGAAATAGGCTGGTCTAGGGCAGCCGCAGATTGATCTGCGGCTGGCCTTGGTTTTCCCGCGCCCGCCGCGCACTTCAGCCGCTCAGCCGCCCGCCGCGCACTTGAATTATTTTAATCATTGGCCGCAGATCAATCCGCGGCTGGGTGGGCTGATTTTCTCGATTTTCGGGCCATGCCTCGATTCTCGTGTCGTGACGTTGGTTTTTCGCCGAAAGGCTTGTATTTTGCAGTCCAGAAATTACTGGGAGACGTGTCACATCATTCGGAAATGCTCATTTCGGACGGCCTTGTTGTCATGTTGGTTTTGATTTGCAAATCGTCGCGGTGGCGTCGAGTGTTCGTACATACGTCCACCCTTTGCTCTCGCAGGCCGGTTCATTTGCCGAATTTGCCCTCCTGTCAGGGTTAGTATACGAAGTGCAAAATTTGGGTGTCTACAGCTGCCCCTCTTTATCATGTTTATGAAATGTTAAATGAAATGAACAGGATAAAGAAATAGACACCCGATGCATGAATGACAGTGCACAAGAATGACAATACATACATGATGCAACATATATGACTTATGATGCACGTAAGATGCAAGGCATGCAAAATATTCGTAAAAGGGTGTCGATGCGGATGATCGTCTCGTCGGGGCCGGGTTTCGTCGCCGGTCACCCATCTCGTAATCGCCGGTTATCGTCGCCGGTCGATCGTCTTGTTGGGGCCGGGTTTCGTCGCCGGTCACCCATCTCGTAATCGCTGGTTATCGTCGCCGGTCGATCGTCTTGTCGGGGCCGGGTTTCGTCGCCGGTCACCCATCTCGTAATCGCCGGTTATCGTCGCCGGTCGATCGTCTTGTCGGGGCCGGGTTTCGTCGCCGGTCACCCATCTCGTAATCGCCGATTATCGTCGCCGAACGATCGTCTCGTTGGGGCCGGGTTTCGTCGCCGGTCACCCATCTCGTAATCGCCGGTTATCATCGCCGGTCGATCGTCTCGTCGGGGCCGGGTTTCGTCGCCGGTTACCCATCTCGTAATCGCCGGTTATTGTCGTCGGTCGATCGTCTTGTCGGGGCCGGGTTTCGTCACCGGTCACCCATCTCGTAATCGTCGGTTATCGTCGCCGGTCGATTGTCTTGTCGGGGCCGGGTTTCGTCGCCGGTCACCCATCTCGTAATCGCCGGTTATCGTCGCCGGTCGATCGTCTTGTCGGGGCCGGGTTTCATCGCCGGTCACCCATCTCGTAACCGCCGGGTATCGTCGCCGGTCGATTGTCTTGTCGGGACCGGGTATTGTCGCCGGTCACCCATCTCGTAACCGCCGGGTATCGTCGCCGGTCGATTGTCTTGTCGGGGCCGGGTATCGTCGTCGGTCACCCATCTCGTAACCGCCGGGTATCGTCGCCGGTCGATTGTCTTGTCGGGGCCGGGTATCGTCGCTGGTCACCCATCTCGTAACCACCGGGTATCGTCGCCGGTCGATTATCTTGTCGGGGCCGGGTATCGTCGCCGGTCACCCATCTCGTAACCGCCGGGTATCGTCACCGGTCGATTGTCTTGGATCTCAGCCCTTCCCAGGGTGGTTAGTTGTTTGGATCTCAGCCCTTCCCAGGGTGTTAGTTGTTTGGATCTCAGCCCTTCCCAGGGTGTTAGTGGTTTTGGATACCAGCCCTTCCCAGGGTGTTAGTTATTTTGGATCTCAGCCCTTCCCAGGGTGTTAGTTGTTTGGATCTCAGCCCTTCCCAGGGTGCTCACCATCTTGTTGTGGTTTGCTTGGATGCCTTCCCAGGTTTGCTCACCACCTTGTTGTGGTTTGCTTGGATGCCTTCCCAGGTTTGCTCACCACCTTGTTGTGGTTTTCTTGGATGCCTTCCCAGGTTTGCTCACCACCTTGTTGTGGTTTGCTTGGATGCCTTCCCAGGTTCACTCACCACCTTGTTGTGGTTTGCTTGGATGCCTTCCCAGGTTCACTCCTTGTTTGGATACCAGCCCTTCCCAGGGATCGTTGATTGCTTGGATACCAGCCCTTCCCAGGGATCATTGATTGTTTTGGATACCAGCCCTTCCCAGGGATCGTCTGTTGGTTGGATACCAGCCCTTCCCAGGGGTCGTCTGTTGGTTGGATACCAGCCCTTCCCAGGGGTCGTTGATTGGTTGGATACCAGCCCTTCCCAGGGGTCGTCTGTTGGTTGGATACCAGCCCTTCCTAGGGGTCTTCTGTTGGTTGGATACCAGCCCTTCCCAGGGGTCGTCTGTTGGTTGGATACCAGCCCTTCCTAGGGGTCGTCTGTTGGTTGGATACCAGCCCTTCCCAGGGGTCGTCTGTTAGTTGGATACCAGCCCTTCCCAGGGGTCGTCTGTTGGTTGGATACCAGCCCTTCCCAGGGGTCGTCTGTTAGTTGGATACCAGCCCTTCCCAGGGGTCGTTGATTGGTTGGATACCAGCCCTTCCCAGGGGTCGTCTGTTGGTTGGATACCAGCCCTTCCCAGGGGTCAATGATTGGTTTTGATTGATTTTTTTTTTGAAATGGGATGTGTGATCGGCTTCATGTCCTAGATCTCCCATCAACATCGTCCACGTACCATGCCGCAAAAGCCATCACAGTCTGATCATTCGTGAGGTTGAAAGCGACGTGCTTGTACTTTCCTGAAGATTTTCATTTTGATCATACCTGTATGCATGAAAAAGATGTTATGCATGATTTGGCAGATATGTTATGGACAGATGCATGTGCACAACATATGTTTAGATATAAATGACCCCTGTTCAGTCAAATGATACGATTCGATAGTCGTCGTTGTTTGCCAACATTTGATTGGATCACGCCTCGTCGTGAAGTGTAGTTTCTAGACTTCAACCCTGGTCTGGTACTCTGTCTGTTCTTGGTCGTCTTCATTTCATCGAGTTGAGGCAGTCTGTTTCGCTCTCTGTGATGATCGACAGCTATGTTGGGCTTCTTAGCCTTTTGATCATTTCTGCTGGCCGATATGCTGTTGTCCCGTATTATATCATCCTTGTATATGCTCATGCACGTGGATCATTTGGATGTCGAGGTAATGATAGTCAGGATTGGGGAGAAGCCCAATGACGAGAAGTTCTGTGCAGCCTCAGCTTCCTTCCATTTCATGATTCTTAACTGGCCCAGCCTTGGCGCGTGTTGTTACCAAGAATTTCTATCGAAAACTCGCGATGTTGACCGTGCTGAGTTATCCACAGCTCTGCAAGATCCTGCATATCAGATGACTAACAAATGCCAAAACTTGAAGGCTCGGGCCGTTAGTGTTAGTTCAACATAAAGATATTATAATCTCGACAAAAATGCAGTTAAAGCACATGAAATTGAATATCTGTTGATCGCACAATCTAGCAAGTCGTGAACCGTGAATGTACTAGATTGGAAGTTATTTTCAATCCCTCGTGAGTTGATGATTTTCTATTTAACGAGTTATGAAATCGTGAGAACACCTTCAAGCATTCATGGTCATTGTACGTGAGTAAGGTCGAATTCAAAAGAACTACCTTCCCTCGTCAAAGGTATCCTGTCTTCATTCTCGACAACGTTCTTAGCAGGATTGACGTCATATGACAAATGCACTATGCGATGCAGCACTCAGTAGGGGTTTCTCTTCTATGACTTTTTGTTTAAGGCCGAGAGTTTTTTTCGTATTATCTTTTCTTTTTATTAGCCCACTTCACTTGTCTCGTTTTCTTAGGCTATTCAAAGTTACCCATTTAACGAGTTTTGGACCAATGACTCCCAAACCAGACGATTTTGGGGCATTAGGTGTACAGACACCCCTTTCGGGTTTATTTACTCGAGTAACAAAGGCCACGGTTCGAGACAAGCTGGTGGTCTGCCCCATTCATTCTTTGCTTGACCTTGCGCAAGATTCGTTTTCTTAGGCTTGAGTTACCCATGTAGCGAGTGTTAGGCCGGTGACTCCCAAACCAGACGGCTTTAGGGCACCAGATGCAGAGACACCCCTTAGGCTTAATTATTCGAGTAGCCCATGCCACGATTCGAATCTGCTCGGGCTCCTCTACTTTAATGCTCGTTTTCTTAGGCTCTGAGTTACCCATGTAACGAGTGTTGGGCCAGCGACTCCCAAACCAGATGGCTTTAGGGCACCAGGTGTAGAGACACCCCTCGGGCTTAATTACTCGAATAACCCAGGCCACGATTCGAGACATTAGCTTGATAATCATTTATCGTCTGACTTCTTGATATTGATAATTATTGGCTGCCTGACTACGTGTTAATTGCCATCAACGTCGTCATAGTTTTATACCCCATAACTGAAAGTTCGTGCAAATGCAAAGTGAAGACTGGCACATGAGGTCGATCCTGTTGCAAACGTTGCTTTGAATTAAGGCTTTGTACCCGATCAAAAGGTTGAATAGCTTTCTTCGTCTAATCATACTCACGATCGTGCTCCATGGTTGCTTGTCAGAATTAATCCGATTCCTATCAAGTCAAATAAAATCCCCTTTCACGCGGGTCATCGTATCCCGGGAAAACTATACTTGACAAATGCCAGATGATCGTATCATTGAATATCGAATTGACATGAGGTAGCATTTGATGATGATGGTGCATGTTGATGGGATTGTTTCATGGGTGCCAATTTGCACGTCATCATTTTCTGGGTAGTTGATAAATGCCCCAGCGTTAAGTTGCTTTTCTTGTGATCTCCCTCGTACCGATTGCATCAGTATCTCGCTGGGCTAACAGAAGATCCGGTCCTTTGACTTGTTGAAAGGTTTGGGGGATTTTTGATTTTTGAGATTTTTTTTTTTGGGTCGAATTTGCCCCTACTCTGGGTTCTTTGTGATCGTTAGGGGCTCTGATGTTTGATGGCGATGGTTTGGTCTAAGCCGGGTTCGGGTTTGTCTTCGACCCATCTTTTGATCTCGTCAGGCGTATTGTCGATATCTGTCTCGCCCTGCTCAATCCCCATCAAATCAAAATCTAGCTCTATACCAAAATCGTGATCCTCCTTCAAATTTGGCCTATTGCTTGTCAGGCTAGAATGCCTCAAATCGGGGTACTCCTAGATTTACCCTTCCTGGATATCACCTGCTGCACGGTCCAACTGGCCACGGTGAGGTCAAGCAATGGAGCTCATTAGGACGTGCATGGATCGCATTGGCATGGATCTGGCATCGATGGCATTTCCTGACATGAGTATCGCAGTCAGTTTTCATGGTTAACCAGTAGTGACCCGTTCACATGATTTTCTTTGCCAAAAATGTTCTGCTCATATGGGCTCCGCACATATTGCCATGTACTTCATTCATTAATCTGTGGGCTTCTTCGGCTTCCAGATATCTCAGCAATCCCGTAGCTAGGTCCCATTTATGCAAATCGTCTCCGCTTAGGAAGAATTTCACTGCCCATCTTTGGATTCTCTTTTCTCGGTCAGATCTGCATTTTCGGGAGAGGAGCTGTCTCGAAGGAACTCTTTACTGTTTTTGATACCAAGCCCATTTAGGAGGGGCGTCCCTATGGGAGATCTTTCTGATCTGATCCTCATAGGCCGGACAAGTCTGTACCGCAATTCCCAGGTCTAATCTCAGTCCTAGGATGCATCCCTCGTATTCGACCGTATTGTTGGAATGGCAGAACTGTAATTTCATGGCTACCGGATTCTGTCATTTGGATGGATGGAGTATGGACTTTACGGCCTCTCAGTTGGGTCCTAGGGGCAATCTCGCAAAACACACAAAGGCCGTAGTGTAGTACGGTGCCAGATACAAGTTGGCAGATGTATGTCAACACTGATGCATGAATTCTTCTTTTAGGTTCTCTAATCTTATCCTGCAAAACAAGGTCAGTGTTTGATGACAGGATAATATTTAGAAGTTTTAGAAAACCTTGGTACGTGGTACGGATTGCTTTCCTGCAAAAACATGTCAGTATTCTCTTTATATGTGCAGGTGATGTAATCACATGATACAGGACATATTTATTATGATGATGCCGGTATGACAGTTGTATGCCATTTACATGACATTTATTTATTTGACTGAACGATAAAAGAGCATGAAGAAGCTTCCCTTTCGTTAGGTTTATCAGAGGCTGACCTACCCTAGGGTTACTCTGGCGGGCTTTTCGGCATGAAGGTTCCCAAATCTTCGCAATCTACTCGTCTGAGTCCTTTCGATTGGAGCGGATTTGGGTGGTGCGTTTCCTGAGCCATCTCCGGGGAGCAGCCCCTTCGAGTCCAGTAATAAGCAACCGACAGGTTCGCCTCAGGAGGAGGTACTCTCTCAACATACAATCACATTCATCGTCCTCGCCGTATGCAAATGATTACTTTTAAAGTAAAACAATTCCATTCAATCATTCATTCATTCGGCAAAACACACATTCACACGACAAAAGGTAAATAAAATCAAAATATCGCACACGCACACATTTTATGAATTTTTGAAGGATAGGATAGCATCAAGATTTGAACGCGGCTTAAGCCCTCTAATATCCCCAGCAGAGTCGCCAGCTGTCGACGCCGGTTTCTCGTCTTTTCCGATTTTAGCCTTTGTTATTTAGATGATGTTTGGAAAAGGTCGGCATTGATGTCGACGGGGTTTTGAAAGATCGTTTTTTTATGATGAGCCAATTAACCAGAGTCGCCAGTTGGTATATTTGAAATGGATGTACCAACTCATCCGTGTTTCGTTTTCGTAAATCGCTGGCTCATATGTGACTCCGAATTAAATGGTCTGCGAACCGAGATTTCATAGAGTTCGGGGGCTTGCTTAAGCGAGGGGAAGGTGTTAGGCACCCCCCGACTTCCGTGAAACACGGTTACCGCAATCTTGACGCTTTCCTATCCTTTAATTCATGAAATGTGTAAGTATGCGCGCGTGTGTGTGTGCGTGTGCCTGTGTGAATGTTGTGGTGAATTTGTATGAAAGAATCATTTGGATTTTTAGGGAAAATCGTGCTTTTTGAGTGCTTTAGAATGTCCTTCGGCTTATACGAGAAAACTTTATGAGAAAGGTTTGATTTTAATTGTCAAAACTGTAAGGTTTTCAATTGGGTGTCGTTTTGGCAAAGCAAAAGTTTTTAAACCTTCGTCAAAATAGGAATCGAGACCTATACATTGCTCTCATAATTAAAATGATGGCAATTTTCTAGGATCTCTTTAACCCTATGCACATTGGTTTAATAAAACAAACCATTTATTTAATACCATTTTTGTGATGTTTTTGGAAAACGATTTCCTTTAGCTTTCTCGTTAAAGAGGAATCGACATTCATTTGCACTTCTTATTTTAAGCCTCGTGATGTTAACAACCTAGTTTGATTGATTTTAGGAAAATCTTCATCGTTTAGCTTTTGAAATCCTTTTTGGTGTTGCAATTCAAATCAAAACATTATAATGCGTAGGGGATTATTCACGGGCATGTAACCCATCAAAATAACCCCGAACGCCCACAATCACATATTTCAATATTACGGGGCCTTAAACGCAATTCTCGCCTTGGCGTAGTTTTAAGGCCCGACGATTACATACTTATAATAAGGGATAATCGATCCTATTACATACACCAAAATTGTCCATCATCGGATTTGGACCACGGGGTCGCGTTCCTAGGCTCACATCCACAATTTCTACACACCCACAAAATGGATATTACAAGAATTAAACAAGCTAAAAATCACCCAATGGATATCATCGGGCCATTAGAAAGAATTTTGTTCCATTGGAACCCTCACTAATAATCCCTAATCCATGTATTCTCAATAATATACAAGAAAAAAACTACATTTAATGTAACCCAAATGACCAAAAGCTTGACAAAATGAGTACCAAAGGTGCTATAAAAGAGGGCTTTTCACCTTGCAAATGACACCACGATGCGTATAAAATTCGTATATTGAATAGTGTAGGAGTTTTGTGTTATACAATCTAATCAAAAGAGTTTAATTCCTCTCTTTTTTCTCTCTTTTCTCTCCTTTCCCGAGCTATTTTTGCTGCTGTTTTTCCCTTCTTTTCCTTGCTGCTCCGCTGCTGCCAACTCCCGGATGAAATGAAGAAACTGAGCTGAAATAGGCTGGTCTAGGGCAGCCGCAGATTGATCTGCGGCTGGTCGCAGATTGATCTGCGGCTGGCCTTGGTTTCCCCGCGCCCGCCGCGCACTTCAGCCGCTCAGCCGCCCGCCGCGCACTTGAATTATTTTATTCATTGGCCGCAGATCAATTCGCGGCTGGGTGGGCTGATTTTCTCGATTTTCGGGCCATGCCTCGATTCTCGTGTTGTGACGTTGGTTTTTCGCCGAAAGGCTTGTATTTTGCAGTCCGGGAATTACTGGGAGACGTGCCACATCATTCAGGAATGCTCATTTCGGACGGCCTTGTTGTCATGTTGGTTTTGATTTGCAAATCGTCGCGGTGGCGTCGAGTGTTCGTACTTACGTCCACCCTTTGCTCTCGCAGGCCGGTTCATTTGCCGAATTTGCCCTCCTATCAGGGTTAGTATACGAAGAGCAAAATTTGGGTGTCTACAGGTACTATGATGATCTCAAGTCCAAGGATCACTTGTACAACTATCACTTAAGAACTTCCCTATTGACAGGTGAATAAAACTCCATTAAGGTTCTTTAAGCGAGTCACGTTCAGTGAACTTATTCTCCAATAAGCACCCACATACTTGTTTTAATGTCTCCACACAAATGATTATGAAATCAATCATCATCTTCTAAAGATCAAGCATATCATGTACTAATCTATCCGGATCAGTAATCCCAATATTAGTGATCCAACGATTAGGAACATTTTAGTTTTGAGCTTTCTTGAATTTAGATCTCACTAGCATGATCTCATCATGATTCTAAAAGCATTGTTCGAAAACTATGGGTTCATCACATTTATTAATTCAACCAATTAACATGGATAAAATATGCCTTTTATTCTATTATTAATATTTGAATAAGATTACAAAGTAAATGCTTATTACATCAAATATAATTGGCTTGAGGGCATATTACTTTCAATCTCTCACTTGCACTAAAGCCAATCACCTTGGTATCTAATACCCATTTTATCGAAATGGCGATTGAATTGATCTTGTGATAATGCTTTAGTAAATGGATCTGTAATGTTGTTCTGGGTGTCCACTCTTTCTAAGGTGACATCTCCTCTTTCAATTATTTCTCTAATCAAATGAAATCTCCGCAATACATGTTTGGATTTCTGATGAGACCTGGGTTCCTTAGCCTGTGCAACAGCTTCAGTGTTATCACAATGAACCGGAACGGGTCCAGTAATGTTAGGAACTACCCCGAGTTCAGAAATGAACTTCTTCATCCAAACAGCTTCCTTTGCAGCTTCACTTGCAACTATATACTCTGCCTCTGTCACTGAGTCAGCAACTGTTTGTTGTTTAGGACTCTTCCAACTCACTGCTCCACTGTTCAAGGTAAATACATACCCTGACATGGATTTACTGTCATCTTGGTCAGTTTAAAAACTTGAGTCTGTAAAGCCCTATAGTTTCAAATCATACCCACCATATACTAGAAACACATCTTTAGTTCTTCTTAAGTACTTCAAGATGTTTTTCACAGCTTTCCAGTGTTCTTCTCCAGGATTAGACTGATATCTACTTGTTACACTAAGTGCATAAGCAACATCTGGTCTGGTACATATCATTCCATACATTATGGATCCTATTGCCGAAGCATAAGGTATTTGATTCATGCGTTCTCTCTCTTCAGGTGTCTCTGGGGATAATTTCTTAGAGAGATTTACTCCATGACTCATCGGTATGAGCCCTCTCTTGGAGTCTTGCATGCTAAACCTCTTTAGCATCGAATCAATGTATGCACCTTGGGTCAAGCCGAGCATCCTCTTTGATCTATCTCTATAGATCTTTATCCCCAATATGTAGGATGCTTCTCCCAAGTCCTTCATGGAGAAGTGTTTAGATAACCAAATTTTAACTGACTGTAGCATCAGTATGTCATTCCCTATAAGTAATATATCATCAACATATAATACCAGGAATGTCAAAGCACTCCCACTAATTTTCTTGTACACACATGGTTCATCCTCATTTTTGATAAAACCAAACTCTTTGATTGTCTCATCAAAATGGATGTTCCAACTTCGAGAAGCTTGCTTCAATCCATAAATGGATCTTTATAACTTACATACTTAATTTGTTCTAACCTTTGAAACAAAACCCTCTGGCAGTATCATATATACATCCTCATCTAGTTTCCCATTGAGGAAGGCCGTTTTCACGTCCATTTGCCAGATTTCGTAGTCATAGTAAGCTGCAATCGCAAGCAAAATCCGGATAGACTTGAGCATGGCTACTGGTGAGAAGGTTTCATCATAGTTAACTCCTTGTCTTTGTTTGAAAACTTTTGCAACCAGTCTGGCCTTATAGGTCTCCACCTTGCCATCTGCTCCAGTCTTTTTCTTAAAGACCCATTTACACCCTATAGGCACAATGCCTTCAGGTGGAGTAACCAAAGTCCATACTTGGTTTTCATACATGGAGTCCATTTCAGATTTTATAGCTATTTGCCATTTCTCAGAGTGTTTACTACTCATGGCCTCATCGTATGTTACTGGATCATCATCAGTTATGATGCGTACCTCATCATCATCTTCTATGATGAGTGTATACCTTTTAGGTATTTTCGACACTCTTTCAGATTTACGACTCGGTTGTGGTACAATAGTTATATCTACTTGAACAGGTTCATCCACTTGATCTGTAGTGATTTGTGGTTCTTGAATTTCTTCAAGATCTATTTTCCTCCCACTAACCCCTTCAAGGATAAACTCCTTTTCCAGGAAGGTAGCGTGTTTGGCAACAAACACCTTTTGCTCGGTAGGATTATAGAAATAATATCCTAAACTTTCTTTAGGATACCCTACAAATTTGCACTTGTCAGATCTAGCCTCAAGTTTGTCGTTTTGTAACTTCTTTACATAAGCGTTACAACCCCAAATCTTAACATGCTTAAGACTGGGTTTCCTCCATATGCACATCTCATATGGAGTCTTGGGGACGGATTTTGAGGGAATCTTGTTTAGTAGATATGCAGCCGTTTCTAGGGCATGACCCCATAATGATATTGGAAGGTCGGTGAAACTCATCATGCACCGCGCCATGTCTAACAAGGTACGATTCCTCCTTTTAGATACACCATTTAATTGTGGCGTACTAGGAGGCGTCCATTGAGAGAGAATACCATTTTCTTTGAGATGATTAAGAAACTCATTGCTCAAGTATTCTCCTCCTCGATCTGATCGAAGAATCTTAACACTTTTGCCAGTTTGTTTCTCTACTTCACTTCTGAATTCTTTGAACTTTTCAAATGATTCGGATTTGTATTTCATTAAATACACATATCTAAATCTTGAATGATCATCAGTGAATGTAATAAAATACGAATACCCTCCTCTAGCATTTGTTGTCATAGGTCCACATACATCTGTGTGTACCAACTCTAACAACCCTGCAACTCTCTCTCCATGTCCTCTAAATGGAGATTTAGTCATTTTACCCATGAGACATGATTCACAAGTTGGATATGATTCAAAATCGAAAGGTTCTAAAAGACCATCAATATGCAACTTGTTTAATCTTGTTTCATTGATGTGACCGAGTCTATAGTGCCAAATGAAAGTATGATTTACTTCATCTCTTTTTCTTTTACAAGTTTGTTCAATTTGAAAAATATTTTCATGTAAGTCAAGTAAGTAAAGTCCATCAATTAATCTACCAGTTCCAAACAAAACATTATTATTATAAATAGAACAACCATTATTCTTAAATATAACATCGAATCCTTCTTTGTCCAACATAGAAATAGATATAATGTTTCTAATGAGAACAGGTACATAATAATAATTTATTAAATTGATAGATTTTCCCGTAGGCAGTGCTAAACAATAAGTCCCCACAGCTAATGCAGCAACCTTTGCTCCATTTTCCACTAGTAGAGTTACTTCGCCTTTGTTTAGCCTTCGACTTCTGCTTATTTCCTGCAATAAATTGCATATATGAGAACCACAGCCGATATCCAACACCCAAGTAGAATTTTGACTTACAGAAAGATTTATTTCAATCATGAATAAACCTGTATTTGTAATTGAAGCTTCACCAAGCTTTTTCTGCTTTGCTTCTGCAAGATAATCTTTGTAGTTTCTTTTCTAATGTCCAGGCTTGTTGCAGTGGAAGCAAACACCTTTACTATCTGCAGTTGTTTCCCTTTTCAGTGTTAATTCCTTTTGCCTTCTTTGAATTTGTCTTCTTTGAAGAAGATCCTTTGGACCACTTCCTTTTCTTAGAAGTGTTTCCCACAAGTAAGACATGGTCTTTCTTGGATGGAAAGTGACTCTCTACAGTTTTTAACATGTTAAGAAATTCAGGTAAACTGACATCAAGCTTGTTCATGTGGAAATCCACAACGAATTGTGAGTAGGAGTCCGGGAGTGACTGTAAGATCAAATCTTGGCTCAACTCTCCATCCATTACAAAACCAAGTTGTCCTAATTGTTCAATCAGATTGATCATCTTTAGGACATGTGCATGTACTGTGGTGCCATCGGTCATTCTAGATCGGAAGAGCTCCTTAGATATCTCATATCTTACAGACCTACTCTGTTCACCATATAATTCATGAAAGTGAAGCAAAATAGTAGGTGCATCCATTTTCTCGTGTTGACGCTGCAACTCGTTACTCATAGATGCGAGCATGATGCATTGGGCTACCATAGCATCATCTTGCCATTTTTTAAAAGTGACAATTTCTTCCTCAGAGGCATTCTCTCAACAGTTGTAGGAAGGGGTGAACTAAGGACATAAGATAACCTTTCAGCGGTGAGAACAATTCTCAAATTCCTTAACCAATCCGTGTAGTTCGGTCTGGTTAATTCATTAGCATCCAATATGCTCCGCAGTGATAGTGAATGGGCCATTTGTAAAAATCTGTAAATGAATTTTTGATTTAAACAACATTAGCATTTATTCATTTTATTAATCACCAATTTAATATAGGTCTTTATGAAAAGGGTGTCTCCCACTATTTTATACAAACTATATGACCCTCCATATATAGTCCAACAAATTTTTATTGAAATTTGTTTAGTGAGATAGGATCCAATGGCTTAAATATATAGCCTTGTGTGTGCACAACAAACTATATATTCATTCAAGGGTAGACAACTCTTGTCAATTACATCAACTATGTAACTCCTTTTATTTTGCCTCTTAGATTATAATAGTCAAGTGTGTGCACATCCGAACTAAATAATCCAAGTTAAGTTATACCTAGCATTTTCATATAAGGTATAGAAAAATACAGTTCTTGTGTGTGCACAACAAAACAGTATTGTTCAATTCCTTTATAAAACATTTTCATGTAATAAAGCCAACATCTTAAAAATTTAATATGAGCCTTGTGTGTGCACAACAAACTAATATTAAATAATTAATACTCTATTGCTTTATCATGCTAGAAGGCTACGTTCGATACTTTTATTGAAATATCTTTGAACATATTCAACTTAATATTTTGAAAATGCGGGTTTTGTTATTAATGGTCTCATCTTGTTTAGCGCACATGCACACACACACACACACATATATATATATATATATATATAAATACGCATCATATTAAACATTCATTAATATGAATAATAATATATTTAATATATATATATATATATATATATATATATATTATAAGCATGCATTCATAGAATACAATATTCTATATGGGATGATTATGGACTTAATCTAATTTGATTCACTCGAGCCACCGAGTTTATCAATAGGTCAAACCTAGGGGTGCAAGAATGAATTTGAATGTAACTATTACATTCAACCCAGGCTTCATTACAAATGGGGCTTCAATGCTCCTGCTCTTCGGCTCCAATTTCTTGAGTAACTTTACAAAATCCTATTACACTCTATTTAAAAAAAATAGAAACCTTGATCAACAGTCAAGGGGAAGTACATATGAGAGAGATAGAAATTACATTTAGAAATTTAGATAGGCGAGGTACGCAGACCCCATTATGAATAAAACCATTCATTCAAGCATTCATTCAAATTAAATCCAATCACATTGGTCAATAGTCCTTAATCATCCCCTATATATATATATATCAACATATATAAATACCATTCATCTCATGAATAATAAACCATTCAATATATATATTGATATCGTTTAATGGGCAATTGACTAGTAGAAATCCAAAATCCAATTAAAATAAACTCCTTTATTTTAATCCATTCCAAATTAATATAAACTCCTTTATAAAAATTTAAAATCTTTGTTCAAAATTGAAATCCAATATTAATTAAAATAAACTCCTTTACTTTAAACCAATTTCAAGTCCAAAATAAACATCTTTATTTTTAACATTGAAATTTTAAAATTGGAAAATCAACAATTTTTTTTTATGAACAGTGCCCGGGCTGCCCAGTGAACAGTGCCCAAGCTGCCCAATGAACAGTGTCGGGCAGCAGTTTTTTTTTTGTTTTTGATTTTGATGTTTTTCCAAAAAAACATAATTTCATACTAACAATTATACCCAAAAAAAATTGTTCTAAACACATATCAACATATATATGACTGACACAATTAATAGTACGCATAAGGATGACTCTTGATACCACTGTAAGTTTGCAAAATCACAATCATATTGAGATACGCAACGAAAAATGGAAATTAAAATTTTTGCAACTTATCCATGAATCACCTTATGCATAGCTATTAATTGAAGAAGAAGATGAACAAAAAATATACCTTAATAGATCCAACCTTTGAACCGCTACAAGATCTACTCCTTGTTGATTTCTTCAAGCTCCTCCTTTCTTTGTTCCTTGGATTAAACACTAGCTTCAAAGTGTATGAAGCACTCTAGAGGTGATCCACCAAGAATGATTATATGGAACAATATTTGATTTTTACAAATCTTAGATGGCTAATCCAATAAGTTCTTTTATCCCTAACTCTTAAGAATAACAAGAACAATACATGAAGAACACTTAGAAGATTTGATCAACAACTTGATCTCTAATTTTGATGTTCTTGAGATGGAGGTTACTAGTTCATAACTTAGTTTTCTTAGTTAGGTTAATTAGGAGAAACCCTAATTTAATTAGTATACAACCAAGTATAATACTTACATAATATGTAAGTATCAATATTCTCCTAACCCACATGTTTTGCATTGAAGCACTTAACACATGTTTTGCAATTATTTGACCAAATTCAAATTTGCATTTAATTTAAATGATATTTACATTTCATTTAAATTAATTCTTAATCTAATTAAGAATTAAATGATAATAATAATAATAATAATAAGATTTCTCTTATTAATTTATAATTCAATATTTCTCCAAATATATCATTATAAATATTAAGCATTTCAATTTATTCAACTAATAAATTAAATACTTAATTTATTATCATTAAGCCAATTGTTTCCAATATAATATTATTCTTTTTTGCGGTGTGACCCTTTAGGTTCAATATTATGCCGGTAGTAGAACAAATAAATTAGAACAATTCTAATATTATTTATAATAAATTAAACTTCTTTAATTCAAACATAAATAAATAATATTTAGTCTACATCATGAGGGACACCTTTCGATAATGTATCATGACTATCCGAATAATATGAAATCAATGTTTAATCACATAGAACCTATTCAGTAGTAGTTACTGTACAATTCAATCCTTCTACCATACAATGTTCCGATTAAATATAAGACATGGAATTACTGACAAGTCTTATTTTATTTAATCATATGCATTTTGATTTAAGAATGCACAACTCCGATTAATGTAAATTAGAAACTCCTTTCTAATTTTCATTCAACCCTAGCCAGGAATTTCTGAGTTGTCATTTATCAAATCGTATAGGACATTCTCTCCCTTTATTAGAAGTGGTAGATCCTTTGTCGATCATTCACCTACCTCCGTGTATACTTTATTATACACGTACATACCCTATGACATACCCTAAGGTATTAAGGAATATGACAAAGTATAACTTAACATACACAAGGTACTATGATGATCTCAAGTCCAAGGATCACTTGTACAACTATCACTTAAGAACTTTCCTATTGACAGGTGAATAAAACTCCATTAAGGTTCTTTAAGCGAGTCACGTTCAGTGAACTTATTCTCCAATAAGCACCTACATACTTGTTTTAGTGTCTCCACATAAATGATTATGAGATCAATCATCATCTTTTAAAGATCAAGCATAGTATGTACTAATCTATTCGGATCAGTAATCCCAATATTAGTGATCCAACGATTAGGAACATTTTAGTTTTGAGCTTTCTTGAATTTAGATCTCACTAGCATGATCTCATCATGATTCTAAAAGCATTGCTCGAAAACTATGGGTTCATCACATTTATTAATTCAACCAATTAACATGGATAAAATATGCCTTTTATTCTATTATTAATATTTGAATAAGATTACAAAGTAAATGGTTATTACATCAAATATAATTGGCTTGAGGGCATATTACTTTCACCTCAACCACACCTGCCAATCCTTTGTCAGAATATTTGTGTTTCCCATGCCCAACATTGATTCCTAGCAATGATGGAAGCTCCTCTCCACTTTCAAGGGATCTAGATAAGTCATTCATCCACACGTGTAAGGCAGTTAGAGCTGCTCCAAGGGATAGAGACTTTAAATGTAAAGACCACTGGGTTGAAGATTTCGACTGTATATCTGTGTATATCTCACGTGTAAGTCCCAGGTTTAACAACTCACAAGCTCTCTCCAACAAATTAAGGTTAACACACAGATGAATTAAGCAATTGCAATATGCTTTCTTAATATCAGTACCAATAGAATCAAGGAGTTCACCAGTATGGATTTTAAAGTTTGCTCCTTCAATTTCATCCCCCTCCACCAGAAGTTTCACAACATAACCAAGCTTTGAATTAGCCTTCTTAATGCATCTTGTCAGCTTACCAAGTTCTTCCTTCGACGTTTGGGTCATCACATTAAGAAGACAACCACAAAAGCGTTCATCAGGATTTATACCTAGCTCAATAAGTCCATGAAATGTTCTCACAACTGATAGACTCCACGGCACGCTTACATGAGGTGGTCGTCGCCCGGATCGTTTCTAGCAAAGTTGAACGGTAGATTGCTCGCAACACCTTAACCCTTCGCCTATATATAGACGGTAATCTTGGTACAATTGCTCGCGTTCAGAAATCTGCGTTGAATGGACACCAATGACACCTTGACCCCTCACTTATATGTAAGCGGTAATCTCGGTACAATCGACGATTAATGCGGTAGAAGATGCCACACACAACTATGTATTGTTGTATGATAAGTCAAAAGTTGAAGCTCAAAGAAAAACTAGAAATAACCTAGGAATTCTTCAAAGAACCAAAAGTAGAGAATAATCTGACAAATAATTGTATTGAATAAATCTGATTGGAGTGTATCAAGTACATCATCTATGTCCCCTATTTATACTACTCAAAAGTAATTCTAATCCTAATAGGAATTATAAAATTAACTAGAAACACAATCCTAGCTTAAAAAATTAATTTAGAAACCAAATCCTAACTTACCAAATTAATTTGGAAACCAAATCCTAACTAATAAACAATAAGGAAATTAAATCCTACTTATCAAACATTCTAATTACATTAGAAATCTAAAACATTTTGAAAATAGCCTAATAATTAAGAAAATCCGTGTCCAAATTTGAATTAGAAATCCGAAGCCTTCCTCTATTTAGAATTAGAAACCCATTAATTGTTAGGAACTCATTAATCCGTGGAGAACAAAATCAACTAGTTGTTTACTTGAAAATCGCGTGGCCCACATGATATAGGAAGCTAATATGGTAAGTCCTTCATATGTAAATGTTAAGTCCTGAATATGCTAGGAAACCCGTGTGATTGGCTGATTAGAATTGGAATGCCTGTTGCCCGCATGCAAATTTTGCTAGAATGTAAATTGCCACATGAATTGATTAAAATTGGCCTTGAATTGAACTCCATTTTAAGAATCTTTGAATAAACTTCAGCCCAAATATTAAAAATCGCTTGATAAATCCCTGGGACTTGAGTTGAGTTATTAATGTTTGATGTGAGCCTGATTAGGATTGTATCATTTTCCTCCTCTTAAAAAGGATTTGTCCTCAAATCTGACATCCCTTCCTCTTGAAAAGGATTTACCCACAAATCTGATCCTACATGAAACCAAATTAAGTTAGTAGCATCAAACCAATCATAATCACAATTCTCACTTTACACATAACATATAAAAGTAATATCAATATCACAAGTAAGAATACGAAAATAATTATCAAAAACTCCAACTCCTGCAAGGAACACTTCGTCATCTGGCAACTTCCCCAAATTGACATGAACAACTTGTAAACATTTCTTTCCAAGCAATGTTCGAATCGATATAGCATCCTGTAAGCTCCTTATAACACAACTTGGAAACTTAAACTTTCGAACTCCCTTAATCAAGAACCTGTCCACATCAACACGATACTTTTCCATATGTAGACCAAATACTTCCACAATGCTAACTACATTAAAACAAACTAAATTAGTAACTATAGCAAAAATGCAATCAAAATTTCTACCTAAAAAATCAAATGTATATATAATAAAATAAACATAAATAAAACTATGAAAAGCTCTATATCCCCTTGGATCAAAACTCAATATGTAGAACTCTTCACATTGCAGCAACTTCCATTCACGAATTCCTGGATCAAAAATCAACGTAATGCTCTCATCCATCCGTAAATATATCCATTGATGAATTCCCGGATCAAAGGACAATCTAGTGAACCTGTCTACCCGTAACATCAAACATTCCACTGCACCTAGGTCAAATACCCATCTTTGCAATCTTGCACATCGTATATGTAAATACACATGAATTCCTTGATTAAACATAAAACCAAACAAATCAACAAGTTCCTTTTGTTTAATCACAAAGAAATCAAATAACTCAAAATCACATGCAAAGTCTACTAGATCAATATTCAAAACACTTCCCTTTAAACTTTCCACGCATTGTTCCATTTCATGTGCACATTGATCCATATTTTCCCCCTTGATGAGTACGAACCCATCTCGAACTAATTCGAAATCGATGCACAAGCTAGACGTCTTATCTTCCTTAGGTACTATGATCTCATGAATAGCACACGAACTCATGTCTTCACCCACGATACCCGCCTTGATGAAGATGGGCTCCATCAATTCTCTAACCTGCCGTTGTAACTCTGTTGTCTCCTCAGAAATACTATAAGCTAGCTGATACGGAATGATAGCTCGAGGTATGTCATCAACAACCTGTACAATAGACAAAACAGAACTAGACAAAGAAGAGTTATTCTTGTTACTATTCAAAAGCGCCGTCTTGTACGAATGTACAGTCATTGGCTTTTCAAAATACAACTCATTTTCCAACTCACTCTCCTCTCTTTTTTCATTCTTACTCTCCACTGTTTCTTTCTCTCGTTTATTTTCATTCTCTCTTTTCTCATTCTCTCGTTTCTTTTCAGACTTCTCTTTTTCGCACTCAATCTTTTTTTCAATTTCTTTTTCACTTTCTTTTTGTCGTTTACTTTCACTTGTATTTTCTTCCTCGTGATCATATACTTCATCTCGAACATTGGAATCTAACAACTTTCCTTGGACTGCATATTCTATTATCTCTTCTTCCACCTGCGGCTGGGCTTGCTCCTGTTGCGCCTGTCAGGCGTTTTGTAGTTGTTTCATCTAATCTTCCCACATATTATCAAAGTTGTCCTCTTTGATCTCCTTAGTAGATACTCGTTCCTTATACACCTTAGGAGTTTCTTATGGCTTCCTGCAATGCGACTCCTCATGTCGACGAACCTTCATATCGTCATTATCCCAAGTTGAACGCCTTGAAGGTTGCTCTACATATGTCGAAAATGCATGTTCATTCCTCCTGCTAGGTTGTACGGGGGCATACCGCTTTCTCATCATGATTTTCAATTCTTTTCACGTCTCGATCGGACGCTCTCCATACCTTCTCCTGCTACGCACAAATTCAGCCCACCATGTAGCTGCATGACCGAAAAAATCCTGGGTCGCCAGTTTGAACTTCTTATGCTCCTTTTGCCACTCATAATTATTTTCACAATTATATCCATACATGATTGCTGCAAAACAAAGGTTAGTAGATAAAGAAATTTTTTTTCACACACTCCCTTACGTGTTTCGCGCAACAATGTATCACACAATTATGAAAACGCTCGTGTATCACACAATTGGCTTTTACCCTTAATTATGCTCACCACTCTTGCCTTTTACCACTCAAATTCCCTCTAATAGGTTCTTTTTGAATTCATCAAACAATATCACAGTTTATCTATCAATTTAACAAGAACTTATCACAAAACAAATATAGCAAGTGTGACGTATGATAACCAATATAAAATTCACAATCGCCAAATTACGCCCTTCTCGAATGAATTCTTCAATACTCACGAAACTAATGAACCCAATCAACTGAAACAAATAATAATAATAATAATAATAATAATAATAATAATAAAAATCTTTTTTTTTACTCACGATTTTTTTTTGTTTTTTCACCAATCCTTTTTTTTCACGAATCTCACTTTTTTTTCTTTTTTTCTTTTTAACTTTTTTTTTTCAATATATATTCAAACACGAAAAATAAAGGATAAGTAACTCGCTAGGAACTTAGCTTTGATACCAAATGATAGACTCCATGGCACGCTTGCGTGAGGTGGTCGTCGCTCGAATCGTTTCTAGCAAAGTTGAACGGTGGATTGCTCGCAACACTTTAACCCCTCGCCTATATGTAGACGGTAATCTTGGTACAATTGTTTGCGTTCGAAAATCTGCGTTGAATGGACACCAACGACACCTTGACCCCTCGCTTATATGTAAGCGATAATCTCGGTACAATTGACGATTGATGTGGTAGAAGATGCCACACACAACTATGTATTACTGTATGATAAGTCAAAATTTGAAGCTCAAAGAAAAACTAGAAATAACCTAGGAATTCTTCAAAGAACCAAAAGTAGAGAATAATCTGACAAATAATTGTATTGAATAAATCTGATTGGAGTGTATCAAGTACATCATCTATGTCCCCTATTTATACTACTCAAAAGTAATTCTAATCCTAATAGGAATTATAAAATTAACTAGAAACACAATCCTAGCTTAAAAAATTAATTTGGAAACCAAATTCTAACTTACCAAATTAATTTGGAAACCAAATCCTAACTAATAAACAATAAGAAAATTAAATCCTACTTATCAAACATTCTAATTACATTAGAAATCTAAAACATGCTGAAAATAGCCTAATAATTAAGGAAATCCGTGTCCAAATTTGAATTAGAAATTCGAAGCCTTCCTCCATTTAGAATTAGAAACCCATTAATTGTTAGGAACTCATTAATCCGTGGAGAACAAAATCAACTAGTTGTTTACTTGAAAATCGCGTGGCCCACATGATATAGGAAGCTAATATGTTAAGTCCTTCATATGTAAATGTTAAGTCCTGAATATGCTAGGAAACCCGTGTGATTGGCTGATTAGAATTGGAATGTCCATTGCCTGCATGCAAATTTTGCTAGACTGTAAATTGCCACATGAATTGATTAAAATTGGCCTTGAATTGAACTCCATTTTAAGCATCTTTGAATAAACTTCAGCCCAAATATTAAAAATCGCTTGATAAATCCCTGGGACTTGAGTTGAGTTATTAAGGTTTAATGTGAGCCTGATCAGGATTGTATCAACAACATCATCTGTATGGTTGGCTTTCCCATAGCATTGGATGAGTGATGTTAGAACAAATATATTAGGCTCAAAACCTGCTTCCAACATTTCATTCAGTGCGGCCTCCGCCTCTGACACTTTCCCACAACAGGAATATATCGTAATCAAAGAAGAAAATGTCCAACTATCAGGCTTGGAATTCTCAGACCTTTTCATGTCCTCAAATATGTCAGCAACTGCATCCGTAAAGCCCACATCAGCACACATAGCTAAAAGGGTATTATATAGAACAACATTCAACTCCATTCCTTTCTCCTTCATCTCTCTATATACGCTAATAGCTTCTTCACCATAGCGAGCTCTACCATAGGCCCGAATTAGTTCAGCATAGGTTGCCCGACTTGGAGTAAACCCACTGTTCATCATCTCCTTGTAAATAGTTTTTGCTTGATAAGGCCTCTTGGCTCTTCCCATGGTTTCTAACAAAGTGTTATACAAAAGCAAGTTAGGCTTCACGCCAAGAGCCTTCATCTCCTCATACACATTTAAACACCCATCAAAATTTCCAAACGTTCCATATATCCTAATCACCGTAGCAAAAGTGACAGCAATATATCCTAATCACCGTGGCAAAAGTGACAGCATCAATGCGCCACTTTTTCGTTCTTGAACGGTCATACAAACTCAATACCATATCAATATTCCCCGCCCGTCCGTAGGCATCAATCATCACAGAGTAAGTAACATTATCCGGTTCACACCCAAAAGAAGGCATTTTCTCAAACCACTCCACGACCTTCATTGGCAAAGAGCACAACCTAGCACAGCTAATTATCGTAGAAAATGTTACATTATCCGGTTGAAGCCCTCTTTCAAGAATTTCATCAAACAGATTCTCCGCACCATCTAAATCCTTTGATTTCCTCAAAACTTTCAAAGTCACATTATTTAAAATCACCTCGTTATTCAATTTTGCTGTTTGCTGAAAGAAATTAAGCACAATTGGAGTTGTTTTAGAGTTTGACATGTTATTAAGAACAGTGTTCTAAAAGTCGCTAGTCGGTCCCAGGTCAGTTGGCTATCGACTAACGACTAGGGGATTAGTCGGAGATTAATCGGCTAGGGGCTTAAATGAAAGAAAATGAAAGTATAGGGGCTGAAATGAAAGAAAATAAAACTATAGGGGCTGATATATAACATTTTAGGGGTTATTTTGAAATTTAAGAAAACTTTTAGGACTAATATAAGTAACACAAATCATCAAATAAAAACATTACAAGATATAATAGTCAAACCAAATAGTTCGATGCTCTAAGTTCTAAACCAATTAACCAAATGAAACTAAGTAGTCAATCACGCCTCCTCCTCCTCTTCTCCATATCCCTCCAAGACTTGCTCTCCATCAGACTCAAACTCATAATCTTCATCTTCGTTCAGTTCGTTATCATCATCTTCCGACACAAACTCATCTTCATCTAGTTCTCACACATTTCTACCACTTCTTCTAGGTAGAAGGACCTTATTCGCTCCCATATCTTCCCCAACCATATCCCATGTAAGTCCCGAACCCGGCTCAACTTCATCGTCACCACCTTCAACATTCCATCCTTGTGCATTTGTTGCTTCACTAGTAATTAGGACATCCTTCTCCTTTACCCTTCTTTTCTTATTGACAAGTGTGGCATTGAATTGGACATACACTAGGTTGTTCAACCTTGTTGCATCAAGTCTATTCCTTTTCTTCGTATGTATCTATACATTAAAGAAAATTCTCAAGTTAATAATTCTAATACCCTTATTAAAAAATTACAACATATAATAAAGAGAGGGAATATGTACTTACTCCCTCAAAAGTGCTCCAATTTCTCTCACACCTGGATGAACTCGAAGTCAAAGAGAGAATTCTAATGGCCATTTTTTTCAAGTTGGGTGTATAATTGCCATAGTTAAACCACCATCCAACTAATCATGAAAGAAGCACAATTCAATGAGTAATTTAGTACTAACTATAAGTTACTTGATTGGGGAAAAAAAACTAAGTTGCTAACTAAAAAAACTAGAAAAGTAATTACTAAGTTACCCGGATCATAAGTGTCATTGTTCTCCTCACATTCCTTTGCGGCCAATGGTCTACCAAATCCACCCTCTTTGTTCTTGTACTTCAATAACTCTTTATTGATGACCTCATTTTGAACTTCAAAATCATCGGGGAAGAAAGATTTAACACAAGTAAAAACACCATCCATGATAATTAGATCATCTTTCATAGTAGGATCCTTGAAGAGGTAAAATGGATTCAAAAAGTAAGCCGTCAAATGCAATGGACTATCAAGCCGACCTAAGCCTTTTGTGTCAATGACTTGTAGTATTGGTCGGTAGTTACCCTCATTTTGTTTGTATGCCTCTTTGATCTCTTCTTTCACTTTCTTGAGCTCTCCATACACAAAGCCCATTGAGGGCTTCCAATCCCCATTAACAAGACAAAGAACCATCACTAATGGAGCAAACACTTTCAAGCAAAGAGTTACGCTATTCCAAAACGCCGTACTCATCACCGTAGCAAATGCGGCTTTCCCTTTTGCGGTCTTCACTCATGGAAGAGCTCCCCATTCATTGGTAGTACACATCATCTTCAACTCTTGTTTCTTCTCCATCATATTTTGCATTGTCAAGAAGGCGGCTACAAATCTAGTAACACCCGGCCTCACTATGTTTCTCTTTTTTGTATGTTTTCTCATCAATGCCAAGGTTCTATGATGACTATAAATAAATATAGTGAACTTCTTTGCCCTTTCAATAGTGTCTTTGAACTTTTGTTACTTTCCAATCCCTTCAAGCATGAGGTTTATTGTGTATTGCACATGACGTCCAAAACATGTGTGGTCTCTTGGCCTTCAATAATTCTGCCGCTGCCATATTATTAGAGGCATTGTCCATGACTACTTGGATTACATTTTGCGCCCCAACTTCATCAATGCACTTGTCAACATAGCCAAATATATGTTCAGCCGTGTGCGACACCTCCGAATCTTCCTTAGAAGAAAGAAAACAAGTCTCAGTCCTACAATTAACACATAAATTCATGATGCTTCTTCTTTTTCGATCGATCCAAGCATCGGTCATGATAGAGCATCCCGTTGAAGCCCACTCTTCTTCTTGTTTCTTGAGTGATTGTTTGGTTCTTTCCACCTCCTCCTTCAACAACGGCTCCCTTAATTGGTATTGGCTTGGGGGTTGGTAGCCCTGGCCAAATATACCCACCGCCTCAACAAAGCGTTTAAAGCTATCATTATCAATACCATGAAATGGAATACCTGCTTCGTACATCAAACGAGCCAAGTACCTATTCACATCATGAGTTCTCTCTTTCCAAAGTGCATCATTCATGTTTTGTTGTCGCATCTTCTTACTTGCACTCAAATCCGGATTGATGGCCCTTGCATATCTATCCATGGGACCAAGATAATGGGGCCTCTTCATTGACCCTAAAACTTCAACTTCTTCGTCTTCATTTCCTTCTGGAATTGCCTGCACTTCCACTTTCGCTCTAATATTCAAGTCATCTATCCTCTTGTCTCTCTTTTTAGTTGCTGCCTTGTCAAGTGCCATCTTACACTTTTCTTTATCTTCCTTGGTTGACTTGGGGCATGGTGCTATATTTTCCTTGATATTTGATATATGTTGTTTCAATCTATAAACTCCTCCACCATACTATTTGTCACACAATTTGCATCTCCAACGATCCTTGTTACTAGGATTTACAAGGAAGCCATATTCCCATCCAACATCATCTGAAGCTCTTTTTTAATACTGAACACGGAGAAGTAGTAGAGGTTGTCGAAGATGTTGATTGAGATTAAGCCATTGATACTACACTATACGACTATACCTATGCAAAATACAAAATACAATTAAACAAATGGTAATAAACAAATGGTAATTTGTAAATTGTAATAATAAAACAAGTAAAAAACATTATCATGTGTAATTTTAGTTACTTACTACTTAATTTGTAAATTGTAATAATAAAACAAGTAAAAAAAAATTATCATGCTGCAATTTTTTTTAGTTAATTACTACTTATTACATTACTATAATTTATAGTATAAATTATAGTAATGTAATAAGTAGTAACTTAAAAATTTGGAAATATCCATCAAATTTAAGTAATAAGTATACAGTATACACTTTGCTACAAATAATAAAATAAGTAGCAGCCAGGCATCCAAACAAGGAATAAACAATAAAGAATACACTAAAAAAAACAATCAGTAGCAGCCAACAAAGCAGAATACAACTCGTAAATAAAGAAAAAAACAATTGGGCAGCATCACCCTACATATTGGGCTAAGAGAAAAAAAAAGGCCAGAGTCGGACCAGAAGAAGAGGAGAGAAGAAGAACAGAAGTAGAAGAAGAAGACAAGAAGTCGTACCTATGATTAATCGCGAGCTGCCTGAGCCGGAGCAGATCTGTTGAAGTCGCACAGTAAGTCTCTCCCTCTTGCTCCCCTTTCTCCCTCTCTGTACTCTCTGTAGTTGTTGTTCTGGAGTCGATCGATGGATTAGGGTTAAGCAGTTGCACTTTTATTTTACCCATTTAAGTTCGGGTCATACCAAACTCACAATTCCAAGTCGACCGCTTCCCTGACTTTTTCGGCTTTCCCGACTAGTCCCGACTAGTCTCCGACTAAGTCGGACAACGATTAATTGAAGCAACTATGCCCAAGTTGACTCGGCTACCTTCTGACTCCGACCTTGTCCCCGACTAGTCGGCCGACTTTTAGAACACTAATTAAGAATAATTACAGCATCTTGCTCTACAATCTTATTGCCTAAACTAGCCAATACAGCTAACACATCTTCCTTTACCAGCTTACACGAATTCAAAGACTTGGAGACTTTTACTATAGAAGAGTACCTGGAATCGTACGATTTTTGTCGAAGCTGTGAAGCTCTGGGCTTTTGGGATTGACCCAGATGGAGCTTTTGGATGAAAAATCGGATTTTTCATCTGGGTTTTGGATTTGTTCTGTAACTGGGTCTTGTAAAGAAACTTGACAGATTTGGAGAAAAGTAGAGCGATTGAAATTTCTAACATGTCTCAAAACAGGTTGAAAATGAGCGAGTTTTAGTACAGATGGTCTAAAGACGTAATTGCAAACCGAAAACTGCTTATTATGTAGAATTGTAGTTGTAGATGGTGAAGAAGAGATGAGATTGTAAGCCATTATACGCACTCTGTCTTCCTCTTGCACTTGCTCTGGACTTGACGCTGCGCGGGCAAGGCAAAGAAGACCTTATCGATTATCACTCGCTATGTTGAAGGAACTCTGACTTACCATAATAACCCTCTTCACACTGCAACAACCACCACTGATTTTTGAGATCAATTTTTTACCGCCGTTGTGATGCAAAATGTGGGTTTTTTTTGGAACAGCTATTTCCACGACAAAAAATGATATTTCCACAATAAGAAATCGTCGCTATACATCTACAATGATATTTTTGTTGTGGAAATATCAAAAAGTATTGTGGAAATATTAATTCTTTTTTTTTGTTTTGTAATTTATGCAGTTAATGAGAGGATTGTCCACTTAAAATTGTTAATGGCGGTTTATTTTTGTACAATTATTTTTTGCAGTTATTATTTATTTGGTGAGATTGTATATTATTGGTATTTTTTATGTTTAATTTATCATAGATGATTATAGTTGGAGATGTTTTCCCAACAAAATGTTAGCTGAGTTCGGTTATTTGCGCAGTTGTTTTTTGATAAAATTAAATAGAGGAATCAAGTGGTGTCCTGATTAAATTAATTTCTTCTAATTTTTTGATCTAAAAATCTACAATGGAAAATATCCTTTACTATAAGCATTTTATTGATTCATTGGAGCTTAACAGAGTTAAGTTGACAAATAAATTTGAGGTTAATTGAAAAAAGATGAATATGAAGACTATTAGTCACATTCGACTGTAGATCAATCATAGTGTGTTCTAACATGTTTCGTAGGAAACAGATGCTAACACTCTTTATACTACATTAAAGTCTATGTACAAGAAGAAGAATGCAATAAATAAAAATTTTGTGGTTCGAAAAATTGTGAACCTAAAATGCAGAGATGGTGTAAGACTAGAACATGTAAAGTACAATTAAATGAATAATCAAACAAGATTAATTAACAAAATGATGTTTTCATTAATCATTTGATCATTACAAATGTTGAATACAATAAAATATTTCCTTACACTATTACACTTCCCCGTTGCGGTCAGGTTCATGGATTGATGGGGGTGAGGTGGGATTTCCACGAAGGCATGTGAGATTGATGGAGTGTTGGATGAGGGGAGAGGTCGTAGGTGAACACTTCAAGGAAATATGGGTAGAACTCTTTGTATTAGAGTCGTGTGTGTATGTGTGTGGGCTAAGTTCTTTAGAGAAGACCCTTGGGCTTGTAGAGACTAAGTATAGAACCTAGCCAACCAAACCAACAAGGGAGTGTTTCTTGGTACTTATAACTTGATGTGTGATGATCCAAGAAATCATATAGCCTTGTAATTAGGTTTTCGATGTAAATATTTAATAAAATAAAATTTTGTGTATATTATTATGTGTAAATGTACTAAAAGAATAAGTACAAATGAGAATGATGGAACCATACAGTTCAAAACTCAAATTGGAGTTCACACGAGAATTTGGAGAAACGGACTGCACTGTTGCGTCCGAAACATTGACTTTAGTAGGTAAGGACTGTAAACACAATATGGTGTCGGGGTTGACTCTTTGGTCAAAGTTAACAGTTGACTACTACAGGTAAAAATTTAAAAATTTGAGTTCAGAGTAGAATTTTGAAACGCGAATTGCTCGGTTAAGTTCAGAACGTCAAAATTAGTAGGAATAGACTATAAACACAAAATGTGTCGGGGTTAACTTTTTGGACAAAGTCAACAGTTAACTTTTACGGAGAAAAATCAAACATAAAATTCGGAGATGAGTTTGAAGAAACAAATAATTCCATGATGTAGAAAACGTCGACTTTAGTAGGAATCAACTGTAGACGTGAAAAAGTTGATGTTCGAAGTAAACGAGGTCAAAACGAGTTAGTATTTAACCTAGTTTACGAGCCCGAACGTATGGTCAAATGGAAGAGTTCAAGAGAAGGATTATTAAAGCCTACACATAAGCTCTTTGCAAGCTCTAACAATCTTTGTAGGAAGCCCAAGTCAAAGTCCAATGGGTGACCCAAGTGTTGGAAGAAGATGACATAGGCATGAACCTAGTCGATGATGTAATAAAAGAAAAATAAACCAAAAATAGAAGGATAAAAGGGAGGGGGAATCCGGCCCTAGAGGGCCCCACATGTGGAAAATAGTAGTCAAAAGGTGGGCCCCACTTGAAGAAATTATATCAAAAAAGTGGGCCCCACTTGGAAGAAAATTTCAACCAAAGATTGCTTCATTTGTAAGTTAGGTGATTTCTTCACTCAAGCTCCAAGCACTAGTAATCTTTTGATTTGAGCTTTTAAGTGTGATTAGCCAAGTGGTTGGTTGATTAAGGAATGCTAAGTAAGGTTAGCAAAGATCTATAAATAAAAGGAAACACAAAGTTGAAGCCTTCGTTTCATTTCCCACATTTTAGCAAAATAGAAAGTTAGTAAGTTTTAGAAAGAGTGAGAGCAAGAAAGAGCAGTGGAGCTTGGAAGGGAGACCCACATCTGAGTAGGGATAAGAAGGAGAGGAGCTAGCAAGCCAAACCATCAAGGAAAACATTTCATCTCTAAACACAAACAAGAAGGTATAACTAGAAAACCCTAATTTCAAGTTTTGAAGCTTAGAAATTATTTTTGCTTGGTTGTTGTGGGAGATTTGCTTGAACGGTGGATCATGGTGGATCCTATGATATAAGGAAGGTTATGATGGACTATATATGCTTGCAATGTGTTCTATGTGTGAAAAACCATGAGAACAAGAAAGATTTCTAAGAAAATTTAATCGACGGAAAATTGAAGAATTTCAAAAACAGAGCGTGAGATTTGAACAAGCATAACTCCCACCTTATTTTGAATTTTTGAGTGAGATCAAGACCTGGAGGTACATACCTAAGTCCTCTAAAACCTCCAATTGGAATTTCTAAAAAAAATACCTTGCAGATTTTCCTAGGGACAGATTACCCAAAAAATTGATTAAACCCACTGTCCAGTCGGTTCTGAGCACTCTTTGGACCACTTAGAAAATGAAATAAATTTCGGCCTTTTGGGGACTGAAACTAGATGGTAGTATGTAGTTTCTGTCCAAAGATGGTCAAATTCCAACTTCGGATGAGAGAGTTATGGCTAAAACAATAACTAGTGTTTTAAACATGAAAACTGTCACAACTCGAGTTTTATAACTCCGATGACCACAAAATTTAAACTAGAACTTCATGATAACATGTACAAGATTCTGGTAAGATTTGGGAATTTTTGGAGTTAAGCGTCATATAGTGATTTTGCTAAGTCGCGAACTAGTAATAGGTCTTTGAAAAATACTAAAGGAAACTAAACAATTACAAAAAAAATATATTTTTGGGTGTGGAATATACTTATGTATGTGTGGCCAGAAGAGAAAAAAAATAATAAAGTGGTTAAGAAGGGTTTTATGAAGAAGATATGATTTAAACAATCACGAAAAGTTAATTTTGGGGTTATCGGGAAACACATTGAGTAACCGTTGAAGACATGGTAAAATAGATCACGTGAGATGGAGTAAGGGTAAAATGATCATTTTGAAAGTAGTTGTAATATCCCAGATATTTCAGAAATTTAAAATAACAATTTAATAAATAAAATTCTTATTAAAGGATGAAGTAGATTTGGACATATATATATGTGTGTGTATTTTATATAATATGAAGTATGTGATTTTGTGTAATGGACTAAATGTGTATATATATAGATGTGAAATATATACATATATTGGGAAAAGGAGATTTAATATTTAATTAAATCATTAAAGAAAGTGGATGAAATTAATTAATTAATATTAATTGATTGAGATTAAATTGAAATTATATTATGAAATAATATAATTTGAATATTTAGCCTTGGATGGCGATAGAATTATTATGAACTAAATGTCATATACGAGTTAATTAATTCACTATTTGAAAATTAGTGGGTTAAAATATTTGTTTTAATTAATTGAATAAAGAAATTTATTTAGTTAATGATGATAATTTTATTTATATTATAATAATTACATGTAATATGAATAATGGTATGATATTAAATATTATGTCAAATGAATGTGAATTAATAGTTGGTTAAGACTAATTAATTTAATTAGTATGAACTAACTAAGGAAGCGAATAATTACATATAAGATAAGAATAGTGGTAGAAAACTTGAATTTGAGTTCGGAGTGGAATTTGAAGACGCGGACAGGACGGTTGAGTTCAGAACGTCGAAAATAGCAAGAATAAACTAAAAACACAAAATGTGTCGGGGTTGACTTTTTGGTCAAAAGTTAAGAGTTGACTTTTCGGTAAAATGTCAAACTCAGAATTCGGAGAGGAATTTGATGAAATGGATATGTCCATGATGTTGGGAACGTCAAAATTAGTAGGAATCGACTATAAGTTCAAAAAAATTATTTTTTAGATCCCAAAATGGTCAAATAGACAATTAAACGGATAAATGAATAAATAAAAGAAGAGAAAATCAATTTTAGAAGAATGTGGGCCATGGGGGCGACTGATATCTGAATTGTGAGAAGGGAGAGTGATAATTGGGGGAGACATAAGGGAGGAAAGTAAGGAATAAAGAAAGGAAAAGAAAGAGAAAAAGGAAAAAGATAAGTGAAGACATTATTTTCTTCTACCCCACCTACCACTTCCCATTAATGCCATCCTCTCGACTGAAACAAAGAAGAAAGAAAGGAGCATCAGCTCCCTCCCTTACACTTTTCCCCATCCGAAATCCGCAGAAAATGAAGAGAGAAAAAGGAGACAAAAGAAGAAGAAAAGGAAAGAGGAAGAAAAAAAAATGAAGAAGAAATCAAGAAAAGGTATTTTCAAAACCTTTGATTTATTTTTAGATTTAAGTTTTATGGATTTTATGTAAAGAGAATATGTTTATACTTGTTTGGATTATTTAAACATGTATAAAAAGAATTAAATAAGAGAAATCAAGAAATCAAAAGAAATTAATTTTCGCCAAAAAATTATGAAACTTGGTGAAAAATTTTATAATATGATTTTAGAATTTCTGGGAAAGTTTGGCAAATTATTGAAGATCAGAAGTATTTATTATATTTTTAAGCTATTTAAAGTTAGTTTAAAAATGGTGGAAATTCACAGAAAATTATGTGAATGGTCGAAAATTATAAAATTTGGTGAAAAATCTTATAATATTATTTATGATTGTCTGGAATTTTTTGGTGAATTATTGAAGAGCAGAAATATTTATTGTATTTTTAAGCTATTTAAAGTTAGTTTAAAAATAGTGAAAATTCACAGAATATTATGTGAATGGTCGAAAATTATAAAATTTGGTAAAAAATCTTATAATATTATTTATGATTTTCTGAAAATTTTTGGTGAATTATTGAAGAGCAGAAACATTCATTTTATTTTTAAGCTATTTAAAGTTAGTTTAAAAATTAGTGGAAATTCATAGGAAATTCTATAAATGGTGAAAAATTATGATAATTAGTGTAAAAAACTTATAATAATATTAGATAAATATTGATGATGTTTTGAAGATATAAAAATATGTTGAGTTATTATTTCTATTTTGAAGCTATTAAATGATAATTTTTATAAATAGAAATAATTACAAAAAATTGTTGGATAATCCGAAATATGTGAAAATTGGTTGAAAAGTCCAGAATAATATTCTAAAGACTTTTAAAGTGTTAGTAAGCTCATGAAGTTTCGGAGCATTATAAAATATGGAATAAAGTATTATAAACTAATAATTGGCGTCATTATGTAGCTAATTGGTATATTATTACAAATGACATTGTGTAGGCTATTTGAAGAGCATTATAGCGTAAGTTGTAAATAATGCTTAAGGCAAGTTTCCTAACTTACACAAACTTTGTATTGTGTAAGTTTCTAATATCATTTAATTATATTCTCATGAATAATATATGATGTATTGAAGCTTTAATTTACGCAATGCTTATATTATGTGAATTTTAAACTTATACAAATATTTTAATATTTATACAAGTTGTTTGAGCTATGTTAAATTGAAAAAAAAATATGATTGGTTATGGAATTTCATTTGTTATATGAGATTCATCTTATTATGTGAAATGATTTATAAGAGAGAGTTATTTGCCATTTGATTCGGCTTAACTCGATTTGTGAGCTATTCCAGTTGGACTGTTTATTGTTGTGATATTGAATTGTAATAATTCTTGAATTGTGATAGTTGATTGTGCTAAGTCAAAATTAAATAAATCTTGGGCAATTAATAATATAGGTTGCACCCCTTGCAACAATGAGTTTTATATGAGTAAATGTGGTTATGATTGCACCCCGTGCACTGATATGTTTGTTAAGCATTAAATCTAATTACGTGTTAGCCCAATATTAGCACTTATGTGCTAAACTAAAGAAGAAAAGTTATATTATTGAACTGTTGATGTGTTTAAAATTATGTTTATTCATGAAAAATGTTTAAAGTAATAAAGGAAAAAATAAAAATTATCCCTATTTATTGAGCTGTTTAACAATTATTGTTCAATTGTTGAAGTTTTCAGAAAGATTATTCTATTCATAAATGTTGTTTATTCACTGCTTATACTTGTTGGGCAATTAAATGCTCACTCTTGCAAATTCTAAAAATTTTTATAGCTACATCGGAAAGACCAGAATGGTCAGAAGAAGATAAGAGTTACTAATTGTTAAGGTAGAATAGTTAAAGTATATGACGGGTTGTAGTATTATATAATAATGTTGTAATATTATTTGAGGTAGTTATGTAAAGGTTTTCGTACCTGGGAGTATGTGGAATAATATTGTAATTTTTTAATATTTACTCTGATGTTGTAGGAATATGTTGAGTAGGTAGTGTCTTGACGACACCGAACTCGGGTTTGAAGATAGACCAGATTTGCGGGCTGTCACAGTAGTATGCACACAAGCCAATCATATTTGATATGATGTAGCATATACTTTGTCATCTTATTCACTTATTAATAAAAGAATTAGTTTATTAAAGGCATTTTACTTTATTTATATGGTGCTGTTATATTATATGTGATAAAATTATAGTTTTAAGCAATGCTTTTAGAATCATGATGATGATCATGCTAATAAGATCTAAATTCTTAGATAGCTTAAAAACTAAAATCGCTCCTAATCGTTGGATTATTAAAAAGGGCATTAGTGAATCCAGATAGATTAGTACATATTGTGCTTGCTCTTATGAAGAGGATAATTGATCTCATAATCATTTGTGTGGAGACATTAAAGCAAGTATGTAGGTGCTTATTGGAGAATAAGTACACTGAACGTGGCTCGCTAAAGGAATACCAAATGGAGTTTTACTCACCTGTCAATAGAAATTCCTCTAGTGATAGTAGTACAAGTTATACTCAGACTTGAGATCATCATAGTATCTTGTGTATGATGAGTTATGCTTTGACATATTCCTTAAGACCCTTAAGGTATATCAAAGGGTATGCTTGGGTATAATAAGTTGTATATGGAGATAGATGAATGGTCAATAAAGAATCTACCGCTTATAATAAAAGAAGTGAATGTCCTATGTGATTCGATAAATGACAACTCAGTAGTCATTGACCAAGGCAAAATGAAATTAGAAAGGAGTTTCTAATTGGCATTATTTAGAGTTGTGCATTTGAGAATCGAAATACATATAATTAAATAAAATAAGACCTGACAGTAATTTTATGTCTTATATTAAATTGAGACATTGTATGGTAGAAGGATTGAATTATACGATAACTATTTACTGAAACGTTCTTTTGTGATTAATGTTGAAATCTATATTATCTGAAAAGTCGTTGATCGCTAAGGAGGCTTACCCTTATTATAGAATAAATATTATTTATTTAAATAAATTAAATAATTTAATTTATTTATTTAAATAAAATTAGAATTATTCTAATTTATTTATTCACAACCGGTTTAATATGGAGAACCTAAAGGGTCACACCACAAAGGACAAATATTTATTTAAGAAGTAAATGACATAATCGTAATAATGAGTTAAGTATATTTAATTTAATTTATGGAGATAGAATAAATTAAATAGCTTAATATTTATTATTTAATATTTTAGAAATATTAAATATAAATTAATAAGAGAAGTCTTATTATTATTATTTAATTCCTAAAAGAGTTTGGGAGATTAATTAATAAAAGTATTCTCATAAGTTCCTAACTAATTAATTGAAAGAGTTTAATTAATTAAATAAAACCCTATTCCTAAATAGTTTAGGAGGGTTGCCTATGCCTATAAATAAAAGAAGTCTTATTAGGGTTAGGGTGACACATTCTTCCATAAGATTAGAGAGAATACTTACTAATTCTATAGAGATAAAAACTAGGGTTTTGTCAACACCCATCTTCTTGAATACATATTTTTCTTTGGTGGCCAAACACTTGGGTGACTAACGTTGATCAAAGGAATAAATCTAATTCGTGGAATTCAAGGAGAACGTGCGAAAGATTTGGAGTTGAACTCGTACCTGTGGAAGCTTGATTCTACAAGGGTATAATTTTGATCTCTCTCTCTCTTTCGTGTAATCGTTAATTGAGCACAAGGATTGATCATGATGATGATTTGTATGGAATTAAAATTTTAAAATTCCGTTTTATCGCGCTTCTGCTATATTTGTGTAATTTGATTGCATGTTTGCGTTATATACAAACCTAACATATTTTGACCATGAGATTATTAAAGAATGAAATCTAAGTTTGTACTTGAGGATTGCAGTACAATAAATGGAAAAACGAAACGGGGTTGTGATTAGTTATCGACAGTAAATATATGTTATTTGATAATTGATAAGTTAATTCAGTAAATCATTATGAATGATGTAGGTTATCATTTGAAGGAAGAAGTTATGGATATGAATGAGATAGAAGATGAACTATGGACTGAGGCAAGTTTTTCAGAACTTGTTGTTATATGCAAACTTGTTAGTTGTTATGTGCAAGTTTTATTTGTTGTATTATGTGAACTTCTTGTGAATGAATTGAAATGTGCACTACGTGTTATAATGTGGTGTAAATCTATTGAGTTAAATTAATGACTAAAGTTGATTGAGTTATATGAACTCATTATATTTGTGATTTGAGAAGCATGACAAGTATGAAGTATGTAAAACTGGAAAGTATGATAAGTGTAGAATATATATAATTGCCGAGTACGAACATTATGATGAATGAATAAATACAAAGCATGAGAAACATGATGTATATATAAATGCGGAACATGAAGAAGTAAAGTGGTTTGAAATGTGAATTATGTGTTATGTGGTAATTGTTAAACTTGTTGGGTAACGTAGTTGCTCACCCTTGCTATAAATAATTATTTTCAGCTAAACTAGAGTGAACCGAAGGATTCAGTGTAGACAAAGGAAAAAGAAGAAATAGTGATTAAAGATGTTTACATAGTTTCTAGCTATGCTAGATGAATGTTAATATGAACGTTAATTAATAAGAGATGAGTTTAGAAAATTCATAGTTAAGTAAAAAAGAAGATAAAGATGTGCAAGATTAGATGAAAATATAGAGGATTATCCGAAAGAGGATCTTAAAGAGATATAAAAGAAAAGAAAAGGGTATTGCACATCTACATTCCATAAAGAGATATAAAAGAAAAGAAAAGGGTCATGAAGTACCAGACTTAAGGAATGTAGATGTGCAATGTGACGCCCCCAAAATAGGTCCACTCAACCCATTTTGAGTCCCAAAATACATACTACAGAATTCAAATACAAATCTTCCTATTTACAACTATTAAACAGTCGTGCAAAATACGATAACACATAAACTGTGAGTTTAATACAAATATTGTACTGTATATAGTACAACAATATACACACTTATATTTTCAATACAATTATTGTCACACTATTTATAATGTATTGAGATACTTCTACAGTCTCGGACCCTTACTCCATTCCCTAGCTAGTACCAGCTACACTCTCATTTCCTTAGAAGAACAATGTAACTAAAAGGAAAAGGGTGAGCTCAACTAGCCCAGTAAGATATATCATGACTAAGGTAACAAAGAATAAATTATCTTTAGCCTTCAACAATAACATATCAAAGAGTGTTGATAATGTAAATTTCAACAATAATTGCAGCGGAACAATCAATCCCTATAACATCAACCAATTGTTCAACTAGGCCAAAGAGAATTTTCACCATCTGACTTTGTCTGTAACACTAAAAACCCATGATTATACCAATTTTCTGGTTATAATCATGTAAATCAACAGTTTACCTTTGCACTATCGGCCAAAGATATTCAATAATTGTACCCATGGTCATGATCATGCCAACAACAGTCCATATTTGCATTACAGGTCAAAGAGAACTCTCACCACGTGTCTTTGTCATACCGACCAAAGACACCAAACAATTACACCGTCCTTGCACCCAGGCCAAAGACTCTCACCATATCTTGATTCTTTGATGAGTAGAACAAGTAATAATAATATAAAGAATGAATGGCAGTTGTAAGGATAAAAGAATAAATATTCGAGATTTAATCCAACAATATCCAAATTGTCAACATAATGACCAAATTGTGGAATCAAATTCAAAAATGATATTCAAGATTTATATTTGAAGGTAATTTGGACAAGAAAGTCAACTTCGTCATGAATACTATTTCGTCCTGAATAGTACTTTGTTGTGAATAGTACTTCGGCATGAATAGTACCCCCGAGATGAATAGTGCCCCAGCGTGAATAGATTAAAATTTAACAAAAATGTTCATGTAAATATCCAAGTGAAATTATATTAGATGAAGTACAAACCTCAAAGAATTTTTTATCATTTCAGGAATTATATAAACAATACTTACCATAATAAGTTTAGATTTAAGAATATAAAATGAAATAATATCACTTACATAATATAGAGTATGAAAAAAATGATATCCCTTACCTGAGTAGAGGACTAGATATTGTTTGATATATAGGAGATTATCGAGAGAAAATCTTGCACTAAAAGTAACTCTCAAAGTATCCTTGCACTCAAAAGAATACTCACAATATTATACTTGCAATAAAAAGTTTTTGTATTGTAATGGTGTATTTTTCATCGTCTGAGGATGCATTCTTTTATAGGCGAAATTTAGGGGACAAGCTTCCGTTACTTATGGATTTTGAGCCAAGGATTACAATTCCCTTAGCACCACGACTTAGACCTACTTGCTTGGCACACCCGGGTGGAGAAAGCATACCTTTTGAAAACCTTGACCAATGAGGGGGCACCCTAATTCATAAGTTGCTAAATAGGAATTACACCACTTGGACAAAATTTAGCCAATAAGGTCACCCATTACCATCTGCAAAAACTAAAAGAAGGAAATGTACATTACTTGGAAAGTATGGCAAATGAGGGGCCATTCCTTGTAAAAATTTCCTCATCTGCCAAATCAAAAAGAAAGCAGATAACCTCATTTGAAGGTAGCTGAGGGCCAATAAAAGAGAGCATATATATATATATATATATATATATATATATATATATATATTCAGCATCCTCCAATTAGAAGGTAATTGAGGGGCCACTCTTTTTGCAAAACAATTCTGTTTTTTCCAAAATCAAATAGAACAATACCAATTTATTCATCAATTATTTATATGTAATGACCGTGAATTTTTAAACTCCATTATTAATTAAATATAAATTTAATTTTTAATGAGTTAGTTTCGTATGATTATTTAAAATCTTGTGTATTTAATTGGTTATGTGATTATATAATTTCGCGTAACTGCTAGGATTAATTAAGGGGAGTCACTAATGGTTTAATTGAATTAGTGAACTAACCCTACGGTTTTAATGTTGAAAGAATTGATAAAGTGCCGATTAATTAAATATTCAATTTAATTGAATATAGTGTGGGAATAGATATTTAATTAATTTAAAGGGAGTCTTAGTAATAGAATTATTAAATTAATGGACTACCCTAGCTTATTTAATATCTAAAAATTTATGAATAATTAAGTATTAAATATTCAATTATTTTGAATATAGTAAATTAATTAATATTACCTATTAATTAATAAGGATAAATAATATTTAATAGTTCCGTTAGTAAATAAATAATAATTGACTAGTTAAATTTATTTAATTAACTAGTAGCAAAATAATGGGTCACAGAGATTGGGACAAGAATTATGGGACGTATCCCATTTAATTTCTAACTGTGGTCTGCCATTTAGGAAGAAAAAGAAATTAAAATAAAATAAGTTGGGATGAACAGTAAATCTCATCATCCAGCCGCGTATGGATTGTATGCGGGATTTCTTGTCGGATTTCTGTGGCTTCAGCGGCGTTGCCCATCGTCTTCTTCTTGTTCCCGATGGTTAACAAATTTGGGCAAAAACTTGGCACGGTTAATGAATTGGCTATAAATTAGAAACCCAACTTCTTCCTTCAGTGCACTGAGATTGTAAATGTAACACCCCGAACCCGCTATAGGCCCGAAGTGCTACACGTCGCAAGCCTAAAGGCCCGCAAGGCAACAATATCCATAGCGCACAACCCAAATAAAATAATTCAACAATAATCTAAAATTAATCTCAACAATGAACACCTTCAAAACCAATTCAAATGAAATAGTACTAAATACCAAAATCATAAAATGGAGACGCAGCTCCTCAAAACTAAGAGTTTCTATCAAAATTCAACATTAAAGGAAATGACATTTTAAACAAATCTTCAGCTATCCAAAGTGCATCAAATAAGTGCTCAGCTCTCAATAATGGAACCTGTAAAGATTTGTAAGGGGTGAGCGATGAAGCTCAGCAAGTAGCAATCCTCCCTATCTAGCCGAATCAAGTACAATTTGCAAAAATACTTTTTCAAAATATCTTTTTGTTCAATAACAATAGTATATATGCTTTCAAAACTAAAACAATTCAAAAATGATTTCAATGTATACAATATATCTTTTAATCCACAGCCCTAGCGACTAAGGTTACAATAGCCCTGTAACACGGCCCAAAAGTTCGATAGTGTCAATGTTCACGCACCCTACTAAGGTATCTATAAAAATGCACGCTCCCCAAAGGGCATCTAAAATGTGTGCGCCTTAGTAGGTTCTATATTAGCTCCGGAACTAAACGTAAACACTAACGGGTTCTATACATAGTCGGACTGAGGATTTTAAAAATGTTTCACAATCTCATCGATATTCAAAACTATACTTATTTCACAGTTCAAAACCATATAATCTCATTTCACAGTTCAAAATAAATACTTGATCCGAAGTTTGAAATAAAGAACATAACATTTTAATTTAAATGGAAGCCCTAAATAAAACATAACAATTTTGAAACGGTACATTTAGGCATCCGAGTAATTACTAAGGCATACATTAAAGTAAACTATAAATTTAAAAAAAACACTAGATAGTTCGGAAAGCTACTTACCTCGATATTGCGAAATACGAAAATAAAAGCGAACAAATCCTAAATATAAAATTAGAACAAATAAAATCATTAGGATACAATATCCTAATTTACTCATACTCTTAATTCAAATCTTACACATATAAATCTTAATTTTAAGTCACTATTGCGATTATATATTATACTTAAAAATATATTAATTTATCTATAAAAAAAATCTAATGATACATGTATAACACAAGATCATCTCATAATTGGAAAAAAAAAATTTAGATTTACCTATTTGAGTTTTCTTCTTTTCTTCTTCTCTACTCTGCAGTACTCCAAGCCAAATAATTTTTACGTTATTCTCTCTCTAGTTGTTTAAATATATTTAATTCCTTTGCAGAATAGGTTACCAAGTAGAAAAGTCCTTTTAAAATTAAAAGATTGTTATAACTTAAATGACTTATCTTAATCCTTATAGGTTTTAGATATGTATAAAAAAAAATTTATTAGCTACACTTTAATTATCTGATTGTATTATTATTATTATTATTATTATTATCTTTTTTTTTACCGGGTATTACATTCTTCCCTCCTTAAAAAAATTTGGTCCTCCAAATTCACAAGTAACAATGTAAAAGAAAATACACATACCACACGATTAAGAAACTTATTATTTAATTATTAAACACATTTGTTAAAAGAGTTTCATACCTTAATTCTGACTGCCTGAAAGCTGAAACACACGTCCTCCATTTGGTCTTAGACTTGCAAATGTTATTTCCTCCTTCTTCCCATCTCCTCTAGGTGGAGGGTTCTTGGGGCATTGTGCAATCCTATGGCCGAAATCTCCACAATGAAAACACGCTCCCATATTCCAGCGGCATTCCTTGTCTAGGTGGTTCCTACCACACCTCGTACACCTCAGTTTGTTTTATTGATTCCATTGATTTCCTCTAAATTTAGTGTTCTGCGTATTCAACTTCTTCGTAGGTCCTCCATGGCTCGACTCTCCCCCGGATGGCTCTTCTCTCTTATTGTTCTTCCCTTTCTCCATTTCTACTAAGCCCTTCTCGATTACTAACGCCTTATTGAGCACCGCATCATATGTGGGCAGCTCAAAAAACGCCACTCCATGTCTTATGTTGGCCCGCAATCCATCCTCTAACCTACGTGCTTTCGTCTCCTCATCTGCTACTAAGGTCGGTGCATACTTGGCGAGCTTCACAAATTTGGCTTCATATTGAGCAACTGTCTTACTCCCTTGTTCGAGCCTGATAAATTCCCTCTCCTTTTGTGCCCGAATCGTTCTAGGAAAGTACTTGTTGGTAAATACTTCCTTGAACATAGTCCATGTGTAGGGTTCGGGATTCCCCTCGTGCTTTCTTTTCTCCATAAGCCACCAATCATACGCCCCACCTTGAAGTTGGTAAACTGCCAACGTCACCTTATTAGCCTCGCTACATCCTAGCAAGTCAAACGCCTTCTCCATTTCTTGAATCCACCTCTCAACGACGGTAGGGTCCGTAGCCCCTTCAAAAATTGGTGGGTTCAATCGCTTGAATTCCGCTACTATGCCACGCTGCCCAGACTGTTGGTTCTGCACTAGCTGAGCTAAGGTAGTAGCTAGCTGAGTCATACCATCAATGCCAAAATTGTTGTTAGTAGGGATGTTTCTTCTGGGCGGCATTTTCCTACACAAAAGAAATCCCCACTCAACAACACTATACAAACTAGTAACATAAAGGAATCAAGATAAAAGCACACACATAATTGAAATTCAAAAACTTCATATTTATTTAATTCAAAATACCATCACATGTTCATGCTCAAAAAGCAAGGTAACAACCAATTAACAAACGACAAATCCATAAAATTCCTAAACAAAACTCTTCCTAAATTCTAATCTATTACAAAATTTAACGCCACTTGGCGTCCCTCTTCTTCACCATCTAAAGACGTTTGTCGAACTCCTCAATAAATGTGTCCATTGCCTCTTGTGGTTCCGCTGCACCAGGAAAAGCACGACGGACAGCTTCCTTAAGACTTTCACATCCCTTCAAAACATGCCTCGCATATCTATCTCAGTCTTCTAGGGTAATCTCTAACTTTATATCCATCTCCCTCAATGTTCTTCTAAGGTGTTTAACCTCGTCCTCTAACTTTGCGATCATGCCACGATCTCTTACTTCATCCTTGAAGTGATGCCTATTCTTTTTCGCTCTTTCTTTCCTCACTCGAGAACTAGGCCCCCGAGGTTTCTCTGACTCTTCGTCCCTAATTCCATATTGAGACGATTCACGAACAATCTTATTGGTTGGCTTCTTATGGGGTGCAAAATAAATTTTGGGGTCAAAATCTCCAAATCCCTCTGATAAGTCATCTACCATGTTTTGATCACCCATCCTACAATAAAATTAAATACCCAATTAGCCTCAAGTACTAACCTCAAACAATACGAAGATTTCTTATCTTATTCTCTATTTAACTTCAAAATTCTTAAATTAGCCAAAACTATAACCCACAGCTAACTCCCAAAATCACTCCCCAGAAAATATGTAGGATTTTTCAACCCAACATATTGCGAGGGGCCACTGCTTTGATACCATCTCTGTAACACCCCGAACCCGCTATAGGCCCGAAGTGCTACACGTCGCAAGCCTAAAGGCCCGCAAGGAAACAATATCCATAGCGCACAACCCAAATAAAATAATTCAACAATAATCTAAAATTAATCTCAACAACGAACACCTTCAAAACCAATTCAAATGAAATAGTACTAAATACCAAAATCATAAAATGGAGACGCAGCTCCTCAAAACTAAGAGTTTCTATCAAAATTCAACATTAAAGGAAATGATATTTTAAACAAATCTTCAGCTATCCAAAGTGCATCAAATAAGTGCTCAACTCTTAATAATGGAACCTGTAAAGATTTGTAAGGGGTGAGCGATGAAGCTCAGCAAGTAGCAATCCTCCCTATCTAGCCGAATCAAGTACAATTTGCAAAAATACTTTTTCAAAATATCTTTTTGTTCAATAACAATAGTATATATGCTTTTAAAACTAAAACAATTCAAAAATAATTTCAATATATACAATATATCTTTTAATCCACAGCCCTAGCGACTAAGGTTACAATAGCCCTGTAACACGGCCCAAAAGTTCGATAGTGTCAATGTTCACGCACCCTACTAAGGTATTTATAAAAATGCACGCTCCCCGAAGGGCATCTAAAATGTGTGCGCCTTAGTAGGTCCTATATTAGCTCCGGAACTAAACGTAAACACTAACGGGTTCTATACATAGTCTGATAGACTCCACGGCACGCTTGGGTGAGGTGGTCGTCGCCCGGATTATTTCCAACAAGTTGATAGGATGGATAGCTTGCAACACCTTAACCCCTCGCCTATATATAGACGGTAATCTTGGTACAATTGCTTGCTTAGGAAATCTGCGTAGGGTGAACACCAACGACACCTCGACCCCTCGCTTATATTGAAGCGGTAACCTCAGTACAATCGACGATTGATGCGGTAGAAGACGCCACACACAACTATGATTGGTTGTATGATAAGTCAATTATGAATCTCAAAGAAGAACTAAGGAACACTTAGGAATTCTCAAAGAACCACAAGTAGAGAAACAAACTCACAATAATATTAATAATGCTGAAAATTGGTATCAAGTTGGTTGTACAAGCATAGCATCACTTGGTATTTATAGGAACTCATGGTGTGCTAACCCATCACCATAAGTCAAGATCTAACAACTAATCACATCACATGCATCAGCCATCCAAAGAGTTTATCACCCCAAAAACATGTCCATGTGATGTGCTAAAAAGTCCAAATCTGACAACTAATCTGATCAGCACATTGCAAGCTATTTTTGCATTTGTAAACCACCAAATTTGGACGTGGGCAAAGCATGAAAGTTGTAGCCCTAGAAGTGTAGGCAAATTTAGGCTTTTGAATCACCTCATTTGGAGTTTGGAAACTCAAGTTATGGCCAAAATACGAACTGATGTCAAACTAGTCCAAAAGTGCAGAAATGCTGATTCTTTTGTGTCGGTTCAGGTATGCTTGCTTCCAATGTGTTTATGAACTTCGCGTGCTTGCAACCCGTCTCTATAACCTCTACGCTCGATCCAACCTCGGTCCATAATTTATGAATCATCCCGTTAAGTCCTTCTTTGAAGCGTTTAGCTTGTGTTCTCGTAATGGGTCCAAGTGGCATATGCAATGGATCCACTTGTGTTTTGTCAAGGGCTTGTGAGCTAAGGATGTCCTCATCATACCTCTCCTCTTGAAAAGGATTTGTCCTCAAATCTTCACCTACGTCAAACGGGCTTAGATCAGAAACATTGAAAGTTGCACTAACATTATACTCACCGGGTAAGTCCAATTTGTAAGCATTGTTGTTAATGCGTTCAAGCACTTGAAATGGTCCATCTCCTCTTGGAAGTAATTTCGAACGCCTTTGAGCAGGAAATCTTTCCTTACGCATGTGTAGCCATCCCCAATCCCCCGGTTCGAAGATTACTTGACGCCGACCTTTGTTGGCCTGTTTGGCATATTGATCCGTCCTCTTCTCAATGTTGAGTCTTGTCTTCTCATGTATCTGCTTAACAAAATCAGCTTTGTTTTTGCCATCCATGTTAGTATACTCGGAAACAGGTAATGGTGACAAATCCAAGGGTGTTAAAGGATTAAAGCCATACACAATTTCAAAAGGTGAGAATTTAGTAGCAGAGTGAACAGACCTATTATAAGCAAACTCAACATGTGGTAGACACTCTTCCCAAAGCTTAATATTCTTTTTAATGATAGCCCTCAATAAAGCAGATAGAGTTCTATTAACTACTTCCGTTTGGCCGTCAGTTTGTGGATGACAAGTAGTTGAAAACAACAGTTTAGTTCCTAGTTTACACCACAAAGTTTTCCAAAAATAGCTTAAGAACTTAGCATCTCTATCCGAAACAATTGTTCGGGGCATGCCATGCAAACGTACAATGTCTCTAAAGAATAAATCAGCAACATGGGATGCATCATCAACTTTTTGGCATGGGATAAAATGTGCCATTTTTGAAAATCTATCCACGACCACAAATATAGAATCATGACCATGCTTAGATCTAGGTAAACCCAACACAAAGTCCATAGACAAATCAATCCAAGGTTCACTCGAAATAGGCAATGGTGTGTATAACCCATGGGGTTGAACACGAGATTTAGCCTGACGACATGTAATGCATCTATCACAAATTCTTTCCACATCTCGTTTCATATGGGGCCAATAGAAATGTTCTTTTATCACAGATAAGGTCTTATCAACACCAAAATGTCCCATCAAACCACCTCCATGTGACTCTCGAACCAATAACTCACGCAAAGAACATGCAGGTATACATAATCGATTCTCATGAAACAAGAATCCATCCATCTTGAAGTATTTACCTACAACATTCTTTTCACAATTTTTAAACTCTTCACAGAAATCATGGTCATTATCATATAATTCTTTGATTTGTTCAAAACCAAGTAATTTTGTGTCAAGAGTATTTAACAACACATACCTTCGCGAAAGAGCATCGGCCACGACATTTTCCTTACCTTGCTTATAGTGAATGACGTATGGAAATGTCTCGATGAACTCCATCCATCGTGCATGTCTCTTGTTCAACTTGTGTTGGCCTTTCAAATATTTCAATGATTCATGATCCGTGTGAATCACAAATTCCTTAGGCCACAGGTAATGTTGCCAAGTCTCCAATGATCGAACTAAGGCATATAACTCCTTGTCATAGGTAGGATAGTTCAAAGCTGCTCCACTCAATTTTTCACTGAAATATGCCACTGGCTTTCCTTCTTGCATCAACACAGCTCCAATGCCTAAACCTGAAGCATCACATTCAATTTCAAAGGTTTTAGTGAAATTAGGCAATACAAGTAAAGGAGCGTTAGTTAATTTTTCTTTAATCAATTGAAACGCCTTTTCCTGTGCATCACCCCACTTGAATCCTACACTCTTTTTGATTACTTCGGTGAGTGGTGTTGTGACTTCGCTGAAATTTCTTACAAACCGCCTATAGAAACTTGCGAGCCCATGAAAGCTACGAACTTGACTGACATTCATAGGAGTTGGCCATTCTCGGATTGCTCGTATCTTCTCATCGTCAACCTGTACTCCCTGTGCACTGACAACAAAGCCAAGAAACACATCTCGATCCGTACAAAATGTGCATTTGTCCATATTAGCATACAATTTTTCTTTTCGAAGCACATCTAGGACAGATTTTATATGCAATGCATGCTCAACTAAATCATTGTTGTAGATCAAAATATCATCAAAGTAGACAACTACAAATTTCCCAATGAAGGGACGCAAAACATGGTTCATTAATCTCATGAACGTGCTAGGAGCATTAGTTAAACCAAAAGGTAAAACTAACCACTCATATAACCCATATTTTGTTTTAAAAGCAGTTTTCCATTCATCTCCCTCATGCATTCTAATCTGATGATAACCACTCTTCAAATCAATTTTAGAAAACACACAAGATCCATGCAATTCATCTAACATATCATCTAACCTCGGAATGGGATGTCGATATTTTACCGTGATGTTATTTACCGCTCGACAATCAATGCACATACGCCACTTCCCATCCTTTTTAGGTACTAAGATAACTGGAACCGCACATGGACTCATGCTTTCCCTCACGAACCCCTTGTCCATTAGCTCGTCAACTTGCCTTTGCAATTCCTTTGTTTCCTTAGGATTGCTTCGGTATGCCGGACGGTTTGGGATGGTCGCGCCAGGGACGAAATCAATTTGATGCTCAATTCCCCGAATGGGTGGTAATCCCTGTGGAAGTTCCTCGGGAAATACATATTGATAATCCTATAGAAGAGCAGAAACAACACTAGGCAAAGAAGATCTATTAGCGTTAGTATTTAAAAGTGCCTCCTTATACCGAAGTACAATCATTGGCTTTTTAGAATCCAAAGCTCGCCTTACATCACTCCTTTTTGCAAAAATGTTTGTTTTTCTCTCTTCTCCTTTATTTTTTTCTCTCTCTTTTGTTTTTTTGTTTTCATGATCTCTCTGTAAATGCATTTGATCCTCATGCACCTGTTTTGGTGACATAGGACACAAGGTAACTTTCCTTTGATTGTGAACAAAAGAGTACTCATTAGTAAAACCATCGTGTTTTACTCGCCGATCGAACTGCCAAGGCCTCCCAAGTAGCAAGTGACCCGCCTGCATAGGAACTACATCACATAGAATCTCATCGACATACTTCCCAATTGTAAACGGAACTGATACTTGCTTGGTTACTTTGATGTCGCCGCTGTCATTGAGCCACTGCAATCGGTATGGATGGGGATGTTTGGATGTTGTAAGTCCCAATTTCTCCACCATAGTGATGCTTGCCACATTTGTACAGCTCCCACCATCAATTACAACACAATAAATCTTACCATTTACCATGCATCTAGTATGAAATAGATTCTCTCTTTGTTCATTGCTTTCTTCCTTTACCTGTGTACTAAGAATTCTTCGAGTAACCAACACTTCACCATGCATAGCAACCTCTCTATCTTCTTCCAAAGGTGGCATAGAGTCATTGTCATTATCTTCTTCCTCGGTTTCTAATTCTCCATTATCAAGCAATAACATAGTTCTTTGATTTGGGCATTGATTTACAATATGTCCCCTGCCTTGACATTTAAAGCATACAATATCTCGATTACGACTAGTAGAAGGTTGATTAGTTTTACCTTGCAATCCTTGAGTAGTCGTTCCCTGCTTGATTTCGGGCTTTGGTTTGGAAATAGTTGGTTTTTCCTCGCGTTTCACAATGTTGGATTTCCATGATGACCCTGTGGTAGGATTTGTTCGCTGGCCACCTCTCCTCTTAAGTTGCTTCTCTATTTTGATAGCCATGTGCACCATATCTTCCAATACCACATAGTGTTGACGCTCCACCAAATCTGCAATATCCCAATTTAACCCTGCTGAAAATCGGGCCATGGTGGCCTCATTATCCTCGTCGATTTCAGCCCTAGACATTAACATCTCCATTTCCTTGAAGTAGTCCTCCACACTCTTATTTCCCTGTTTCAAGTTTTGTAAGTTTCGAAATAGATCTCGATAATAGTGGCTTGATACAAACCTCTTTTTCATCACAGCTTTCATTTCTGCCCAAGTCTCTATTGGACGTTCTCTGCACCTCCTTCGGCTGGTCATCAATTGATCCCACCAAGTAACGACATAATCTAAAAATTCGGTAGCTGCAATTCTAACCTTCTTGAGATCCGAGTAGTTGTGACAATCAAATATCCACTCCATTTTCTTCTCCCACTCTAAGTATGCCTCGGGATCACTCCTGCCTTGGAATGGGGGAATTTTCATTTTGATGCTATCGAGGTTGTTGTCCTCTCGATTTCGACCGCCTCTATCCCTTGTAAAATGTCTTCTAGGGATAAGGCCAGTTTCTCGATCCTCTTCCTCGCTAAACCTTTCATCATAGTAATTTGTCTCCTCTAGTCTAGCTTCCTTTTGTTGAGCTTTTCCTTTCGGACGTCCACCCGGAAGGATTTGAGTTTGTTCCCCTCGAGTGTCACTCAACTGATCGATACGATCATGTACCTGCTCCATAGCCATTCCTAACTGTCGGGAAAATTCTTTCATCATTGCCTCCATCATGAGTTTTGGGTCAAAATTTGATGTAGAAGGTTCATTTTCAATTGTCTTATCTCTTGTGTTAGACATATTTTCTGCAAAACAAAGGTTAGTAGAAAACAAGTTCCTCACCACTCCCTTACGTGTTTCGCTCAAATAATGTATTACACAAATATGAAACGCTCGTGTATCACACAAATGGCTTTTACCCTCTAGTAATCTCACTACTCTTGCCTTTTTCCGCTCGTAGTTCTCTCTAATAGGTTCTTTTTGAATTCACACAAATATTACCTCAATTTTCCAATTACAATCCAATAAGAACTTATCAAGATACAATATAGAAAGTATGACTCTCGAAATACCAACAAGACTTCACAATCGTCAAATCTAATACTTTGCAAATGAAATCCCAATAATAGCAATCAACAATAATAATTTTCTGCAATATATTTTTTTTTTTGCAGTTTTTTTTTACTATGATCCAACAATAAAAGTAAAGATAAGTAACTTGATAGGAAACTTAGCTTTGATACCAAATGATAGACTCCACGGCACGCTTGCGTGAGGTGGTCGTTGCCCGGATTGTTTCCAACAAGTTGATAGGATGGATAGCTTGCAACACCTTAACCCACCTCGCCTATATATAGACGGTAATCTTGGTACAATTGCTTGCTTAGGAAATCTGCGTAGGGTGAACACCAACGACACCTCGACCCCTCGCTTATATTGAAGCGGTAACCTCGGTACAATCGACGATTGATGCGGTAGAAGACGCCACACACAACTATGATTGGTTGTATGATAAGTCAATTATGAATCTCAAAGAAGAACTAAGGAACACTTAGGAATTCTCAAAGAACCACAAGTAGAGAAACAAACTCACAATAATATTAATAATGCTGAAAATTGGTATCAAGTTGGTTGTACAAGCCTAGCATCACTTGGTATTTATAGGAACTCATGGTGTGCTAACCCATCACCATAAGTCAAGATCTAACAACTAATCACATCACATGAATCAGCCATTCAAAGAGTTTATCACCCCAAAAACATGTCCATGTGATGTGCTAAAAAGTCCAAATCTGACAACTAATCTGATCAGCACATTGCAAGCTATTTTTGCATTTGTAAACCACCAAATTTGGACTTGGGCAAAGCATGAAAGTTGTAGCCCTAGAAGTGTAGGCAAATTTAGGCTTTTGAATCACCTCATTTGGAGTTTGGAAACTCAAGTTATGGCCAAAATACGAACTGATGTCAAACTAGTCCAAAAGTGCGGAAATGCTGATTCTTTTGTGTCAGTTCGGGTATGCTTGCTTCCAATGTGTTTATGAACTTCGCGTGCTTGTAACCCGTCTCTATAACCTCTATGCTCGATCCAACCTCGGTCCATAATTTATGAATCATCCCGTTAAGTCCTTCTTTGATGCGTTTAGCTTGTGTTCTCGTAATGGGTCCAAGTGGCATATGCAATGGATCCACTTGTGTTTTGTCAAGGGCTTGTGAGCTAAGGATGTCCTCATCATAGTCGGACTGAGGATTTCAAAAATGTTTCACAATCTCATCGATATTCAAAACTATACTTATTTCACAGTTCTAAACCATATAATCTCATTTCACAGTTCAAAATAAATACTTGATCCGAAGTTTGAAATAAAGAACATAACATTTTAATTTAAATGGAAGCCCTAAATAAAACATAACAATTTTGAAACGGTACATTTAGGCATCCGAGTAATTACTAAGGCATACATAAAAGTAAACTATAAATTTAAAAAAAATACTAGATAGTTCGGAAAGCCACTTACCTCGATATTGCGAAATACGAAAATAAAAGTGAACAAATCCTAAATATAAAATTAGAACAAATAAAATCATTAGGATCCAATATCCTAATTTACTCATACTCTTAATTTAAATCTTACACATATAAATCTTAATTTTAAGTCACTATTACGATTATATATTATACTTAAAAATATATTAATTTATCTATAATTTATACATATAGGTGCTGAAATTTAATCTATTTATTAACATGACTAATTTCTTACTTAATTAATATAAAAGCATACTAATATAAAAGCATACTGACATAACTAACTATCAATAATAACGTAAACAATGAAGCACATATATTAATATATAAAATCTATTCACTGGACTAGTAGACTTATGTAATATATATCAATAGAAGAAAGTTACTTACCTACGTACTATCATAGCATCAAATTAGAGTTTAATCAAAATCACACATGCACCCACACATAGATACGTAATATTCATAAACAGTACTGAACAACACGATTACATATATATATATATATATATACAACACGGATCAGGTGCGGGATCCCGCATTTTGTTAAAATGCGGGACTTTTTTCTTTTTTTTTTTGCTTTTTTTTAAACAACTAAAAAAAAAATAAATAATTATGGAACTGAAATTTTTACATAATACAGTGTTTTGTGCGTGATTTGGATACATATAACAAAACATGTATGTACAGTCTGCGCAGACTGTACATACATGTTTTGTTATATGTATCCAAATCACGCCCAAAACACTGTATTATGTAAAAATTTCAGTTCCATAATTATTTATTTATTTTTTTTTAGTTGTTTTAAAAAAAAAAGCAAAAAAAATAAAAAAAAAATGTCCCGCATTTTAACAAAGTCCGGGATCCCGCACTGGATCCGGACTATATATATATATATATATATATATATATATATATATATATATATATATATATAAAATTTGAAATCCCTTCTTTTCCATAAAATATACATATGTATCACTATTTTTAGAATTTTATCAGAATAAAAAAAAAATCTAATGATACATGTATAACACAAGATCATCTCATAATTGGAAAAAAAAAAATAATTTAGATTTACCTATTTGAGTTTTCTTCTTTTCTTCTTCTCTGCTCTGCAGTACTCCAAGCCAAATAATGTTTACGTTATTCTCTCTCTAGTTGTTTAAATATATTTAATTCCTTTGCAGAATAGGTTACCAAGTAGAAAAGTCCTTTTAAAATTAAAAGATTGTTATAACTTAAATGACTTATCTTAATCCTTATAGGTTTTAGATATGTATAAAAAAAAATTTATTAGCTACACTTTAATTATCTGATTGTATTATTATTATTATTATTATTATCTTTTTTTTACCGGGTATTACAGTAAAATTCACTGAAAGAGGAATTGAAGGCTTGGGAGGGAAGAACAATCGGAAGGAGGGAATTGGCGTGCGAATGATTCCTGGCTACATCGTTCATTACGGAAAGAAGAGAAGAACGACGACTTAGTCTAGGAGGTAACCATTTCCCTGTTACAGTGCATGTGATAACCCAAAAATTTATGAGACTTATAAATAAGATCTCGAATAATTAAATAAAGGTTAAAGAATATAACTTAGATTTAAAAATAGAGGAGTAGAATGCATAGAGATGACTATGCCTTAATTTCGAGGACGAAATTCTTAGAAGAAGGGGTGAATGTAATATCCCAGATATTTCGAAAATTTAAACTAAGAATTTAATAAATAAAATTCTTATTAAGGGATGAAGTAGATTTGGACATATATGTATATATGTGTTTCATATAATGTGAAGTATGTGATTTTGTGTAATAGATTAAATGTGTATATATAGATGTGAAATATATACATATATTGGGTAAAATTAATTAATTAATATTAATTGATTGAGATTAAATTGAAATTATATTATGAAATAATATAATTTGAATATTGAGCCTTAGACGATGATAGAATTATTATGAACTAAATTTTCATATATGAGTTAATTAATTCACTTAGTTAAAATTAGTGAATTAATGTATGTACTTTGTTCTAATAAAATGAAGTTTATATGGATAATATTTTGTGTAAGTGTGATGAGTAAATAAATATATGTGATATATATTTATTTTCTAATATGTGTGTTATGTATTTTCTAGTAAGAAATTAATCTAGGTTGCAAGCCCAATGTATAAAATAGTTGTGGAGAATTTAGTTGGCCCAAATTTTGGTCTAACTTTATATGAGAAATGTCCAAAGAATTATAGTGTCAAGCCCAAATTTTAAAGAATTAAGATGGCCCAAGTTATTTAATTAAAAACTTATGACAAGTCCAATGAAGAAGCCCAATGAGAATTTAATTTAGTAGCCCAAAATAATGGGACATGTGTTAGTAACTATGGTTAGGAACTAACCATGTTTGAGTTAAATGTAGGAAATTGTGAGAAATGATTATATTATCCAAGAGAAAGTGATTAATGACTCATGTGTCCTAAGAAGGAAATTTCTAGGAAGTTTCCTAGTAATTGGAGAATGACTATTTTGTCCCAAAAGAAAAGTATTAATGACCATGGTATCCTTGAAGAAAATTTCTAAAAAATTTCCTAATAATGAAGGAAAGACTACTTTTTCCTTAGAGAAAATTATTAAAGACCATTATGTCCTAAGAGGAAATTGCTAGGAAGTTTCCTAGTAATGGGGGAATGACAATTTTATCCTTGAAGAAAATTGCTTATGACCATTGTGTCCGAGGAGGAAATTTCTAGGAAATTTCCTTGAGATGTTTTAAAGACCATTATGCCCTTCCCTAGCAATGGTTGATGACCATTTTGCCCTTGATGTTTCTTATGTAATTGAGCCTAATAACACAAATTTTTAGCACTCTTCTCTCATTATACTCCCTCCCGTAGCCTTAATTTTCAGCAAAGTAAGAGAGAGAGAGAGAGAGAAGGGAGAGAAGAAGAGAGAAGAAAGAAGAAATGAAGAAAATAAAAAGGTAATTCTTAAATCTTAAGTAAACTTTTGATGTAGATGTTAATTTTTATGGAATTTTTATAAGGAGGATATGTTTAAGTTGATATGTGATGGTTTAGCCATGGATTAGCAAGAATCCATCAAAAGAATTCAAGAAAAGAAAAGAAATGAAAGAAGAACAAAAATAGTTTTTAAGCTCAAAAGTCCTAAATTTCAGTCTACTTTGGACTTTTACCATTTGAAATCTATAACTTCTTTTTGTGATCCGTCAAACAGTGGTGTTAGATCTATGAGTTATTTGATTAACCCAAGTAGAATTTCTGGAAAATAAGTTGTAGATTTTCGTCGGGACAAATTTTGCCAAAACAGTTCAAAACTGAAAAACTGTTAAAGCTCCCTGGCCAGTTTGCTCCGACCACTATTTCGGCCACTTTTGTTACTCTAAAAATTCTGATCTTTTGTGATATGTTAGTACATCAAGTTACTAGATACTGTCCAAAGATGAGAATTTTTCGATGTGCTGAGAGGGAGTTATGGCTTTTATAAGAAAATACGATTTTAAAAGTAAATTGTTATAACTCAATGAATACAACTCAGAAAATTGTTAAACTTTAACCGGAAGTAGTATATGGTAGTATGAGTCTACCGCATAAATTTCAGAATTTTTGAACAAACGAATAATTTATGATAAATATAGTCATTTTGGACTGTTTTAGCCTATTTAAAAATAGGAAACGAAATTGCAAAATTACAGAAAAATTATTATAGAACTAAAATATCATATACGGATATTTCTCAAAAGATAAAAAAATAATAAGTTATTTTGGTATTTTTCATACCTATGATTAAGTTAAGAATAAATGAGAAAATTAAGTTATGTTAAGTTGAAAAATGTGTGGATGTTATTTAATTGCTTAATGACCTTTAATATGATATGTTAAGATTTTATATGGGTAATTTGGTCATTTTTAATAAAATATTATGTGTATGACTAAATATGTATGTTAACTAAATTAAATAGTAAGGATAAACAATTAAATTAAATTGTTCATGAGTCTAATAAATGATTAAAATATTATTAAATAATTAATAATATTAGATTAAATTATTATTAGATGATTAAAAATATTATTAAATGATTAATAATATTTGTAATGATTAAGACATTATTAAATGATATTAAGTGATCAAAATATTATTAAATGATTAATAATATTAGAAAGTGAATAAAATATTATTAAATGATTAATAATATTAAGAAGTAATTTTGAATATTATTAAATGATTAATAATATTAAAGTGTGATTAGAAATATTATTAAATGATTAATAATATTTTTAAGTGCCTAAGATATTATTAAAATATTATTAAATGATTAATAATATTAGACGAGAGTTTTAAGATGTTGATTAAGTGATTGAAATATTATCAAAGGACGATAATAATATTGATGGTTTAAGGTGTTATCTAACATTTGATTATGTGGCTAAATGTTAGATGATTTATTTATAGAAGTAGCAGTATTATGTGGTATGATATGATATGCTGATTGAAAGATCAATCTTATAAATGATAGGTCTTTCATAAGAGATTAAATTAGATTGTGTAGCAGTAATCGACGGGCGAGGCAAGTTCTTAACCCTAAACTTCTTACGTTATTGCAAGTTCCTAACTCAAACTTGAGTTAATATTTTCAAGCATGCTAGTGGTTTAATTATTGGCAATTATTCCACCTCAATGAAATTTATTGTTAATCGCACTTAGTGCAAGTTGCATATGTTTACCTGGTATGAAAGACTGATCACCTTGATTACCAAATTTGTTCATGGTCATTGTTGGCCACTCAGCGTTATTGATTCAGTTATTCATTTATTGAAATTTGATTATCGTTCTTTCACAATTATTATATATTGTTAAAAATTCGAAAGCCTATTCTTTTTCAATCATGATATATCCTTCTTGTTTTAAACTTGCTGAGCAAAGTAGTTGCTCACCCTTGCTATATCATGATAACAAATTTCAGATTAAGGCGAATGTTCGAGGAAAGACAAAGATAAGAGGAAAAGTTCAAGAGTAACTTAATATGCGTTAACTATTATGATATCTTATGAAAATGATTATGTAAACCTTGTAAGTTATTAAAGGAATGTATCAAGATAAAGGTTGTAGACCTTGGGATATGTAGCAGAGATTATTGTATAAACAATTTATGTTTATATCTTTCGCAATAGTTATAAATATGATCTATCGTGACGTACCGGACCTGGGTTGAAGGTAAACCGGGATTCGGGGTCGCTACGTTTGGTATCAGAGCTGATAGATTATAAACCTTAGGTAGGAGTACCTTAGGCTATAATCGTAGAAATGATGATAAAGATGATGAGAAATAAACTCGGATAGAGTTTTAGTGATAAAAGATGAATTTAGAAAATTCATTATTAAGTAAAGAAGAAGATAATTCAAGAAGATTCAAAGAAGAATCTTAAAGAGTTATAAAGATAAGAATTCAGAGTTACCCGACTCTGATAATAAAGATGACAAGTAATAATGAATAGCTATAGTTTGTAAGTCTAAAAGCATAAAGAAAATCATAATATATGATTAAAGTGAAAGATAAGAAGATCGCAAAACAAAACGATCATGAGATAGAAAAAAAATCGTAATATAATACGATTATAAGAAAGATCACAACGTGATCTAATTAAGATATGGAATGATAGATGACTAATTGAATGATTGAAAACTTTATAGCAGAATTGCTGTACGAAAAAGGTACTAGAGGATAGTACGAAGATAAAACTCAGAAGGAGTTATAAATGATGGGATACGAATTAAAAGCTTGTGTTGAGCAAGGAGCAAGATAAGATTAGGATTATGTGGGTTTTAAATTGAGGACTCATGTTAGTGGCTGAGTTGTATGATTCCTTGTATGGGCGGGGAATTTGTGCTTGGTTTGAGAACCACTTAGCTTCCTATATCGATATAGTGGTTGAGTTGAACAATTTCTTGTATGGGCAAGAGATTTGTCCTTGGTCTAACAACCGCTTAGCTTCCTATATTGATTAGTGGTCGAGTTGACCAATTCCTTGTATGGGCAGGGGATTGTGTTTGGTTCGACAACCACTTAGCTTCCTATATTGATAATCATTGGAACCTAGTGTCGCGTTGTTCGCTATATGTATGTTGAGAAGGTGATTCTTTTCTCATATGTATAACGGATAGGTAGAGGATGTAAGATTAGGAGCGAGTTCTTAAAACTCATACTTATGGTAAGTTCGTGACTCATAATCATATGGTATGTTTTTGAACCCCTCAGCGAATGGACGTCTTTGGTCTGACTAGGATAAGTTCCTAAACTCATATGATTGTGGTAAGTTCCTGAACTCATAATGTGTGGTATGTTTGATGAACTATACTAGGGTATAGAAAAGTTGTGCATGAAGAAGTGAGGATTTTTTTTAGTATAGTAAGCTTTAAGGATGATAGAAATAGATAGAATTATTAAGCAATGAATCATTGGAGAAATTGAAGTTGATAGTGGAGGCATAGGTATTCCAAATCTTCTAGCTATGCTAGATCCTAAATCGTGCTTATATTCGCACTTATACGCCTTTGAAAAGTCTTATCATTTGTATGTCTATGCTACTTGGTTCAGCTAGACAAAAATTATTTTAACATCAAAATGTATTTTAAAATCGTCAATGCACCATTGCAAAGCATGGTGTTGAGATGATAAATGACGACATTCTAACACACTGTTACAACAGTGCAGCATTATGTCGTCCTATAAATGAATTTTAGTTATATAAACTGGTTTATGAAATATGTCCATGCTAATTGTGTTGGCTGGACAAAGCTTGTTTTGAAAACTTCAAAATGTATTTAATCATCACTTACCATTAAAGTCGTGGTGTAGAAATGATAAAATGACGGAATCCTAACACACTGATTACAACAGTGCAGTATTATGACGTCCTAAAAAAAATAAATTTCAGTTACATTAAATACCTAAAATGATTTTCAGTTCGTAATATACGAACAGTTTATTGATGCTAGTCTAAGCCAATTGTTTCAGCTAGACGGATGTTGGAATGATTTATCGAATGTTTTTGAGCCAGTATGAAAAACCCTGATAAAAAGGGGTAATTTTGTCGAGAAAATCCGACCATGCGCGCGGATGTATAGAATATTTTGCAGTCTTTGTGATTATTAAAATTTCTAGAGGTTTACAGTGAAAATATCTGTTAAATCTCGAGATGGGCTCACGGTCTTTATGACCACTCAATATGATTTGAAAAGTTTTTAAAGGAATTTCTTTTATTTCCTATTTGTTCAAGCTGCTTCACAATTATTGAAAAATTGTTGAAAACTCCTGAAAAATATTTCACTATTTTGGAAGTTGAAAGTTTAGAAGATGTGAACTTCTTAGAGAAGAATGACTATAGAATGTGACGAATAAAGAGAAATCTTTAAAGAAGGAAAGAGTTTAGTTGTTATTAAAGTGAGAATGTAAAGGTTGATTTGAAAACCTAGTTTGGTGAATAAGATGATTGATTTGAAAACCTAGTTTTGATCAATAGAATGAGCAGCAAAAAAATTAGTATGCTATAATTTCGAGGACGAAATTCTTAGAAGAAGGGGTGAATGTGATAACCCAAAAATTTATGAGACTTATAAATAAGATCTCGAATAATTAAATAAAGGTTAAAGAATATAACCTAGATTTAAAAATAGAGGAGTAGAATGCATAGAGATGACTATGCCTTAATTTTGAGGACGAAATTCTTAGAAGAATGGGTGAATGTAATATCCCAGATATTTCGAAAATTTAAAATAAGAATTTAATAAATAAAATTCTTATTAAGGGATGGAGTAGATTTGGACATATATGTATATATGTGTTTCATATAATGTGAAGTATGTGATTTTGTGTAATAGATTAAATGTGTATATATAGATGTGAAATATATACATATATTGGGTAAAATTAATTAATTAATATTAATTGATTGAGATTAAATTGAAATTATATTATGAAATAATATAATTTGAATATTGAGCCTTAGACGATGATAGAATTATTATGAACTAAATTTTCATATATGAGTTAATTAATTCATTTAGTTAAAATTAGTGAATTAATGTATGTACTTTGTTCTAATAAAATGAAGTTTATATGGATAATATTTTGTGTAAGTGTGATGAGTAAATAAATATATGTGATATATATTTATTTTCTAATATGTGTGTTATGTATTTTCTAGTAAGAAATTAATCTAGGTTGCAAGCCCAATGTATAAAATAGCTGTGGAGAATTTAGTTGGCCCAAATTTTGGTCTAACTTTATATGAGAAATGTCCAAAGAATTATAGTGTCAAGCCCAAATTTTAAAGAATTAAAATGGCCCAAGTTATTTAATTAAAAACTTATGACAAGTCCAATGAAGAAGCCCAATGAGAATTTAATTTAGTAGCCCAAAATAATGGGACATGTGTTAGTAACTATGGTTAGGAACTAACCATGTTTGAGTTAAATGTAGGAAATTGTGAGAAATGATTATATTATCCAAGAGAAAGTGATTAATGACTCATGTGTCCTAAGAAGGAAATTTCTAGGAAGTTTCCTAGTAATTGGAGAATGACTATTTTGTCCCAAAAGAAAAATATTAATGACCATGGTATCCTTGAAGGAAATTTCTAGGAAATTTCCTAATAATGAAGGAAAGACTACTTTGTCCTTAGAGAAAATTATTAAAGACCATTATGTCCTAAGAAGAAATTGCTAGGAAGTTTCCTAGTAATGGGGGAATGACAATTTTATCCTTGAAGAAAATTGCTTATGACCATTGTGTCCTAGGAGGAAATTTCTAGGAAATTCCCTTGAGATGTTTTAAAGACCAATATGCCCTTCCCTAGCAATGGTTGATGACCATTTTGCCCTTGATGTTTCTTATGTAATTGAGCCTAATAACACAAATTTTCAGCACTCTTCTCTCATTATACTCCCTCCCGTAGCCTTAATTTTCAGGAAAGTAAGAGAGAGAGAGAGAGAGAGAGAGAGAAGGGAGAGAAGAAGAGAGAAGAAAGAAGAAATGAAGAAAATAAAAAGGTAATTCTTAAATCTTAAGTAAACTTTTGATGTAGATGTTAATTTTTATGGAATTTTTGTAAGGAGGATATGTTTAAGTTGATATGTGATGGTTTAGCCATGGATTAGCAAGAATCCAACAAAAGAATTCAAGGAAAGAAAAGAAATGAAAGAAGAACAAAAATAGTTTTTAAGCTCAAAAGTCCTAAATTTCAGTCCACTTTGGACTTTTACCATTTGAAATCTATAACTTCTTTTTGTGATCCGTCAAAGAGTAGTGTTATATCTATGAGTTATTTGATGAACCCAAGTGGAATTTCTGAAAAATAAGTTGTAGAGTTTCGTCGGGACAAATTTTGCCAAAACAGTTTAAAACTAAAAAACTGTTAAAGCTCCCTGGCCAGTTTGCTCCGACCACTATTTCGGCCACTTTTGTTATTCTAAAAATTCTGATCTTTTATGTTATGTTAGTATATCGAGTTAACTACATGTTGTCCAAAGATAAGAATTTTTCAATGTCCTGAGAGGGAGTTATGGCTTTTATAAGAAAATACAATTTTAAAAGTAAATTGTTATAACTCAATGAATACAACCCAGAAAATTGTGAAAATTTAACTGGAAGTAGTATATGGTATTATGAGTCTACCGTATAAAGTTCAGAATTTTTGAACAAACGAATAATTTATGATAAATATAGCCATGTTGGACTGTTTTAGCCTATTTAAAAATAGGAAACGAAATTCAAAATTACAGAAAAATTATCATAGAACTAAAATATCATATACGGATATTTCTCAAAAGATAAAAAAATAATAAGTTGTTTTGGTATTTTTCATACCTATGATTAAGTTAAGAATAAATGAGAAAATTAAGTTTTGTTAAGTTGAAAAATGTGTGGATATTATTTTATTGCTTAATGACTTTTAATATGATATGTTAAGATTTTAGATGGGTAATTTGGTTATTTTTAATAAAATATTATGTGTATGACCAAATATGTATGTTAACTAAATTAAATAGTAAGGATAAACAATTAAATTAAATTGTTCATGAGTCTAATAAATGATTAAAATATTATTAAATAATTAATAATATTAGATTAAATTATTATTAGATGATTAAAATATTATTAAATGATTAATAATATTTTTAATGATTAAGACATTAATAAATGATATTAAGTGATCAAAATATTATTAAATGATTAATAATATTAGAAATTGAATAAAATATTATTAAATGATTAATAATATTAAGAAGTAATTTTGAATATTATTAAATGATTAATAATATTAAAGTGTGATTAAAAATATTATTAAATGATTAATAATATTTCTAAGTGCCTAAGATATTATTAAAATATTATTAAATGATTAATAATATTAGACGAGAGTTTTAAGATGTTGATTAAGTGATTGAAATATTATCAAAGGACGATAATAATATTGATGGTTTAAGGTGTTATCTAACATTTGATTATGTGGTTAAATGTTAGATGATTTATTTATAGAAGTAGCAGTATTATGTGGTATGATATGATATGCTGATTGAAAGATCAATCTTATAAATGATAGGTCTTTCATAAGAGATTAAATTAGATTGTGTAGCAGTAATCGATGGACGAGGCAAATTCTTAACCCTAAACTTCTTACGTTATTGCAAGTTCCTAACTCAAACTTGAGTTAATATTTTCAAGCATGCTAGTGGTTTAATTATTGGCAATTATTCCACCTCAATGAAATTTATTGTTAATCGCACTTAGTGCAAGTTGCATATGTTTACCTGGTATGAAAGACTGATCACCTTGATTACCAAATTTGTTCATGGTCATTGTTGGCCACTCAGCGTTATTGATTCAGTTATTCATTTATTGAAATTTGATTATCGTTCTTTCACAATTATTATATATTGTTGAAAATTCGAAAGCCTATTCTTTTTCAATCATGATATATCCTTCTTGTTTTAAACTTGCTGAGCAAAGTAGTTGCTCACCCTTGCTATATCATGATAACAAATTTCAGATTAAGGCGAATGTTCGAGGAAAGACAAAGACTAGAGGAAAAGTTCAAGAGTAACTTAATATGCGTTAACTATTATGATATCTTATGAAAATAATTATGTAAACCTTGTAAGTTATTAAAGGAATGTATCAAGATAAAGGTTGTAGACCATGGGATATGTAGCAGAGATTATTGTATAAACAATTTATGTTTATATCTTCCGCAATAGTTGTAAATATGATGTATCGTGACGTACCGGACCTGGGTTGAAGGTAAACCGGGATTCGGGGTCGCTACAGTGCACCTTCGTTGCGAAATATTACGAATGCTGTGCTTGATGCTTGGAATTAATTCTTCAAATTAGGTGTATAAAACTTATAATTAATAGTAATATGTGGTTAATATTGGGTTATGCATGCTTGGAAATTAGTTTTAATAATTAAAATTCGAAGAAAGCCATGAAACGAAACGGAGAAGACGACCTCTGGTTCGTCACGCCGTAGCGGCAGTAAGTGACGCCGCAGCGTCACAACGGAATGACCGTCGCGCCGCAGCCTCAGCACGACGCCGCGACGTCACGAATAAAGGGCCTGACGCCGCAGTGTCGGCCTTACTATGGAGCCTCACGCCGCAACGTGAAGGCTGTGTGCCAGCTGGGTTGGCTCGGGCCTGACGCTGCAGCGTCGGCCTCGCTTGTATGCCTGGCGCTGTAGCGCCAAGGCCGTGTTTTTGCCCGGGTCGGTTAGACCGGATCGGTTCGGGTCGGGCCGTGCAGTTGAAGTATTAAACAATTTTAATTTAATTTAAAATTGTTATTTAAGTAATGTTGATTAATAATTAGTAATTATTATTTAATTAATATTAAGTAATAATTATGTATAAATGTAGTTAGATTAATTATTTATTATTTTAGTTAAATAATAAGTGTGGATAACTAATTAGACATTGTTTAATTACTGTTAAATTAGGATAATTAGTTGATTAATTAATCGATTATTATTTGATAATCACTAAGCAAATGAGGTTAATAGTGAAACTATTTATTATTAGTTTTGAATAAGTAATAAACCCAATTAGTTATTCGTTAGTTAATCATATTTGGTTGAACCTTAAATGCTTAATTGTGTATCAAGTATCAATCAAAATAGTGTTGTCTTAAGGCGAAAATTGATTAACCTGGTTACAACTTACGTTTGGTTTCCATGGGGCGCTGCCCTCTTAGACCCCCGCCAGCTCACCGGCGAGCTGGGCAGCCGCTCACTCACCGGGGAGCGAGACCCCCGACTGAGTAGTCGTAGTGGCAATCAATGTGCTTTAATGATGCTACGTCTGTTTTGGATATAGTTTTTATGTGACTAATCGTAATATGAATATGTACCTAATTGTGTAGGATTTTAAGGAGCGTGTGTTATTCTATTGTAGAAGCGCACCAGGCAAGTTTCCCTAACGCTTGTCTAACCCTTGTGTTGGTCAAGTTTTCCTGTCCTAACTCAAAATATTTATTAAGCAAGTTTTTCCTAACCTTGCTCGAGTTAATTATTTAAGCTTGATCTTTACTTCCAAGCATGCTCTAAGTGGTTTAATTTCTTTACGATTATTCCACATTGATATTATTGTGATTCGCACTTGGTGCAATTTAGCTCGTACATCCTTTGACTTGTGCCTTAATTAAAGTTCTATATTGCATGAACTGTTCAGAGTTAAGTCTAAGCCATTGTTCGGCCAGACATAAGCATATTTAATAAAAGCTTTCCAAGCCATTTGAAGGTGCGAATTCTTGGACTAATATGAACACCCCAAAAATATAGGGGAGTACCCCACGTATCTAAATGTAAGATACAAGAATAGAAATTAAATGTTATGGATACACATAGGGTACTAGAGGCTAATCCCCTCGAGTACTTATTTCTGAGCCAGTAACCAAAGGGTCAATTAGCTATTGATTCCATTGGAGGTGTATTGTTCATGGTTTACATTGACTATCGTTTATTTTAAAAGCAGTTATTATTCTTGCTTTCATTATTCTATTCGTTGAATCGTTTCCAGATATTCCTTTCATTCATGATATAGATCATCTCTTGCTGTTATTTAAACTTGCTGAGCAAATTAGTTGCTCACCCTTGTTATATCATGAACCCTATTACAGTTAAGCCCGAGACCTCAGGCAAAGACAAGGGCAAGGAAAAGATGAAGTGATAGACTTCAAGTAGCTGACTTTTATGCTTAACTTAAATTTATTATTAATGTAATTTGAACCCTGATTCAATATTTAGGGTACGTTTTGGTTATGTATTAAGGTTATTGTCGACACCGGGTTTTCTTCCTTTCCAATTTTAGCCTTTTTGATTGAATGATTTATGGAAAAGGTCGGCATTTATGTCGACGGGGTTTTGAAAGGTCATTTTTTATGATGAGCCAATTAACCAGAGTCGCCAGTTGGTATATTTGAAATGGATGTACCAACTCATCCGAGTTTTCGTTTTTTATAAATCGATGGCTCATATGTGACTCCGAATTAATTGGTCTGCAAACCGAGATTCATAGAGTTCGGGGGCTTGCTTAAGCGAGGGGAAGGTGTTAGGCACCCCCCCGACTTTCGTGAAACACGGTTACCGCAACCTTGATGTTTTCCTATCCTTAAATTCATGAAATGTGTGCGTGTGTGTGTGTGTGTGCCTAATAAATGTTGTGGTGAGTTTTGTATAAAAAAAAAGGAATCCTTTTTGGGGTTTTATGAAAGAGACGTGTTTATTTTGAGAATGCTTTAGAATGTCCCCTGGCCTATCCGAGAAAGCTTTGTTCCTTTATGAGAAAGATTTGATTTTATTGACAAAAGCTATGAGATTTTTTTCATTAATTGTTGTTTTGGTAAAACGTGAATTTATTAAACCTTAGCCAAAATAGGAATCGAGATTTATACGTTGCTTTCATAAATGATGGGCAATTTCTAGGATCTCTTTCGCCCTATGTATCAAGGTTTAGTAAAATGTTTATTTCTTTTTTATAAAACCATTTTTGTGACATTTGAAAACAACTTCTCTTTAGCTTTCTTGTAAAATAGGAATCGACTTTCATTAGCATTTTCAATTTTTAGCCTCGTGATGCTAATATCCTACTTTGATTGTTTTTTAGAAAAATCTTTATTGTTTAATCTTTGAAATCATTTTTTTTGTGTTACAAAATCTAATCAAGCATAAACACGCGTCGGGGCTATTCATGGGCATGTAAGCCATCAAAATATCCCCGAACGCCAACGATCTCATATTTCACTACTACGGGGCCTTAAACCCGATTCTCGCCTTAGCGTCGTTTTAAGGCCCGACGATTACATGTTACAAAAAACGATCAACTTGAATCTATTACATACATCAAAACGTCCATCATCGGATTTGGACCACGGGGTCGCGTTCCTAGGCTCACACCCGAAATTACTACATGCCCACAAAATGAATACTACAAAACTAACCAACACGGATTTGCCTAATACACCATGATATTCGAAAGTGATAATCTTAATAAATTACACCCAATAAATCACTATGAACAAGCTAGAAGTTTCACCAATTGGATATCCTCGGGTTATTAGGAAAGAATTTTGTTCCGATGGAACCCTCACTAATAATCCCTAATCCATTATCGCACCATGAATTGCACGGAAACTACATTTAATTTAACCAAACAACATGATATAAATTGCTAGAACAAAAGGGAATTTTTCACCTTGCAAATGATCTCAAATGGATATGAACTTGTGTATTTGAATAGGATAAGGAGTGTATTTGATACAATCAAAATCAAAAGAATATAAATCCTCTTTTTTTTCCCTCTCTTTTCTTCCTATTTGGTTACAAAATTTGCTGTTTTTCTCTCTATTTCCGTGCTGCTGCTGTGCTGAATTCTTTCTTCTTCCAAAAACCTTCAACCTCTCTGTATGCTGAGCGAAAATGAGCTGAAATAGGCTGGCTGGCCGCCTGCCTTCGACTCACCTGGTTTCGAGTTCCGTGTTTCGAGTTCCGTGTTTTCAAAAGGCGCACTATTTGGCAGCAGATCAATCCGCGGCTGGACGGTTTGCCTTTCTCGATTTTCGTGCCACGCCTCGACTTTCGTGCCGTAACGTCGGTTTTCGCTGACTGGCCTGTATTTGGCAGTTCGGGAATTTTCGGGAGACGTGCCACCTCAGTCGGGAATGCTCGTTTCGGATGGCCCTCCTGTCACTTCAGCTTTGGTCGCCAATCATCGCGGTGGTGTTGAACGTTCGCACTTGTGCCTATTCCTCCGTTCCCGCAAGCCGGTTCAATTGACGATTTTGCCCTCCTGTCACGGTTAGTATAGAGAACGCAAAATTTGGGTGTCTACAGCTGCCTCTCTTTATCATGTTTATGCAATGCTTAAATGAAATGAACAGGATAAAGAATAGACACTCGATGCATGAATGACAGTGCACAAGGGTGACAATACATACGTGATGCAACACACATGACTTATGATGCAACGTAAGATGCAATGGATGCAAAACATTCGCAAAAGGGTGTCAATGTGGATGATCGTTTCGTCGGGGCCGGTTATCGTCGCCGGTCACCCATCTCGTAATCGCCGATTATCGTCGCCGATCGATCCTCTTGTCGGGGCCGGTTATCGTCGCCGGTCACTCATCTCGTAATTGCCGGTTATCGTCGTCGGTCGATCCTCTTATCGGGGCCGGTTATCGTCGCCGGTCACCCATCTCGTAATCGCCGGTTATCGTCGCCGGTCGATCCTTTTGTCGGGGCCGGTTATCGTCGCCGGTCACCCATCTCGTAATCGCCGGTTATCGTCGCTGGTCGATCGTCTCGTCGGGGCCGGGTATCGTCGCCGGTCACCCATCTCGTAATCGCCGGTTATCGTCGCCGGTCGATCGTCTCGTCGGGGCCGGGTATCGTCGCCGGTCACCCATCTCGTAATCGCCGGTTATCGTCGCCGGTCGATCGTCTCGTCGGGGCCGGGTATCGTCGCCGGTCACCCATCTCGTAATCGCCGGTTATCGTCGCCGGTCGGTCGTCTTATCGGGGCCGGTTATCGTCGCCGGTCACCCATCTCGTAATCGCCGGTTATCGTCGCCGGTCGATCGTCTTATCGGGGCCGGTTATCGTCGCCGGTCACCCATCTCGTAATCGCCGGTTATCGTCGCCGGTCACCCATCTCGTAATCGTCGGTTATCGTCGCCGGTCGATCCTCTTGTCGGGGCCGGTTATCGTCGCCGGTCACCCATCTCGTAATCGCCGGTTATCGTCGTCGGTCGATCCTCTTGTCGGGGCCGGTTATCGTCGCCGGTCACCCATCTCGTAATCGCCGGTTATCGTCGCCGGTCGATCCTCTGGTGAGTGCCGGGTCTCGTCTCCGGTCACTCGGTCGTGTTGAGAAGTCGTGTTTGACACCCATTTCATCAAAATCTCGTATTTTATTACCACATTATGAATCAAATGGGCTTCAGAATCGATTGAGCAAGCATTTGGATAAGGGGGGACCCACTAGGGCCAGCCACAGATGGATCTGCGGCCAGCCGCAGATTGATCTGCGGCCAGCCGCAGATTGATCTGCGGCCAAGATCGGGATTTTTAAGCGGCTCGCCACTTCCAGATCTGTCACTTTCAACTTCGTACCCCACATAGATTCTTGCGATTTTGCTCGTTTGCAAGGGCCTTTTGCCGATTTTTCCAACTTTCCCGCAAAAATCGCTCTGGTTAGATCGATCTACGCACTACAGGTAACACTTTGACCGTTCACTTTTCAATTTCGTCAATGTTTTGCTATACATTTGGCTATTTATATGCTAGAGATAGAAATGTATGCTTTACAATGCTATGCTATGTATTATTTGATATACATGCTATGTATCAACTGTGCGAGTCCTATTTTATGCTCATGATGCGGTCCCACATACTTGTTGTTCCTTTTTTGAAAGAAAATCACGCATTATGGTCCCTTTACATGTTTTAATTACACATATGAATGCAACTTTGATCTGCTGTGGCTTGGATTAATGTAAAACATGTTTGGCTTACGCCTGGGATGTCCATTTTACAAACGGAACCCTGTCGATTTTTTTTTTCATGCACATAAACATGCATCATGTTGCATTAATTCTACGGTAAATATTGGAATATTTGTGACATAATTAGAAAAGGGAACTTACCTTCCTCCTCGCCTGTCCTATTCCAGCTATGGATCCCGACGCTCCTAGTAGCTCTTCTGCGTCTCGGACCTCGGGTGTTCGCCGTCGTAGGGCTGCACCTGCCCCTGTTCTTCCTCGGACCCGTCAGGCTCGCCGCTTGGCGGAGGCTGTCATCCGTCCCGATCATCCGGACGTTGAGGAGGGTGTCCTTCTAGAGGTTGCGGTAGAGGTGCCATCTTCCAGCACACCGACCCCATCTCCTCACTGCGCCCCTTCTGGCGCCTCTGTGCAGATACCCGATCTTTTGGGTCGGGATCTCAGTCGTCACCCCTCGGCATCTCTTGTAGCTAATGAGGTATGCTTAAAGTACTTTTCGGAACTCATTCCCAAATTTTTGTTTAGATCTGGACTGATCCATTCAATTTTTTGTCACAGGTGCCTGAGTTTACCCAGCCGAGGGGTAACTGGTTCAACATTTATTCCCTCTATACCGCTTTGCATAGCGACTACCAGGCGGTGGTGGACTCTTGGGGCTTCTGTCACTTTTTCACTATCATCCCCCGTCAGTGCCCCTGGGGTTACATAAGGGCCTTATCCGAGCGATGGTTCCACCAGACGCAGTCTCTTCATCTTCTTGACTGCGAGGTTGTGCTGACCCCCTGGGATTGGAGGTACATCACGGGTATAGAGTTTACCGGGTCCCGTGTCCCTCTGGATCTTGACATTACTCCAGCGGAGGTCCGGGTTTTATTGGGCTTCGCTGCTGAGGACCGGGTCTTTAAGGCCCGTAGTATTCGGTCCGGTGCTTTGGCTGTCGATGCTGTCGGGGGTATATACGCACTGCCTATTCCAGCGGAGCAGGGCACTCGTGACATTCTGCTACGACGCTTGTTCCTGACCATCATGAGGGGTTATTTCCTAGGGAACAACTCCTCTACCATTCATTTCAGTGTCGTAGGAGCTGTCAGAGACGTAGACCGGATCGGTGACTACGATTGGGGGTCGTTCACCTTTGCTTATTTCCTCCACGGTCTTCGTCTACGCTCGGAGGGTCAGACAGATGCTTGGCTCGGATTCTACCACTTTCTGCTGGTGAGCCCTCCTTTCCTCTTTTCTTACTGGACTTTCCTTCATTTATTTCTCTTTTTCTGCATTTGTCGATTACTCATGCTTTTCACTGTTTCTGCTCGCAGTTCTGGGCCTACGAGCGTCTTCCATGCCTGAGGCCCGTCACTACCCTCAGTTTGGATACCTATCCCCGGGGTCGGCGATGGCATCACAACACTCTGGAGGAGGTCCCGGTATCGGGCAGCTTTGCACATTATCGTATTCAGCTGGAGTTGATCACGGCTGCTGATGTCGTCTGGGTTCCCTACCTCTCCGAGCATCTGGCTGTGGGGTTTGATGATGGGCGTCCTTCTGGCCCGGAGTTCAAGCTTTCCACCCGTCGCCTCACTTTGCAGAGTGTTGGAGGATGGGTGATGTACCTGGGGGAGCGCGCATTCAGATGCGTCACTGGAGAGATCCGCATCCCGCATTCCCTTCCTTTCACTACCTCCTGGCCGCTGGATTCTCAGCCTTCGGAGATCATGCTCGCAGGGGAGGACGACCGGATGCTTTCTACGGGTCCCAGTATGAGTGATGCTTTTCGTACCTGGTGGGTTCCCCGTACTATCGGTCCTCAGACCCGGGCCACTTTCTTTCTTGGAGACATGGTCCCCGGCTCGGTGATGATGACTGACTGGGCAGCTTGCGTTCGGAGCCCCACCCATGCTGAGCAGATCGCCACATTGACCCGTCAGGTAGACCAGCTGTCTCTATATCTTCGGGTGCTGGGCCGGACTCCAGAGGACGCTTATGCCTACGATCCTGACAGTACGGGTTATGATGCAGGCCCGAGCTCATCTGACGCCACAGCGCAACCCTACATTCCTGACATAAACTTTGGTCCTCCGACCTCGACGACCCTAGGGGATCAGTTCGAGGATCCCGCTTTCATAGATGATATTGACTTTGTTTAGATCAGGATAGGATAGGGCTTTTGTACCTGCACCTGTTTAGATTTCTTTTCCATTTTATGCACTATGTACTGAACTCATTTATTTATTTATGCACAGTTTTATTCTTTTATCTCTATGAAATTCACTTGCTTTATTATTAACTGTATGATGCATGCTTTTTATTTATGGATAGAGAATGACCCCTGTACAGTCTTTTTGATACTATTTTTTCACAGATGTCGTTCTCAGATGTCGTGGTACGTTTGGATTCCATTCCTCCTACAGGGTTGGTCGGCAGTCTCCTCCGTTTGTTGGACAGCTTATCGCCGGCCGATAGGATTATCGCAGATGGCCTTTTGGGTCATTCTTGGTCCTTATTATCCTTTCAGGTGCCAGCGGGCTTTGTGGAGGGTATTCTGAGCTATTGGGCCCCTGACCGTCAGGTGTTCAGATTAGGGACAGTAGAGCTGACCCCCACTCTCGAGGAGTATGCTCGCTTTACCGGTTTGCCCTTGGACGGTCTTTGCGCCCGGGTCACAGTTGGTCCCATGCGCCGTCAGTTCTTGACTTTCACTGGGTTGCGGAGGACAACTCTGCTATCGGTGGTCACATCAGACCATCTGGTTCCTCTTCATTTTTTGATTGACCGATTCGGCTCATCTGACAGTTTTCGCCATTTCTCTGGTGATTTTTCCATATCTGAGGAGCGCTGGGGCGCCTTGAGAGTAGACGTTTTGATGGCCTGTGTCATCTCGGTTTTGTACCTGCCCGCAGGACCCGATCAGTTGGACATGCGGGTTGTCGCGACCGTTAGAGCCCTTCAGGAGGATCACAACATTCTCCTCATGATATTGGCGGATACCTACATGTCAGCCTCATACTGCCAGTCTTTTCGAGGCAGAATATTCAGAGGGAGCTCGACTTTGTTGTACGTGTGGTTCATGAGTCATCTCAGCCCCATCGGCCATTTCCGTCGCCAAGGGTTTTGCTTCAGCCATGACATCGCCACGCAGTTTTCATTTCGGCCTGTGAGCTGTACTGATTCGGCCTCATGGACAGCATTTTTGTCGGTTATAGAGGATCCTTTTCATCTCCTGATCTACTCGGGTTATTGCTCCTTTATGAGCTTTTTGACTCATGTGCCCACCCTGGATTTCATCCCTATTGCTGGCTTGAGGGGTGTGACGACTTATCATCCCCTGGCGGTGATGGGGCAGTTTGATCAGACACAGGATTTTCACCTCTTCACGGGCGCGGCCGACTACCGATTCCTTATATCATCCCAGACAGAGAGAGATCTACTGCGGGTATATGATCTTTGGTCTCGTAGGATCCTGGCCGAGTATAGTGATAGTTGCCCCATCCAGACATTCGCTTATGTGCAGTGGTTGCGCAGAGATTCGGATGCGGTTGGTGTGAGTCAGACTGGGACTTTTGATGACTCTGGAGTGACTTTCCCAGATGATACCACATCTCACTCGATCTCAGCCGATTCTGCCCCTAGTCAGGTCACTGAACACAGCCGGATCCGACTGGCCTTGATCGCTATTGAATCTGAGAGGGATGCTGCCATTGCTGAGAGAGATGCCGCTATTCTAGCCAGAGATGCTGCCATTGCTGACAGAGACGCCATTGTATTTCAGGCCAGGACAGTTATAGATGCTCACTCTGGGACTGTTAGCCGAGCCACTGCTTTGTTAGACCGCATTGACATGATGGGACAGCAGATTGCAGGGGACGCTGATGCTTCAGATCTATCCACCACTTTATCCATCCTGCTTCAGCTAGTTTCAGATTTGTAGATTATTTTATTTCCTGCATAGACTATGTTAGTTTCATCGGTTATCGAAAGAGAAATCTTGTAATAAAATGACTTATATATGTAGACATGCATTTAAATTTAGTCATTTTCCCTTTTATCGTATCGTTGCCTTTCATTGGATCCTCATTAGCTGACCATGATTTTGACACTTCACTTTCTTCCTCTTCTCAAGTCTTGATGGAGATCTGACAGATATTGCCGTACCCCTGTCGATTTCATCGGATTAGGTCTTAGATTTTGGATAACTGTTTGGTTGGATCAGGGTTATGTTATTTGGGATGAAATTGGCTAGGCGGCTGGTTTCGGGAAGGTTTTGAGGGTGTAGGAAGGTTTATCTGGCTGTGGGGAATTGGTTTTGTTTAGGGAAAGGATTATTTTTAATGGATCGGACCGTGCCGGGATGGCTGCCTACGTACCCCCACAAGTTGGGAGATCAGGTCCTACGTAGTTCGCTCCTCAAAGAAAAAGGGGAACTGATGATTCAAGCATAGAACCGCTTCACCGAGTCGGAATTGAGGGGCTGTGGAAATATCTCACCATCCATTTCTTGCAAGATGAGGGCTCCTCCGGATAGCACTTTCTTAATCACAAATGGTCCTTCCCAGTTTGGGGCAAACTTTCCTTTGGCTTCATCCTGGCAAGGCATGACTCTCTTTAGCACCAGGTCATTCTCCTTGAACTTCCGAGGTCTCATCTTTTTGTCGTATGATCGAGAGATTCTTTGCTGATATAGCCGACCATGCGAAACAGCAGCCACCCTCCTTTCATCAATTAAGGCCAATTGGTCGTATCGACTTTGCATCCAATCCTCCTCGCTTATCTGAGCATCGATCAATATTCTGAGGGATGCCATCTCAACCTCAACTGGCAGAACAGCCTCCATTCCATATACCAAAGCATAAGGGGTTGCCCCTGTAGAAGTACGCGTTGACGTTCTGTATGCCAGCAAGGTGAGGGGTAGCAGATCTGGCCATCCCCGATGATTAGCAGACATTTTCGCCATGATCTTCTTGATGTTCTTATTGGCAGCCTCTACTGCCCCATTCATTTTGGGACGGTAAATGACAGAATTGAAGTGTTTGATCTTAAATTGGTCGCACAATCCCTTCATGAGGGCGTTGTTCAAATTCTTGGCATTATCGGAGACTAAAACCTCAGGTTGCCCGTATCGACAAATGACATTATTCCTGATGAAACCAACGATGACCTCCTGAGTTACTTTGGGGAAAGAAGCTGCCTCTACCCATTTGGTGAAGTAATCGATCATGACGAAAATGAATCGGTGTTCGTTGCTTGCTTTGGGCTCTATCGGTCCGATTACATCCATGCCCCACATTGAAAATGGCCACGGGGGAAGTCATACAGTGCAGTTCATTGGGAGGCGTATGGATCACATTACCGTGCGCCTGGCATTGGTAACACTGTTTGACATGATCATCGCAGTCGGCTTTCAGCGTTAACCAATAATGCCCCGTTCTCAAGATCTTTTTGGCCAACATCGGTCCACTCATGTATGGCCCACACACTCCACCATGTATTTCGTTCATAATCCTTTGGGCCTGCGTCTCATCTACGCATTGCAACAGTCCCAAACCAGCATCCCTCTTGTAGAGTGAATCCCCACTCAGGTAAAACTTCATTGCCATCTTTTGAATTCTCATCCTCTCAGCTCGGCTCGCCTGGTCGGGAATGGATCTATCCCTCAGATATTCCCTTATGTCGTGATACCAAGGCTGCCTTGGCAGAACCACCTCGTCTGATAATACTGCAACATGTTCCTCGTATGCAGGGGCATTCTGTACTGCTATCTCAATCTGTGGAACGTCCCTGCTCTTGATTACGTGGATTAAGGAAGCCAAAGTTGCCAATGCATCGGCAAAATCATTCCGTCCCCGGGGAATATGTCGGAAAGCGATATCTTCGAACTCTTGCATCAACTGGGTAACACAACGATGGTATGGAAGTAACCGAAGCTCTTTAGTGTTGTACACCCCGATCGCTTGTCTGATTACCAGTTCTGAATCCCCAAACACTGCTAATCTCTTCACTCCCATATCGCGGGCAAAACGGAGTCCCAATATACATCCCTCGTATTCAGCGGTGTTGTTCGAATTGTTGAATTTCAGTTTAGTGGCCACAGGGTATTGCTCTCCGGTGATAGAGACCAGAACCGCTCCGGCTCCTACCCCCTCAGCATTCATGGCACCATCAAAATACAGCTTCCAGAACTGCCCCTCGTCATCACATTTCGTGTGTGATACCCAAAATATATCTTCGCCCGGCAGAGGAGTTTCTAATGGCTCCATCCCTCCTGACGGCGTTTCCGCCAACTGATCCGCGATTCCCTGCCCCTTCATGGCTTTCTGAGTTACGTATACCATGTCGAACTGTTGTAAGATTAACTGCCATCTTGAAAGTCGACAGTTCAGCATGGGCCTTTCAAAAATATATTTCAAGGGAGCCATTCTTGATATCAGGTATGTCGTATGCCCATGGAGGTAGTGCTGTAATCTCCCGGCAGCCCAGGCAAGAGCACAACAGGTCTTCTCGATGGGAGTGTAATTCTGTTCACATTGGCTAAATCTCTTGCTGAGGTAATAGATGGCCTGCTCTTTACCCGCCTCATTCTTCTGCCCTAGCATGCATCCCATCGCGATGGCATTGACCGATATATACATAAACAGAGGGATCCCGTCCTTCGGGGGCACCAGCACTGGTGCCTCTGTCAGCTGCTTTTTAATGGTCTGAAAAGCCTTCTGACATTGCTCATTCCATTCCTGGGAAGCACCCTTCCTTAACAATTTGAAAATTGGCTCGCATGTAGTCGTCAGGTGGGATATGAAGCGGCTGATGAAGTTTATTCTTCCGAGGAATCCTCTTATCTCCTTCTCTGTGTGAGGTGTCGGCATATCCACAATGGCCTTAATCTTTGCTGGATCCAACTCAATGCCTCGATCACTAACCAGGAATCCCAAGAGTTTACCCGACTGCACTCCGAAAGCACACTTTGCTGGATTGAGCTTCAAATTATACTTTCTGAGCCGGTCGAATAACTTTTTAAGATGGGTAATATGGTCAGACTCTACCCTTGACTTCACGATAATGTCATCCACGTAGACCTCTATTTCCTTATGCATCATGTCGTGGAACAGGGCCATCATGGCTCTCTGATAAGTAGCCCCCGCATTGGTGAGACCGAAAGCCAATCGCCTATAGCAGAAAGTGCCCCATGGGGTGATGAACGCGGTCTTTTCCCGATCTTTTTCTGCCACCATTATCTGATGATATCCCGCAAAGCAATCAACAAAAGAGTACATCTCGTACTGGGCTGTGTTATCCACCAGGATGTGTATGAAAGGCACCGGGAAGTTATCCTTGAGACTGGCCTTATTTAGATCTCTATAATCTACACATACTCTCACCTTCCCTCCAGGCTTAGCCACTGGGACTACATTGGACAGCCATTCTGGGTAAGTGGACACCATAATGATTCCCGCCCTGAACTATTTGATAATCTCTTCCTTCACTTTTAAGCTCCACTCCGGCTTCAACTTTCTTAGTTTCTGCTTGACAGGCCTGAAACCCTCCTTGATGGGCAATCGGTGTACCACAATGTCGGTGGACAATCCGGTCATATCCTCATGAGACCAGGCAAAGACATCCTCATATTGGTTTAGCAACTCAATTATTTCTGCTTTCTGGCTAGGGGTAAGGTCCGTCCCTATCTTGAGTTCTTTTGGCTTGTCAGGGGTTCCAATATCTATGGTGATGGTTTGGTCTAAGTTGGGTTTGGGTTTATCCTCGACCCATCCTTTATCTCATCAGGCGCGTCGTCGTAATCTGTCTCGTCTTGCTCAATGCCCATCAAATCGAAATCCAGCTCAATATCAAAATCATAATCATCATTCAAATTTGAAAGACCGTTTGTTAGGCAAGGATTACTCAAATTGGTACACCTGACATGAAACAAAATACTTGTCATATATAAGTTATTTTCCACAACGATCACATTTTCAGATAACATGAAGAAACGACATAATTATGCAAAATACAAAACAATAAACAAAAATGAACTTCTTCATCATCCCATCCTCTGGGGTCTACCACCCTGATGTCGGGTTTTACCCTTGTTTGGATATCACTGGTTTCATGGTCCAGTTGTCGACGGTCAGGTCAGATGAAATACGCTGGATAAAAGGGGGCTTCACATCGGACACTTCCTCGATGATTACGGCTACGTCGCCTGAGTCCTCCTTCCTACCTTCTTCAGGAATAATTAGCCCTGCCCAATTCATGACAGACACACTTTGTTGGGCTCCCGGTGGCGTGACAATATCCGTCCCCTCTCTATTGCTTTTTAATTGTCCGGGGATATAGCACCTGGTTTCAAACTTTTGTGCGACCTCCTGTAGGAAACTTTCCCTCTTGGTCGATTTATCACTTGCGGGGGCTAATTCCTCATCCCCTGACTCAATCACGGGCTCGCTATTTCCCTGCTCATTGTTGACCTTGGTTATTGGACTTCCAGTTAGTCGAATCGGGGCCACGCCCTGACGGTGTCTCCGTGCTGTGCCCTCATGATATCCCAAACCTGCTTTGCCTACCTGATGGGGGAGCTGAATGGGCTTGGTGATTCCTTGACTGCTCTTTCCTAACCCTTGTCCAGGCTGGAATTTCATTCTTATCATTTCCTTCGCAACAAAAGTAAGTTCTGGAGAGACCTTAGGTTTCATGGCTAGAGCCCCCAAGCATCTGTAGTGGGGAGTGCTGATTTCCAGCGCCTGAAAACTGGCAGGTGCCGCCAACTCGTCCACATTAATCACTGGTAGGCCACTCCTGGGAGGAGAAGGGTCATCATATTCTGCCGATATCGTTACCAAATTCCCATCGATGATTAGTTTGATTTGTTGGTGTAGCGTGGAAGGAACTGCCCCGACCCTGTATATCCATGGCCTTCCCAATAACAGGTTATAGCTGGCCGCAATGTCTAGGACCTGGAAAGAGATATCAAAAGTACAAGGTCCTATTTCCACCGGCAACTCTATCTCTCCAATTGTATCCCTCTGGGAACCATCGAAAGCTCGCACCACTACATGACTGGCCCGCAGGCGCTTGTGATTGATGTTCATCTTCTGCAATGTACTGAGGGGACAGATATTCAATGTCGACCCCCCATCAATCAGCACCCCATTCATGATATAACCTGAGGAGATTACCGCGATGTGTAGCGGTTTTCGATGCCCCCTTCCCTCCTTGGGGATATCGTCATCTGTAAATGATATTACATCGCTCTCCAACAGGTGGTCCACCAGATGGCCGAAGCCTTCCCTGCTAATCTCTTTGGGAACGTACGCCTCCTTCAGGACTTTTGCCAGGGTTTTGCAGTGATCATTGGACGATAACACCAAGTCCATGATTGATGTCAGGGTCGACTCCTCGCTTAATACCTGGATCCCTCTTGCTTCCGGATGATCCATCCTCTTCAAGAATTCTATGGCCTTCTCCTCGGAGATTTCTTCATTTTTCTTCTTTTGGCTCTCAAGGACACGCCCGGGAAGATATAAGGGGTTCCCCTTTGTTGTCACAGAAGCACAACTGTCCGCTTCCTCTGACACCCCCCCATAATTCCATGGTACCGTCTTTAGATTGCTGACCGGGATTTGCGGCCTCGCTGCAAGGATGAGGGGTTTCGGAGCCGCCAACTTGACAGGTCCCTCCATGGTATTTCTACTTACACCTACCAACCTAATGGGCGCTCCCCGCGCACTTCTGTGATCACTTATCATGTTGATCATTTCCTCAATCTTCTTCACATAGTTCAGCCTTGATGGCCCCTCGGTTCCGCTGGCCTCCGCCACATTGACACCCCCTCCATCATGCCTTGGTAGGGGATTGACTTTGACATTCGGGGAGTCTGGCTTTTCCACCACGATTTCCCCACTATCAATCAAATTCTGAATTATATGCTTCAGCGTCCAACAATCCTGCGTATCATGACCCGGGGAACCCGAGTGGTATGCACATCGCTTGCTTGGGTCAAACCTTCTTCCCTTTGGGTCACTCGGGGGTGCCAAATTGATTATTTTCCTCTGGGCCATCAATACTGCCAATACCTGCTCAAGAGAATCCCCGAGGGGGGTGAATACTCGATTCTGTGAGGCCTCGAATCTCCTTCGCCCCTCCGCCCTTTGATCAGTGAAGTTAGGCTATCGGGAAGGCCCCACCCTCTGCACCTGGACTGGAGGATTGCCTTCTGCCTTTCTAGAAGCTCCCTGCAGGATGAGGGAAACATCCTCTTCCTTCTTCTTTTGGACCCTACGGGAAGTGCTACCATAATTTCCGCTTTGTATTTGTTCTGCAGCTGTTTCCAAAGCCGTGAAATCCCGAATTTTGCCAGATTTCAATCCCATATCCACCATTTCTCCGTGTTTAATCATCTCAGCAAAGGGTCTTCCAATCCCTGATATAACCCGCTCATAATAAGGAGCCTCTTGAATGTCTACGAAGGTCATCACCATCTCCGACTCACTCATGGGGGGATTCACCTGTGCGGCCATACCCCTCCTTCGCTGCGCGTAATCCCTGAAAGATTCCCTGGGTTGCTTCTTGATTTTCGTCATTTGGTATCTATCAGGGGCCATTTGGGCTTGGAAGCTATACTGTGTTAAAAAGGTGTGGGCCAACTCCTCCCAATTATGGATCCGGGCATTGTCAAGACGGGCATACCAGATTCTCGCCTCTCCTGTCAAACTCTTTTGAAAAAGCTGCATCCTTAGACCCTCGTCTTCTGCATAAGATCCCAACTCCCCAATGTATATTTTCAGATGAGTATAAGGATCCCCCTTTCCATTGTACTTTTCAAATTCAGGAATTTTAAATTTTTCCGGATATCTGGTTCCGGGGAAGACACAAAGATCGGAGTAATTCACCCTACCTAGGGACCCTATGCCCTTCATTGATTGGATGGTTTCCTCCATTTGTTTTATTTTCCTTCGCAGGTCATCAGTATCTCCCTCTTCCGGGATTGTAATCACTGTCTTGTTCGGCATGGGAATGACCTTTGGGACGACTGGCTCGCCCTTAGGTTGGGGTGAATCCTCCTTAGGTGGATCCTGTCGAGGTATCAATTGTTCCCTCAGCATTATGGCCATTTCTAACATCTGCTTCTTGAAGTCATCAAATTCCTCCCTAGATATGGAGCCGGGATTGGTAGGTGGGAGCTCAGCCATTTCAGATGTCGAGTGTTGGGCCTTTTTAGACTGCGAACGGGTTTGAGGAGCAGTCCTACAGAGACAATGGTTCGAAGTTTAGTCCTGGGGAATGAAAAATGTGGATGCATGCTAAAGCTGTAATTTTTTGTGTTTTTGGGTTTTTTTAATCTTTCCTTGTAAAACAGAAAGTTAGTAGTCTTTTAATGCAATAACAAATGCTAAACATGTCTTTATTATGCTTCCCCAGCTGTTCCCTGCAAAACATAGAGGTTAGTAATTTCCTTTCGATAGAAAGGGAAGCATATATGAATGGGATCATGACATTTATATGCGTGAACATAAAAGGGTATGAAGAGACTTTTCCTGCGTTGGGTTAATCTGAGGCTGACCTATCCTAGGGTTACTCTCACGGGCTCTTCGGCATGAAGGTCCCCAAATCTTCGCAATCTACTCGTCTGAGTCCTTTCGATTGGAGCGGATTTGGGTGGTGCGTTTCCTGAGCCATCTCCGGGGAGCAGCCCCTTCGAGTCCAGTAATAAGCAACCGACAGGTTTGCCTCAGGAGGAGGTACACTCTCAACATACATTCACATTCATCGTCCTCACCGTATGCAAATGATTACTTAAAAATAAAGCAATTCCATTCAAATCATTCATTTATTGGGCAAAACACACATTCACACAACAAAAGTAAAAAAATCAAAATATCGCACACACACACATTTTATGAATTTTAAAGGATAGGATAGCATCAAGATTTGATCGCGGCTTAAGCCCTCTAATATCCCCAGCAGAGTCGCCAGCTGTCGACGTCGGGTTTTCTTCCTTTCCAATTTTAGCCTTTTTGATTGAATGATTTATGGAAAAGGTCGGCATTTATGTCGACGGGGTTTTGAAAGGTCGTTTTTTATGATGAGCCAATTAATCAGAGTCGCCAGTTGGTATATTTGAAATGGATGTACCAACTCATCCGAGTTTTCGTTTTTTATAAATCGATGGCTCATATGTGACTCCGAATTAATTGGTCTGCAAACCGAGATTCATAGAGTTCGGGGGCTTGCTTAAGCGAGGGGAAGGTGTTAGGCACCCCCCCGACTTCCGTGAAACACGGTTACTGCAACCTTGATGTTTTCCTGTCCTTTAATTCATGAAATGTGTATGTGTGCGTGTGTGTGCCTAATAAATGTTGTGGTGAGTTTTGTATAAAAAAAAAGGAATCCTTTTTGGGGTTTTATGAAAGAGACGTGTTTATTTTGAGAATGCTTTAGAATGTCCCCTGGCCTATCCGAGAAAGCTTTGTTCCTTTATGAGAAAGATTTGATTTTATTGACAAAAGCTATGAGATTTTTTTCATTAAGTGTTGTTTTGGTAAAACGTGAATTTATTAAACCTTAGCCAAAATAGGAATCGAGATTTATACGTTGCTTTCATAAATGATGGGCAATTTCTAGGATCTCTTTCGCCCTATGTATCAAGGTTTAGTAAAATGTTTATTTCTTTTTTATAAAACCATTTTTGTGACATTTGAAAACAACTTCTCTTTAGCTTTCTCGTAAAATAGGAATCGACTTTCATTAGCATTTTCAATTTTTAGCCTCGTGATGCTAATATCCTACTTTGATTGTTTTTTAGAAAAATCTTTATTGTTTAATCTTTGAAATCATTTTTTTTGTGTCACAAAATCTAATCAAGCATAAACATGCGTCGGGGCTATTCATGGGCATGTAAGCCATCAAAATATCCCCGAACGCCAACGATCTCATATTTCACTACTACGGGGCTTTAAACCCGATTCTCGCCTTAGCGTCGTTTTAAGGCCCAACGATTACATGTTACAAAAAACGATCAACTTGAATCTATTACATACATCAAAACGTCCATCATCGGATTTGGACCACGGGGTCGCGTTCCTAGGCTCACACCCGAAATTACTACATGCCCACAAAATGAATACTACAAAACTAACTAACACGGATTTGCCTAATACACCATGATATTCGAAAGTGATAATCTTAATAAATTACACCCAATAAATCACTATGAACAAGCTAGAAGTTTCACCAATTGGATATCCTCGGGTTATTAGGAAAGAATTTTGTTCCGATGGAACCCTCACTAATAATCCCTAATCCATTATCCCACCATGAATTGCACGGAAACTACATTTAATTTAACCAAACAACATGATATAAATTGCTAGAACAAAAGGGAATTTTCACCTTGCAAATGATCTCAAATGGATATGAACTTGTGTATTTGAATAGGATAAGGAGTGTATTTGATACAATCAAAATCAAAAGAATATAAATCCTCTCTTTTTTTCCTCTCTTTTCTTCCTATTTGGTTGCAAAATTTGCTGTTTTTCTCTCTATTTCCGTGCTGTTGCTGTGCTGAATTCTTTCTTCTTCCAAAAACCTTCAACCTCTCTGTATGCTGAGTGAAAATGAGCTGAAATAGGCTGGTTGGCCGCCTGCCTTCCACTCACCTGGTTTCGAGTTCCGTGTTTCGAGTTCCGTGTTTTCAAAAGGCGCACTATTTGGCCGCAGATCAATCCGCGGCTGGACGATTTGACTTTCTCGATTTTTGTGCCACGCCTCGACTTTCGTGCCGTAACGTCGGTTTTCGCTGACTGGCCTGTATTTGGCAGTCCGGAAATTTCCGGGAGACGTGCCACCTCAGTCGGGAATGCTCGTTTCGGATGGCCCTCCTGTCACTTCAGCTTTGGTCGCCAATCATCGCGGTGGTGTTGAACGTTCGCTCTTGTGCCTATTCCTCCGTTCCCGCAAGCCGGTTCAAATGACGATTTTGCCCTCCTGTCACGGTTAGTATAGAGAACGCAAAATTTGGGTGTCTACAGTTATCAAATCTTAGGACTAGTAACACCTTTTAAATGAACAACATATGTTTATTATATTCCGCACTTAGTTATTGTATGTTGTTTGGAGGTGGATGTTTGTATTGGATCGTGATGACCCGAATTTGGGGGCGTCACAGGTTGGTATCAAAGCTGTAGGTTATAAATGTTAGGATTGCGAAACCTAGGTTATAACCTTACTATTAAACTCGTAAAGAATGCATTAGTAGATAAATCAGGGAGATTTATCATATTTGGTATTTTGATGAATTGGGAAATTCATCGAGTCGAGTAGTACCCAATGAAATATAACTTCATTCCTTCAATGAATATATTTTATTGTTGTACTAATGTTAGTTTTTGTGTGTTTGTAGGATGGCTGCCGTAGGAGAGACCAGCGGAGTCCGGGAGGAGGAGGAGGTATTCATTGACATACCCGTTGTTACGGAGCAGCTGGTAAGCTACGCACCCGTTGCCCCAGGAGTACCATTGAGTGGGCCCGGCCCAGAGGAGGACTACTTAGAGGATCTGGTAGAGCCTGTCATAGGCGGAATGTTGAGATCCGGTAGTCAGGATAGGGATGATGAGTCCGAGGAGGACCCAGCTGATATAGAGATGGGTGGAGCTGCTACAGAGGTACCCGAGGAGGGATCTCCGGTGTTGCACACCTTTCAAGATGACTTGCTTGGGGATTATGCCGATTGCATAATAGAGCAGGAGCAGACTATCGAGCAGCAGAATGCTTGTATTGCACACCTAGAGGAGGAGAATTCTGTCCATCAGGAGATGGAATATCAGTATAAGGCAGAGGCGTACTCGCTACAGTTCCAGATAGCTGAGCTGAAAGCTCAGATTCAGCAGTTAGAGAGTGCTACACCCCAGTTAGGTCCCACAGTGCAACAGTTGGTGTTACAAAATAGTCAGTTGAGGCATGCATTAGAGCAGGCAGATGTCAGGGAGGTGGAGCTACAGACAGTTCTACAGGCTGTTACGGCTGAGCGAGACTTGGAGCAGGTAGAAAGGATTCGGATGCAGGAGTTCTGGGTTCGCGCAGCCACGAGGGTGGATGTGCTTGAGGGAGAGATTTGAGATGGATCCACCAGGATCGATACCTTGGAGTATGCCTTATATTCGATAGTGGCCAGACTGCAGGATCGAGTCAGGAGATACCCTCGGGAGGAGGGCAGTAGTCGGCGCATGATCAGACGCCGAGTGGTTGATCGGTTGGCTCGACAGGCACTTCGTCGGGCAGTCCGCCGTAGCAGACATTGACTTGTTGGTCTAGTACCTTTGTATTTATTTAGTTGTGGTAGTGAGTCCCACTTTTGTTTAATAGGGATAGACTTATGATGAAAATTTCTGATGCCTTGTTGTATGCTTAGAATGGTAGTCAACCCCAACTTTTGTTCTGATAAAGGGAGTAGGTAGTAGTGAATCCTCACCTTTTGTTTAATAGAGGATAGTTAGTAGTAGGTAGATGGTGCCATTGAGCATTTATAGTAGTATGCCAAATGTTGGGTCAGTCTGTATTAAAACATTGGTATATGAATATAAATGCAGTTGTTTCTTTTCCAAATATGTTTGATAGATGCTTTTGCTATTAAATTTTGACTTACCCGGCATAGTGCGAGAAGCGTAATATAATAAGTAGAAGCCTAAGATTTGTTCTTTAGCAGATCATCATGCCGCCAAGAGGTAGACCCCGCAACCAACGTGTCGCCGAATCAGAAAGTGAGGTTAGAGATTAACCTAACCCAATGAGAATATTTGATGAACTGCTAGCCGAGGCTATGCAGGCAGACCCCCACCAGCAGTGGTACCACCAGCACCCCAGCCATCGCATCACTTGGCCAACTTTAAGGATTTCAAACTGGTTGGACCACCCGAGTTCAAAGGGACTCTCGACCCAATAGAAGCACAAACTTGGATCGAGGAGATGGAGAAAGTCTTCAAGGTCGCACGAGTGGCCGAGAAGCAGAAAACTGGATTCGCCACCTTCATGATGAAGGGCGAAGCTAATTATTGGTGGAAAGCCAATAAGGGGCGAGCAGGTGATGGAGTTATCCCTTGGGACAAATTCAAGGAGCTATTCTTCGAGAATTACTTCTCGGAGAATATGCAACAGAATATGGAGGTCAAGTTTCTAGAACTGAAATAAGGTGGTATGATGGTCGTAGAGTACGCGGCGAAATTTAACGAGTTAGCCCGATTCGCTCCACATCAGGTGGACACGGAGGCCAAGAACGCAATTAAATAATCCCTTTCTTCGACAGAACTTCTAGACATTGCCAATAATGCTAACTAGTTTAATAATATCTTATCAAATATTATGAGCTACTGTGTCTTGACAAATAATATAAAATATTATGCAAATATTTACTATAATAATTCTTGAATCAAAATATTGTGCAATTGCTACTCAATTATTGAATCAATAATATGAAATATTATGCAATACCATGTGCTACTGTGGAATACTGCATTCTACTGTGAAATAACGCGTTCTACTGTGAAATAATGTGTGCTACTATTATTTTATTATCGGGTATTTCAACAGTTAACGGTAAAAGTTCCGCCGCCAATTTTTAGAAAGGTTATTTTTGTCGCTTTCTATATCCGATAATTATTTCATTGTGGGGTCCACCAATAATTAGTTATTTTGGCGTCGTCGTACTTTACCGAATATAATATTCCCCGACAGAAAGAATATTTTCCGACAAAAAAATATTCCCCGACGTACTGTTTATCAGATAATATGCACATATCACCTTTAACTATGACTTTTATCAATTAAACACTTTATGAAGAGAAAAATAAACTTTTATTTCATAAAGTTGGGATCTTACAATCTCCTCTCCTTATGAAATTTCGTCCTCGAAATTGACGTACGTACCTAACATTTCGAAGAGGTGGGGATACGTTCCAGGTTATTTTCTTTGTATCGTGGTTTCTCCATAAAACTTTAACTTGAGGTATAACCTTTGAGCGTAGAATATGTTCCTTCCCATCCAAGAAGAACCAAGTCTCATTGGTGGATGATTCTTTCAAGAAAAGAAAGAGGTCCAAGGTATCTTCTGAAAAGAAGAAAACGTAGAAGGCAAAAGGAAAGGCACAAACTAAGGACAATAAGATAAAATCTAATGCGGATATCAAAGGAGTTTGCTTCCACTGCAATAAGCCTGGACACTGGAAAGAAACTGCAAAGAGTATCTTGCAGAGGCTAACCAGAAGAAGTGTAATAACCGAGATTAGCATGTAGCTTGATGTATATTAATAAATGAATTTTTATGTGAAATATATTTTTGTGATTTAATAAATATGTATATATATGTGTTATATATTTATATTTATTTTTATGTGATGAGATGTGTAGTAATATTTTGTTTAGACTAATTTAATTTTTTTTTGAACTTACTAAGGAAGCTAATGCTTTAAGTTAAGTGGTTAAAATTCGAATTTAAGTTCGGAATAGAATTCGGAGAAACGGACTGTGCGAATTTGAATCCGGAATGTCCAAATTAGTCAGGATAGACCCTAAACACATTTTATGTCGGGGTTGACTTTTTGGTCAAAAGTCAACTAAAAAGTTAAACACGAATTTCGGAGATGAATTTGACGAAAAGGACATTCCCATGACGATGAGAACGTCGATTTTAGTAGGAATCAACTGTCTTCATGAAAAAGTTAATTTTTAGATGTCAAAATGGTAAAATAGGCCATTAATTGGATTAATGGGCATTAAATGGGAAAAATCAGCCAAAGTGGGACCCATAGGATAACTGACCATTAATTCTAATTGGGAGAAATCAGCAAACAAGCTAACAAGGAAGGAATACCAACGGATTAAGGAGAAAAGAAAAGGAAAATTAATTTAAAACTCTTCAAATTTCATAATCCTTTCACCTTCTTCTTGCAAACTCAAATGATGAAGAATATGGAGAGTTGGGGGAAGATCAAAGGGCTGCTAACAAATTCTATACATACTCCATTCCTAAACTTATGGCCAATCTTTGCAAAATTTTAATTATCGTATGAAAAATTGAGTGAGTGAGAGCTAAAGGAAATTCGGGAGAAGAGGAGGAATTGCTACAAGGTGCTGGAAGAATTAGCAGGCAAAAACAAAGGGATTAACAAGCCTAAATCAGAAGAAGAAATCATCCAAAGAGGTAAGTTATGGAAATTTTTGTGTTCATATGAAGCTAGTAAGCAAAATGCATGAAAATTGATGAGAATGATTTGTTTGTGGAATTGTGTTGCCATATGGTTGTTAGTTGTTGATGTTAGTATATTAAGAACAAAAGTTCTGGATTAAACATGCTTCAAATTCACAGAAAATCAAAGAATTATGCCATGCATGCTCTATGTTTGATAAAATAACTCTAAGAAGCTAAATCAATCAAAAAGTAGAAATTTGTTGAAGTTTGATGTTGTATTATGTGTAAACATGTTAGAGTAGATTATTCGGACATTATGAATAATTTTATTGCTTGCTAGAATCGAAATCACGGATTTTTGTCAATTTGGGTTTAACTAGTAATCTGTGACTTTTCGAGTTTTTTGGACCGTTGGAAATGTACCTTCGGTAATCCAAATGATGTATGTATTAATTTTCTAAAATACTAGGTAGCATGATGTTTAACCTGACCAAGTTTGAATGTAATCCGAATTGAAACGAGCAAGATATGATTTTCAGAAACTAGCATGAAAATAAGAAAAGTCTGCAAATCTGGGAAATTCCCAGAATTTTCTAAGTCTTAAGAACAGTTTGCGCACGCTTATTGAGGCAACTAATTCGATGCTTTGCTATGTTAGTTTGGTGTATGTAATAATTTTGTAAAATACTAGGTAGTATGATGTATATTCTGACCAAGTTTCAAAGGAAACGGGTTTACATTGAGCAAGATATGAATTTTGGGAACTAGCATGAAAATAACCAAAATCTGGAAAAATCTAGAAAACCCAAAAAAATTTCTAACTCTGGAAATAGTCCGCGCACTCTTATCTAGCCATCCGGTTTGTGGTCTTATTTTCTTAATTTTATGAATGTTATATTTTTGTAAAATACCTTGCCATATAAAGTTTAATGTGTCCAAATATCATGGTCATCCGATCTGTAAGTTAGTAGATATAAATTCATGAAATAGGCTGCTTGAAAAGGAAAAATCTGGAAAACCCAGAAATTTTTCCAAGTTTGGAAGCAGTTCAAGCACGCTTATCTAGGCATCTGGTTTGTGGTCTTATTATGTTAATTTCATGAATGTTATAATTTTTTAAAATACTATGTTGTATGAAGTTTATTGTGTCCAAAAATCATATCATCCGATCTGTAGATTAGTGGGAATAAAATCGCAAAAGTGGCTGCAAGAAACGAAAATTTTTATTTCGGGTCAAATTTTTTTTTTAATTTATTTTCCCTCAGATTCTGAAATTGTACAATTTTACTTATATGATACAACTTAATATGTGTTCAGTTTAATATGGTATTAAAGTTTAATAGAATGTGGTTTAGTTATAAACTTTAATTGAAATAAAAGTGTCGAAGCGTAGAGCAAAGAATATAGTTAATCTTTAACTGATCTATGAATACCTGGTTACTTAACGTGACTTAAATATATAGGCTATTTGAAGAATCAAATAGGTAGCATTAATTGTAGCAGCTTATCAGACAAGTTCCCTAACTTCATTCATTTTATTGCATTGAATGTAAGTTTCCTAACTTATGCAATATATTATTGTGTACAAGTTTCTTATAATTGCAAGGTATATCTTATACAAGCTTATTTACTGAGAAAGTTTTTATTGATGATAATTCAATTATTTTTCCAATTACTTATGATTTAAAGTTCTTAATTATTCATAAACTGCTTTTAAAGATGAGTCTTGGCCATTTGTTTCGGCTAGACACTATTGATGTGAAACAATATATTATTGAATTGTTCAAACTTATTGTAGCTATTTTTTTAAAAACCAACCAATCCAAATTGTTTTGGTGCGGTCTCAAACGAAAACTAAGATGAACAACCCGAATAACGGGAAAACAGATGTCGGGCATATAGTCCCAATTTACGCTATGCGTCAAATCTTGATGTGTTGTGCACAATATAAGGTCCGATAGGTTGATCTCCTAGAGTAATTGCGGAGAATGTTTTTCAGTCTTAGTGATTGACAAATGTTCTCATGGTTTTCTATGAAATAAAAACATTGTTCAAGGTATTTATTACCGCTTAGTATATTGCTGAAAAATTAAATCTCTTTATTCTTGTCATTCGAGCTTACTTCACAATTATTACTTCAATTGTTGAAGATTGCAGAGACAAATGATCTTATTCTTGATGCCAGTTCTTAAACCGTTTATTTATTTACTTGTTGAGCAATTTGTGCTCACTCTTGCTTAAATTAAACATTTTAGTTAAACATGAGAAAGCAGAAGGGCAAAGACAAAGGCAAAGTAAAGATGCATGAATAAGATGTGTTATGTAGTAGATTTAACATTTGGATTGATGTAATATGTATGGATGATATGTTTGTATTCTTATTAAGGTTATAAGGGCCTTGGGACTAGACGATGAGTATTGTAATCACTATTATTATTTGAGTTATCATTTAAGTTATGCTTAGATAGATGGAGTTTATGTAGTACCGTGAGCACTATATCCTGTGTTTGATGTTACACGAATATGGGGGTGTCACGGGTTGGTATCAGAGCTGATAGGTTATAAACCTTAGGAGGGAGTACCTTGGGATATAACCGTAGAGAATTAGTGTAGATAGTAAGAAGATGAACTCATATAGAGTTTTAAGTAATGAGGTTGAATATTGTTTTTTTTATTTATTTTGAAACACCTTTGTTTATTGATAAATACTAATTAAGTATTCTCAATTTGATTGTAGGATGTTGGGCGAAGAAGAAATTAGGGATTGTTGCACCTGAGCCAATAGCCGAGGTGGCAACAGATAGTGAACCAGAGGAGGACCCTGAAGAGGAACCTGAAGAAGATGAGCCCGTGGAGGACGCAGATGGAGCACCCTCATTTGAGAATGATTTGATTGCCGAACTGATGGATAAAAACATTGAGCTAGGGGATATGATCCATGAACTAGAAGAGCAATGTTAGGAGCGGCAGGAGGCTACGGTTCAGCTAGGTGCTTTAGTGTACCATCTTTTGGCTAGGAACGCAGAGCTAGTGGGTAAGCTACATGAATCGGACCACAAGGTGGAGAGTCTGAGGGCAGAGAAGGTACCCTTGGAGAATAAGGTAACATAATTGGGGACACAAGTTCAGAGTCTCCGATTAGAGAATCAGGCGATTTCAACCTATTGGAAGGAAGAGGTCACATATCGTAAAAGGGCTGTAAACTAAGTGCACAAACTAGAGAATGAAGCAAGGGATAGGAAGGTCAGGACGGATAGGATGCGGTACGCATTTAGAACCGCGCATGGTAGATTCTAGCATAGGGTGTATTACTACCCAGTTGAGGAAGGCCAATTTAGGCATACATTGAGTAGAGGGCTAGTGTTAGACCTAGCTGACGAAGAGTATGAAGACGCCATTAAGCGGGGTCTGGGAGTGTAAGGTGTGCCTAATGTATTTGTGATTATGTATTGGTATTGTTTTGTATTTCCCAACTTTATGAAAGTTATGGGATATGTTATGAACGTAGCAGAATGCTAAAAGATGTAGCGTGTTATGTACTATGAGATACATATTATTATAAGTGTGCTTATTAAATGTGTAATGTGGTGAATAAAATTTTGCATCATTTTAAATGTTGTAAAAATAGATAATGAGATAGTATAATATATATATATATATATATATATTTCGTTATCCAGAAAATGCCGCCAAAAGGACGACCTCCAAGACAAAGGAGACATCAAGAACCTGTTAACAACGCTGGAAATCAGCTGAATCCCATGCAACAATTCGTAGATTTGTTAGTCGGGGCACTACAGGGTAGGGCTGCGAATAACAGAAATGAAAACCTTCCGATAGCCCAAGTGGCAAATTTCAAAGATTTTAATAGTGTGGGACCTCCTAAATTTAAAGGGACCACGGAACCTATAGAGGCTCAAACATGGATCAAGGAAATTGAAAAGGCGTTCGTGATCGCTGCAATACAAGAAGAGCAGAAAACCATTTTTGCTACATACATGATGAAAGGAGAACCTAACTTTTGGTGGGAGGCAAACTAAGACAAGGTTGGAACAGGGGTAATACCATGGGAGAGATTAAAGGAAGCGTTCTTTGAAAAATATTTTCCTACGAGCATACAGAGTCGCATGGAGATACGATTTGTGACACCCCCAAATCCAGGTACTTAATTCCCACAGATTTGGTGTTCACTATCTTATTCATTCACATTTAACTACCCATAATTAAGAACAATTAAATAAACTTAAAGAAACATCTACCCAAAATGGGTTACATCACCAAACTATTAAACAATCAAATCCCAGGTTATCTTAACCTTAATACATCAAATGTGGAATAAAACATAACCTTAAACAAGTCTTTGATACAAATAAACATTAAGTGGATAATAAATCTCTTGCTACTTTGGCATCTTGCCCTTGCCTTTACTCGTGGACGGTTCGTCCTGCTTTTCTGGCTTAGCTGCAATGATTAATGCAAGAGTGAGCAAACAATTGCTCACAAGTACGATAACAATAATATTTAAATGAAATGGATTTCAACTGAGGAATAATAATTTTCTGAATCTCAGTCAATAAATGATCAAAGTCTAAAAGCTCGTTAGAATGCTTGATTCCAAGGAAAAATAGATTTCAAGATTTAGAAATTATATCTGAGGGTCACAAGACCTCGAACTATGTCCTAGGTTAACAAGTATTTCTACTGTAACCTTTAACAGTCATATAGACTATGGACCAACATCTCGTACTCAGGGGGATCAGCCCTTTGTACAATGTATTGTGCACAAACATTTTAACGCTGTCGCGTAAGTAATCCCCTATATTAGGGTTGTTCATCTCAGTTTATTGTCTGAATCCGTACCAAAAGGAACAAGTATAGAAAATATTCTAAGTCTTTGAAATCGCTCTTCAACTAAGGACTAGCTGAATCAATAAGGGTTTGCTAGTCCAATTCATCAATAGAGTTTGTTCAATAGAAACTATACTCGAAATTTGAATAACAAACAATGATTGGAATAAAGCTTAAGTACGTAATCATGATAGTAACCTTGCTTGAATATCAATAAGCTAAGGTCAATAAGCTTGCTCAATATAAATAAACTTGCATTGAATAGATTAACAAGTTAAAAGGGAAGAACAACTTGCTGTAAATAATTTTCAAGTTTAAGGGAGGAAAACTTGCTCAACGTAAAAGTAATAAGTTAAGATAAGGAACTTACCTCAAGCGTAGATTACAAATTTAAGTAATTCACGATCCTTAAACAACCTATACATTTAATTATAAGATGGTAACAAAATTAGTCACAAGACTAAAATCATCCTAGACTTGCTCTCTATCCCATTTTATTATAATATCTCATTTAGCAAACCATAATCAACAAGTTTCAATTATCTTGGAATTTCATTAATCACTTAATATATTAATATAAGTTTAATTATGCATCATAACTTCCAAGAAAAGAAAACAAAATAATAATAATAATTATTTTTTTTTACAGCAGTGATTCTCGCCGGGGCGAGAATTCCCTTCACAAACTCTCGCTGGGGCGAGAATTCACTATACAAAAAGCTCGCCGGGGCGAGACTTCGCCGGGGCGAAGATTCCTTTGCATTTTTCTCGCCGGGGCGAGAGACTCGGTTGTCGTCTTCCCCAGCTCACGAATCAGTGAAAACTTAGGCCAATTTTGGCCAAATTTTCCGAATTCTACCATCCAGTACACAAACTAAATATACCCAGACATCCAATATGTTAGAAAATAATTACCCAACATGTTTCTAACCAATCTAAGCATTATAAAACACATAATCAACCAATTTAAAACCAAAAATTCACTGTTAAACAATTTATTCATGCTTTGGCCATTTTAATGAAATTAAACTCTGTAAACTCATCTTTCAACCAATTTAATCCATTCTTCTTGCATTATTCTTGTTCTTCATCATATAATCATAAACAATTATTAACTTACCGATTAATAACCAATTAGAGCATCAATTTTCATACATATATACAATTCATGAAATAAACTCTGTAAAAACTAAAAACTAAATTCAAAAACATGTTTTCATGAATTAACTCTTCAAACTAGTTTATATCCATCATATAATCATCTAATGCATGCTTTCTAACATTTATATCAAATATTTCATCTTTTGAGCAATTGAGTTCACATACAGAAAACTAGAAACCATATACAGTAAAGTAAAACAAAGAGGAAAAGAATTATACCTTCTATTGTTTTGATTACACTCCTTGGGTTCTAGAAATTCTTCCTTCAATTTCCAAACCCTTCTTCTCAATTCTCTCTTTTCTCAACTCTCAAATTCACAGAGTTCTCTCCCAACTCTGTTCTTTTCTTTCTCTTTTTCTTTTTCTTTCTTTCTTTACAACTGACGTAGTTTAAAAATATAAACTGATAAAATAAGAATAAAAACTGATGATTTAATAAAATAATAAGTATGATATTAATCTATCAGTTACATAATTCAAAAAGCCATAAGGCTTGTTTGGCAAATACAAATTAAAATAATCTATTATTCTAACTAAAGGTCTTAAGGTCTTGTTTGGTAAAACAAAATTAAAATAACCCATTATTCCCAAACAAATGTCATAGGGCCTTGTATGGTAAAACTGAATTAAACACTTTCTCATTTATTTTAATAAATCATTATAACATATAATTTTAAATGTCACACTTCTAATTTAATTGAACTTATTATTAAATAAATTCAATTAAACCTTACTAACTTAAATAATAAATTTATTTAATCAATAACAATAACACTAAATGAATTATATTATTCAAATAAATCATTTATTCAAATAAACCTTTTCATCATCTAATTTAATTATTAAATTAAATTAGAATAAACATAACAAATCACATTCAAATAACAATTAACACTATTAAACTTAACATATACCCATTCCACAAAAACTTAATAAATTATTTATTAAGCTCAATAAATTAATAAAAATATTTATATAATTCAATAAATATTTTTATTCTCACAAAATTTGTATTCGTTACATCTTTCCCTCCTTAAAAGGATTTTGTCCCCAGAATCACAACGCAATTAAATCGTCCGTTACATTCTCCCCTCCTTACAAAGATTCTGTCCTCAGAATCGCAATATAAAAATTAAACAAATAATTGAGGGAAATTTTGCATCATTATCTCTTCGAGTTCCCACGTTGCTTCTTCAGCACTGTGGTTCCTCCAGATTACCTTAACAGAAGGTATCACTTTATTTCTAAGTACTTGCTTCTTCCTGTCCACTATCTGTACAGGAACCTCTTCATAAGACAAATCTTTCTCGAATTGTAGCGGTTCATATTCTATGACATGTTTATAATCAGACTTATACGGTCGTAGCACCGATATGTGGAATACATTATGAATGTGATCTAACTCGGGAGGTAAAGCTACCTCATAAGCCACCTCGCCTATTCGTTTCAGCACTTCAAAGGGTCCAATAAACCGCGGACTGAGTTTACCCTTTTTATTAAATCTGATTTTCCCCTTCCAAGGAGATACTTTGAGAAACACAAAACTGTCGACTTCAAATTCGCGATTTTGTCGGTGTTGATCAGCATACTTCTTCTGTCTGTCTTGAGCGGCTATCAGTCTGGCTCTTATTACCTTGACAATTTCAGCAGTTTGTTGTACCAGCTCGAGTCCCAATAGTCATCGTTCACCAACCTCATCCCAGCATAATGGAGTTCTGCATTTCCTTCCGTACAATGCTTCGTAGGGCGGCATGCCAATACTAGCGTGATGACTATTGTTGTAAGCAAACTCGACCAGAGGTAAATGATCATCCCAGTTGCCTTTAAAATCCATAACGCACGCTCGAAGCATATCCTCCAACGTTTGAATTGTTCTTTCGCTCTGGCCATCGGTTTGAGGATGATAGGCTGTACTCATTCTCAACTGTGTTCCCAAACACGCTTGCAGACTTCTCCAAAATTTTGATGTGAATCGTGGATCTCGATCTGACACTATTGATACTGGAACTTCGTGCCTTGAGATAATCTCTTTGACATATAACTTTGCCAGCTGATCCAAAGTGAATCGGATTTTGATAGGCAAGAAATGCGCTGATTTCATTAATCTGTCAACTATGATCCATATTGTGTCATATCCCTTCTGAGTAGTTGGAAGCCCTACCACAAAATCCATTATGATATGCTCCCACTTCCATTCTGGTATCTCCAAGGGCTGTAACAAACCACTTGGTCATTGATGTTCAGCTTTGACTTTCTGACAAGTGAGACATTTCGCAACACACTCAGCAACCTCTCTTTTCATGTTTGGCCACCAAAAATGTTGTCGAAGATCCTGGTACATCTTTGTACTCCCCGGGTGAATCGAAAATCTTGAACTATGGGCTTCGTTCAAAATCTCCTCTCTTATTGCCAATACTGACGGTACCCAGATTCTGCCTTCAAATCTCAGCAACCCTTCAGTATCGATTTTATATTTAAGCTCTTCACCCTCGAGCACTCTTTTGCGTATATTAACACATTCCTCATCGTGAAGTTGCGCTTCCTTGACTTTTTCTACCAAAGTTGGTTGGGTTTCCATCTGGAACAATTTTTCATTAGGCTCTGCCAGATTCTTCACCTCTAACTCCAATTTAGCCATATCCGCTACGAGCTTCTCCTGAGCAGTTAACATAAACAGTTTCTCCCGACCCTTTCTACTCAAAGCGTCAGCAACCACGTTAGCCTTCCCTGGATGGTATAGAATTTCACAGTCATAATCTTTGATCAATTCTATCCATCTCCTCTGCCGAATATTCAAATCTTTCTGCGTGAAGATATACTTCAGACTTTTATGGTCTGTATATATTTCACACTTCTTCCCATAGAGATAGTGCCTCCAGATTTTTAAAGCAAGCACCACGGCTGCTAACTCCAAATCATGGGTCGGATACCCTTTTTCATAGTCTTTTAGTTGACGCGATGCATATGCGATAACCTTACCATTCTGCATGAACACACAACCAAGTCCTTTATGTGATGCGTCACTGTACACCACAAAATTTCCTGTATCATCTGGTAAAGACAACACAGGTGCCGAACTTAATCTCTTCTTTAGTTCTTGGAAACTCTCTTCGCACTTCTCCGTTCAAACAAACTTTACTGATTTTCTTGTTAAATTCGTTAACGGAGTGGCGATCCTGGAGAAATCTTGAATAAAACGTCTATAGTAACCTGCCAAACCTAAGAAACTCCTCACTTCTGACGGTGTCTTCGGCTGATCCCAGTTCATCACAACTTCCACTTTAGCTGGATCCACCGAAATCCCGTCTTTATCGATAACATGCCCAAGGAATTGAACACGCTCCAACCAAAATTCGCACTTCAAAAATTTTGCATACAATTTCTCTTTCCTTAACGCCTCCAATGTCACCCTCAAATGCTCTACGTGTTCTTCCTGAGTTTTGGAGTAAACCAGAATGTCGTCTATGAATACCACCACAAATTTATCCAGAAATAGTTTGAACACCCTATTCATTAAGTCCATGAATGCTGCAGGCGCATTCGTTAAACCAAATAACATAACCAAAAACTCATAGTGACCATATCTGGTTCGAAATGCCGTCTTTGGTATGTCCTCCTTCCTCACCTTCAATTGATGGTACCCACTTCGTAAATCTATCTTCGAAAAATATCTTGCTCCCTTCAGTTGGTCAAACAGGTCATCGATCCTTGGCAACGGATACTGGTTTTTGATCGTGACCTTGTTCAACTCTCTATAATCAATGCAAAGACGCATCGACCCATCCTTCTTCTTAACAAACAATACCGGCGCTCCCCACGGCGAAACACTCGGTTGAATATACTTCTTATCTAGCAGCTCTTGCAACTGCACCATTAACTCCTTCATTTCTACCGGAGCCATTCGATATGGGGCTTTCGATATAGGGGCCGTTCCCGGTGCTAAATCAATCACAAACTCGATTTCCCTATCTGGCGGTAATCCTGGCAAATCATCAGGAAACACGTCCGTAAAATCCCTAACTACTGGTATCTCCTCCAGTTTTGCACCCACCTTTCGGGTATCAACTATGTAGGCTAGATATCCTACACATCCTTGTCTCAACATCTTTCTGGCCTGCATCATCGTCAGATAACTCGTTTGTCTAGGCGACTTGCTGTCATAAAACACTACCTTTGACGGAGTCATAAGGTTCACACACTTCTTTTGACAGTCAATAACTGCCCCATGGTTGAACAACCAATCCATTCCCAGAATAACATCAAACTCCCCAAGACGAATTGGGATCAAGTTTACTGTCATCACATGACCCTTGATATCTATCTGACAATTTTTGTGGACAAACCTAACAGGAATCACCTCCCTATTCGCAATTTCTATATTCATGGGGTAATCTAATTCTTCCTGAGGTAACTATAATTTTCTAGCAAAATCATCGGATATGAATGAGCAAGTAGCACCCGAGTCAAACAATACGTAAGCATTAACATTATTGACTGGAATGATACCTGACACTACATCCTTTGACTGCACAGCATCCTGCACCGTCATGTTGAATGTTCGTGTGGTAGGTCGATTGGGCTGTGCCGGTCCTGTGATAGTAAGGTTGCCACCACCGCTGTTTCCTTTTCCTACACTGGCTCCACCTGTCGTTGCTTTCTTAGGGCAATCTCGGGCAAAGTGATCCTTCGACCCGCAGATGAAACATGCTCCTTTCTTCGGATTAGGGCAATTTGATGAAATATGACCCTCCTGTCCGCAGTTGAAGTATACCCGCTTACCCTTCAAACAGACACCCATATGGCTCTTTCCGCAATTGCTGCACACCTCCATCTTCTTCTTCTGATTACCCTGCTGACTCCCCGCAGAGTTACTATCATTCCATTTCTTTTTATGACTACTGCCCCCATGGCTACCACTTGCCTTGTTTTTACTCTCATTCTTCTTCTTCCTCTGCTCCTGATTGTACTTGGACAGAACATCACTGCCTCCTTTAGCGATAATTGCCTTTTCTAACACTGCCGCAAATGAATTCAGTTGAAACAGCGAAACTCGACTATATAACCAGGGCTTCAATCCCTGCTCAAATCTTCTAGCCTTTTGCTCATCCGTGTTGACTTGATATGGCGCAAACCTCGCCAGCTCATTGAATTTTGTTGCATACTCAGGTACCGTCATGGTACCTTGCTTCAGCTCTAGAAACTGCACCTCCATCTGATTCTGAGCACTTTCCAGAAAGTAGATCTCGAAAAACATCTCCTTAAATCGTTCCCACGGTATTACCCCTTGGCCACCTCGAGTCTTATTTGCTTGCCACCAGTAGCTAGCTTCTGATTTCAGCATAAATGTTGCGAATGCCGTCTTTTGGTCCTCATTGACCCTAGCGACATCAAACACCTTCTCCATCTCCATAACCCAAGTTTGGGCTACAATTGGATTCATAGAACCGTGATATTCCGGAGGTCCGACAGCCTTGAAGTTTTTAATGGTCGTGGCCTGAGCTTGTGGTTGATTCGCAAAGGCTCCCGTTAACAAATTCACCAACTGCTGCATCGGATTAGCGTTGGCTCCTTCGTTGTTGTTGGTAGATCCCTCAGGGGTCTGTTGACGGGTTTGTCTTCTTGGCGGCATCTTACTGTTAAGAATTCGCGTTATTAGATTATTACTCAATTACTTAAACATTTAAGTCTTAACTTAAACATTTATATACAACACTTAACACACAGTACATCTGATAAACTTTCGCATTTTATTCATTTACTGCTTCAAAACATAATAAAGATAACATCGTAGTTATTTACATCATCTATCCTGAAATCACAAAGTTCCAATACTACATCATTATTCTATCCCATTATATAGAACTGGGATTAACAACTTATTAATCTCATAAATTTCATAATAACAAATCTAATCATAATCTACGATGATAATCCACGACGCACAGCTTTCTGGCGTTCCTGCTCCATAATACGAGTCACCATCCTTCGACCCAGTACATCTGGATGACGATGAACTCGATCCTGAGCTCTATCCACTGTGGTGTGAAAAATATACTCCATCTCGTCAATCTTGGCCTTCTTTGACTACACCTCACATTCAACACGATCTGCGCGGTTAGCCTCCCTCAACCAAGCAGTTTCAGCTCTCGCCCGCTTAGCTGACTCCTCTTTCAACTCATCTCGGACAATTTCATTCCTGGCTATCAACTGTCCTCGCCGATACTTAGACTGTGCTAGCCTCTGCTCAGCCTCTGCAAGACGTGATGAAAGGTCTTGGATCTCAGCATCCTTCTGCTCTAGAGTGGCTTGACGTTTCGCAACCTGTTCCTCTAACTCCTCCTTTTCACTCTCTACATGAACCAGCTTCCACTCCACATCTCCAAGACGTATATCGAGCTCCTCAATGTCACTACTCTTCTGCTCCAAGGCAGTCTGTCGCTCCGCCAGCTGCCTCTCTAACTCCTCCACTCTATCTTGCAACTCAATGTTGCGATCATACACCTGCTCGTACATCTGAACACCCAAAGTAGATAGTGATATCCCCTCAGGGTCTTCCTCCTCCTCCTCCTCAGCCTCCTCCGGATACTCCTCGGGATCAGTCTCAGGCTCATACTCGTGACCTGTAACTGTAATTAATGGGGATGGCTCCCTCTGCATTAGCTGCTCATGAACTACGTGAATATCTCGGGGCTCCTCCTCCCTAGTCTGGCTGGGCTCTCCTCTATCAGTCATCCTGACAACAAAATTTTAAGTTTTTAATTACTAATCGATAATACTCGCGAGCACATAAGTTTGTTATCAAATAAGCACATAGCACATAATCGTTTTATTGTCTTTAATGAATTTCTGGAATTCATTCCTTAGAACTCGATAAGAGTTTATCACCTCTATATTCTTTATCTGCTAAAAGGCTACTACCCTAAGGTTTTCGCCACCTAAAGGTTCATAACCTACAGCTCTGATACCAACCTGTGACACCCCCAAATCCAGGTACTTAATTCCCACAGATTTGGTGTTCACTATCTCATTCATTCACATTTAACTACCCATAATTAAGAACAATTAAATAAACTTAAAGAAATATCTACCCAAAATGGGTTACATCACCAAACTATTAAACAATCAAATCCCAGGTTATCTTAACCTTAATACATCAAATGCGGAATAAAACATAACCTTAAACAAGTCTTTGATACAAATAAACATTAAGTGGATAATAAATCTCTTGCTACTTTGGCATCTTGCCCTTGCCTTTACTCGTGGACGGTTCGTCCTGCTTTTCTGGCTTAGCTGCAATGATTAATGCAAGATTGAGCAAACAATTGCTCACAAGTACGATAACAATAATATTTAAATGAAATGGATTTCAACTGAGGAATAATAATTTTTTGAATCTCAGTCAATAAATGATCAAAGTCTAAAAGCTCGTTAGAATGCTTGATTCCAAGGAAAAATAGATTTCAAGATTTAGAAATTATATCTGAGGGTCACAAGACCTCAAACTATGTCCTAGGTTAACAAGTATTTCTACTGTAACCTTTAACAGTCATATAGACTATGGACCAACATCTCGTACTCAGGGGGATCAGCCCTTTATACAATGTATTATGCACAAATATTTTAACGCTGTCGCGTAAGTAATCCCCTATATTAGGGTTGTTCATCTCAGTTTATCGTCTGAATCCGTACCAAAAGGAACTTGGCTTGGAACAAGTATAGAAAATATTCTAAGTCTTTGAAATCGCTCTTCAACTAAGGACTAGCTGAATCAATAAGGGTTTGCTAGTCCAATTCATCAATAGAGTTTGTTCAATAGAAACTATACTCGAAATTTGAATAACAAACAATGATTGGAATAAAGCTTAAGTACGTAATCATGATAGTAACCTTGCTTGAATATCAATAAGCTAAGGTCAATAAGCTTGCTCAATATAAATAAACTTGCATTGAATAGATTAACAAGTTAAAAGGGAAGAACAACTTGATGTAAATAATTTTCAAGTTTAAGGGAGGAAAACTTGCTCAACGTAAAAGTAATAAGTTGAGATAAGGAACTTGCCTCAAACGTAGATTACAAATTTAAGTAATTCACGATCCTTAAACAACCTATACATTTAATTATAAGATGGTAACAAAATTAGTCACAAGACTAAAAGCATCCTAGACTTGCCCTCTATCCCATTTTATTATAATATCTCATTTAGCAAACCATAATCAACAAGTTTCAATTATCTTGGAATTTCATTAATCACTTAATACATTAATATAAGTTTAATCACGCATCATAACTTCCAAGAAAAGAAAACAAAATAATAATAATAATTTTTTTTTTACAGCAGTGATTCTCGCTGGGGCGAGAATTCCCTTCACAAACTCTCGTCGGGGCGAGAATTCACTATACAAAAAGCTCGCCAGGGCGAGACTTCGCCGGGGCGAAGATTCCTTTGCATTTTTCTCGCCGGGGCGAGAGACTCGGTTGTCGTCTTCCCTAGCTCGCGAATCAGTGAAAACTTAGGCCAATTTTGGCCAAATTTTCCGAATTCTACCATCCAGTACACAAACTAAATATACCCAGACATCCAATATGTTAGAAAATAATTACCCAACATGTTTCTAACCAATCTAAGCATTATAAAACACATAATCAACCAATTTAAAACCAAAAATTCACTGTTAAACAATTTATTCATGCTTTGGCCATTTTAATGAAATTAAACTCTGTAAACTCATCTTTCAACCAATTTAATCCATTCTTCTTGCATTATTCTTGTTCTTCATCATATAATCATAAACAATTATTAACTTACCGATTAATAACCAATTAGAGCATCAATTTTCATACATATATACAATTCATGAAATAAACTCTGTAAAAACTAAAAACTAAATTCAAAAACATGTTTTCATGAATTAACTCTTCAAACTAGTTTATATCCATCATATAATCATCTAATGCATGCTTTCTAACATTTATATCAAATATTTCATCTTTTGAGCAATTGAGTTCACATACAGAAAACTAGAAACCATATACAGTAAAGTAAAACAAAGAGGAAAAGAATTATACCTTCTATTGTTTTGATTACACTCCTTGGGTTCTAGAAATTCTTCCTTCAATTTCCAAACCCTTCTTCTCAATTCTCTCTTTTCTCAACTCTCAAATTCACAGAGTTCTCTCCCAACTCTGTTCTTTTCTTTCTCTTTTTCTTTTTCTTTCTTTCTTTACAACTGACATAGTTTAAAAGTATAAACTGATAAAATAAGAATAAAAACTGATGATTTAATAAAATAATAACGTATGATATTAATCTATCAATTACATAATTCAAAAAGCCATAAGGCTTGTTTGGCAAATACAAATTAAAATAATCTATTATTCTAACTAAAGGTCTTAAGGTCTTGTTTGGTAAAACAAAATTAAAATAACCCATTATTCCCAAACAAATGTCATAGGGCCTTGTTTGGTAAAACTGAATTAAACACTTTCTCATTTATTTTAATAAATCATTATAACATATAATTTTAAATACCACACTTCTAATTTAATTGAACTTATTATTAAATAAATTCAATTAAACCTTACTAACTTAAATAATAAATTTATTTAATCAATAACAATAACACTAAATGAATTATATTATTCAAATAAATCATTTATTCAAATAAACCTTTTCATCATCTAATTTAATTATTAAATTAAATTAGAATAAACATAACAAATCACATTCAAATAACAATTAACACTATTAAACTTAACATATACCCATTCCACAAAAACTTAATAAATTATTTATTAAGCTCAATAAATTAATAAAAATATTTATATAATTCAATAAATATTTTTATTCAATCACAAAATTTGTATTCGTTACACGATTTTTGGAACTAAAACAGGGGGATATGACGGTCTCACAGTATGCTGCAAAGTTTAACGAACTGGCAAGGTTTGCACCTCATCAGGTTGATACAGAAGAAAGAAAAACCAGGAGGTTTGGGCAAGGTCTTAAGCCATGGTTGTACAATAGGCTCTCAATACTGCAGACAAACAGTTTCTCTACTCTTTTGGAAAAAGCCATAATTGTCGAAGGAGGAAGCGAGGCTTTGATGTAGTTTAACAAAGAACAGAATAAGCATAAGAATGAAGGAGTGCACAGAGGTGAAGGAAGTAGTGGGGGTTCTAACAAGAGGAAGTGGGACAACAACAACCTAGGAAATTCTGGAAGCAAACCAGGAGATCCAAAGAAGAAGGTAGACGCTTGCAAGGAGTGCGGGAAGAACCATTCAGGCGCATGTCTGAAGGGTAAGAACGTGTGTTTCAACTACGGGCAAGGGGGACATCTATCTCCTAATTGTCCCATTCCAAAGAAAAATGGACACTTCACTTGCGGAGCATTAGACCACTAAGCAAGGAATTGTCCGAGGAAGGGGACGAATGGAGGAAATGGAGGAAAGGGAGACAACAGTGGTAGGTTGGCAATAACTGGACCAACACCACATATTCGACCGACAGCAAGAACCTTCAACATGACGGTTCAAGATGCTGCGGCATCCAAAGATGTTATTTCAGGTATCATTCTGATCAACAGTATATATGCATATATGTTATTTGATTCGGGTGCTACCTGCTCTTTTGTGTCATTTGAATTCGCGCAACGATTAAATATACCCTAAGAAGAATTAGAGTATCCTTTAAATATAGAAGTCGCGAACAAGGAAATAATTCCCGTTAGTTATATTCACAAGAATTATTGTGTAGACATAAGGGGGCATAAGTTGTATGTGGATTTAATTCCAATTCAACTGGGGAGTTTGATGTAATTTTGGGAATGGATTGATTATATAATCATGGGGGCAATGATAGATTGCCAGAAGAAAAACATTAACCTTCGGACTCCAAATCAGTCTAAGGTAGTGTTTTATGGTAGTAAATCGCCTAGACATTCGTGTTGTCTGACGATGATGCAAGTAAAGAAATTATTAAAGAAATGATGTGTAGGTTATCTGGCCCACATTGTCGACACCCAGAAAGTAGGAGCAGAAATGAGACAGATACCTGTGGTGAGGGAGTTTATGGATGTGTTTCTGGAGGAATTGCCAGGTCTTCTGCCAGATAGGGAGATCGAATTTGTCATAGATGTAATACCAGGAACAACGCCATTTTCGAAAGCCCCATATAGAATGGCACCGATGGAGATAAAGGAACTGATGGTTCAATTGCAAGAGTTGCTTGACAAAAAGTATATTCAACCAAGTGTATCTCCTTGGGGAGCACCAGTCCTATTTGTCAAGAAGAAAGATGGATCGTTGAGACTTTGTATCGATTACCGAGAGCTAAACAAGGTGACGATTAAGAATAAATACCCATTACCTAGGATCGATGATCTGTTTGATCAGCTGAAGGGAGCAAGATATTTTTCCAAGATAGACTTGAGGACAGGATATCACTAGTTCAAGGTGCAGAAGGAGGATGTACCTAAGACAACATTCAGGACTCGTTACGGCCATTATGAGTTCCTGGTGATGTCATTTGGGTTAACAAATGCGCCAACAACATTTATGGATATGATGAACCGAGTGTTTAAGCAATACTTGGACAAATTTATGGTGGTGTTCATCGATGATATTCTGGTCTACTCTAAGACACAGGAAGATCATGCTGAACATTTGAGGGTGGTGTTAGAGACACTAAGGAAAGAGAAGTTGTACGCAAAATTTACCAAGTGTGAATTTTGGTTGGAACGAGTCCAATTTTTGGGACATGTGATTGACAAAGATGGAATCTCTGTGGATCCAACAAAAGTGGAGGCAACGATTAATTGGGAGCAGCCGAAGACACCAACAGAGGTGAGAAGTTTCTTGGGATTGGCAGGGTATTATCGAAGATTCATTAAAGATTTCTCGAAAATAGCGGGATCCCTAACTAATCTGATGAGGAAAACGGTGAAATTCGTTTGGTCAGAGAAGTGCGAGCAGAGCTTCCTAAAGCTGAAGAAGAGGTTGAGTGAAGCACCATTGTTATCTCTACCAGATGATACAGGTGATTTTGTTGTTTTCAGTGATGCGTCGCACAAAGGACTTGGTTGTGTGCTAATGCAACATGGTAAAGTCATTCCGTATGCGTCACGACAGTTAAAAGATTATGAGAAGGAATATCCTACCCACGACCTAGAATTGGCAGCGGTAGTATTTGCCCTAAAAATATGGAGGCACTATTTATATGGTGAGAAATGTGAGATATATACGAACCATAAAATTCTAAAGTATATCTTCACGCAGAAGGAGCTAAACATGAGGTAGAAAAGATGGTTGGAGTTGATAAAAGACTACGACTGTGACATTTTGTATCACCCAGGGAAAGCTAATGTGGTTGCAGATGCTTTAAGTAGAAAGGGTAAAGAAACATTATCAGCATTAATGACTCAAGAAAAGTTAATTAATAAAATGGCAAGGATGGAACTAGAAGTAAAATGTCCGAATGAGTTAAAGGAGAAATTATTTACAATGGAGGCTCGTCCAATTTTATTGGATAGAGTAAAAGAAGCGCAAGGCAAGGATGAAGAATGCAATAGAATAATGAAGAGAATTTCAGAATGGGAAGAGCTTAAATTCAGGGTGGATAATGAAGGATTGTTGAGATTTGAAGGGAGAATTTGGGTACCGTTAATACCTGAATTAAGAGAAGAAATTTTGCAAGAAGCCCATAGCTCGAACTATTCGATTCACCCGGGAAGTACGAAGATGTACCAAGACCTTCGCTAACATTTTTGGTAACCTAATATGAAGAAAGAAGTCGCAGAATGCGTCAGCAAATGCCTAACCAGTCAAGGGTAAAAACTAAACATCAGAGGCCGAGTGGATTACTTCAACCCTTAGAAATCCCAGAATGGAAGTGGGAGCATATTACGATGGACTTCGTTGCAGGACTTCTAACTACCCAGAAGGGATATGATGCAATATGGGTTATCGTTGATCGATTGACCAAATCCGCGCATTTCTCGTCAATTAAGATCAGATTCAATTTGGATCAATTAGCTAAGCTTTATGTCAAGAAAATTGTTTCCAGACATGGAGTGCCAGTATCAATTGTATCAGATCGCGATCCGCGATTCACGGCAAATTTTTGGAGAAGCTTCCAAAAATGCATGGGGACGTAATTGAGATTGAGTACGGCGTATCATCCTCAAACAGATGGGCAAAGCGAGAGAACAATTCAAACATTAGAAGATATGTTGCGGGCATGTGTTATGGACTTCAATGGAAATTGGGACGACCACCTACCCTTAGTAGAATTTGCATATAACAACAGTTATCATGCGAGTATAGGCATGCCACCTTATGAAGCTTTGTATGGAAGACCGTGCAGGACACCACTGTGTTGGGATGAGGTCGGAGAACGTCGACTGCTTGGGCCAGAACTGGTTCAGCAGACTGCAGAGATCGTCAAGATGATACGGGCAAGGTTAGTGTTGGCTCAAGATCGACAAAAGAAATATGCAGATCAACATAGGCAACAGCGGGACTTCGATGTCGGGACCTATGTCTTTTTGAAGGTATCACCCTGGAAAAGGGAAAATGCGATTTGGAAAGAAAGGAAAGTTGAGTCCAAGATTCATAGGACCTTTTGAAGTATTGAAGAGAATAGGAGAAGTGGCTTATGAAATAACTTTACCTCCTGAGTTGGAACATATTCACAATGTGTTCCATGTATCAGTCTTACGACCGTACAAGCCAGATTATAAGCACGTTATATTATATGAACCTATTCAGGTCGAAAGGGACCTAACAGATGAAGAAATTCCTGTTCAAATCATTGACAGGAAGGAGCAAGTTTTAAGGAATAAGGTAATACTTTCCATAAAAGTTGTATGGAGGAACCACAACGATGATGAAGCTACATGGGAACTCGAGGAAAAGATGATGAAAAATTATCCTAATCTTTTTGTTTAACCTTGTAATAATTCCGGCGACGGAATCCTTATAAGGGAGGGTGAATGTAATAACCGAGATTAGCATGTAGCTTGATGTATATTAATTAAATGAATATTTATGTGAAATATATTTTTGTCATTTAATAAATATGTATATATATGTGTTTTATATTTATATTTATTTTTATGTGATGAGATGTGTAGTAATAGTTGGTTTAGACTAATTTAATTTTTTTTGAACTTACTAAGGAAGCTAATGCTTCAAGTTAAGTGGTTAAAATTTGAATTTGAGTTCAGAATAGAATTCGGAGAAACGGACTGTGCGGATTTGAATCCGGAACGTCCAAATTAGTCAGGATAGACCCTAAATACATTTTGTGTCGGGGTTGACTTTTTGGTCAAAAGTCAACTAGTTGACTTTTGAGGTAAAAAGTCAAACACGAATTTCGGAGATGAATTTGACGAAAAGGACATTCCCATGACGATGAGAACATCGATTTTAGTAGGAATCGACTGTCTTCACGAAAAAGTTATTTTTTAGATGTCAAAATGGTAAAATAGGCTATTAATTGGATTAATGGGCGTTAAATGGGAATAATCAGCCAGAGTGGGACCCATAGGACAACTGACCGTTAATTCTAAGTGGGAGAAATCAGCAAACAAGCTAACAAGGAAGGAAAACCAACGGATTAAGTAGAAAAGAAAAGGAAAATCAATTTAAAACTCTTCAAATTTCATAATCCTTTCACCTTCTTCTTGCAAACTCAAATGATGAAGAATATGGAGAGTTGGGGGAAGATCAAAGGGCTGCTAACAAATTCTATATATACTCCATTCCTAAACTCATGGCCAATCTTTGCAAAACTTTAACTACCGTATGAAAAATTGAGTGAGTGAGAGCTAAAGGAAATTCGGGAGAAGAGGAGGAATTGCTACAAGGTGCTGGAAGAATTAGCAAGCAAAAACAAAGGGATTAACAAGCCTAAATCAGGAGAAGAAATCATCCAAAGAGGTAAGTTATGGAAATTTTTGTGTTCATATGAAACTAGTAAGCAAAATGCATGAAAATTGATGAGAATGATTTGTTTGTGGACTTGTGTTGCCATATGGTTGTTAGTTGTTGATGTTAGCATATTGAGAACAAAAGTTTTGTATTAAACATGCTTCAAATTCACAGAAAATCAAAGAATTATGCCATGCATGCTCTATGTTTGATAAAATGACTCTAAGAAGCTAAATCAATCAAAAAGTGGAAATTTATTGAAGTTTGATGTTGTGTTATGTGTAAACATGTTAGAGTAGATGATCTGGACATTATGAATAATTTTATTGCATGCTAGAATCGAAATCGCGGATTTTTGTCAATTTGGGTTTAACTAGTAATGTGACGCCCCCAAATCTGTGTAACATCAAACACAGGATATGGTGCTCACGATACACCAAACACCATCATCTAACTAAACAAGCTTCATAAATAATAATAATGAATACAATAGTATTCGAATAAAATCCCAGGTTTACATAACCTTAAATAACTTTAAACTTAAACTTAACGTTTATCGCTAAAATATATCAATGCGAAAATCTAAAACTATTACAAAAATAAACTTTCAATTCTTCATCTTAGCTTTTACCTTGTCCTTGCCCGAGCCCTCTGCCTTCTCACCCTTAACTGAAATGTTTAAACAAGAATGAGCACAAATTGCCCAGCAAGTATATAACATAATATAATAATGAATATCAAAGGTAAAATCATCTGTTCTGACATTTCTCTATAATTGAAAGAATAATCAAGAAATAGTGTCAAATTTCAAAGACAAGAGTTCTAGAATTTTCAACAGCATACTAAGGGGTATAAGAACCCTCAACATTATTTTTAATTCATCGAAAACCATCAGAAGTTTTGACAATCAAATAGACTGTAAAACATTCTCCGCAAGTACATTAGGTGATCAGCCTTTCGTATCCTACATTGGGCACAAGTATAAAGTTTAAACACTTAAGCGTAAATGGGACTATTTGCCCGACATCAGTTTTACCCCGTTATTCGGGTTGTTCATCTTAGTATTCATGCGGGACCGCACCAAAACAATTTGATTGGTAGACTTTAAGTAGCTACAATGAATTTGAATAGTTCAAATAATAAAGCGTTTTAGCATCAATAATAACTAGCAGAAACAAAAGACCAGAATGCATTCAAAAAGAATCAGTTCTTAACTGGAATTGAGATATCATCAATTGAACTTGAACAATATGTAAACTTGAATGAGATATAACTTGCACAATAAAGGAGTGAAGTTCAGGAATTTGCTTTCATCGAAGTAAAGGTCATAGAGATAGGATACTTGCCTTTCACGTAGTTACGTTTACTGCTTAACTGTACTTCAAATAACCTATATATTCATATATAGATATTCATTAGCCTTCTATACTCATTAACAGACTCTCAGATCATAATCATTCATTTACAAACCTAATGTAACTGCTCCATGCTTACATATATGTATTCTAGGTATACACTTAGCCAAGTATACATGCACATCAATTAATCATATAACTCAAATTCTTGCTTTTATTTTTACTTCAAAGGTTTCATTTATAAGTCCCTTTAGACCTTTTGAAACCTTAATTCTAAATAGTCATAGCATGTTTAGACAATACAAGTATGTCAATTGCCACATAACAAAACTTATAAGAGCTTATTATATATGTATCAAACCTTAGTTCACAAAACAGAACCTCTTGGCAACTCTGCAGCACGGCGCGGCCGCGTTGCATAAATGTTTGGGAGTGGCGTGGCTGCGCTACTCCCATTACAGCCCAGAACTGAAACTTTTCATGCACAACTCTTTTACTAGCATGTTGGGGTTTTTGCATACAACATATACACACAATAACCTGGAAACTTAAAACCAAAATAAATCCATGAATTCAATATTTAGTTAACACATTTTGAAATTTTCTTTTTTAAAAACAAGTTTAATAGTTCTTTTCCATAAAAACTGGCCAAGATCATATTTGACCCTTAGATTATTGCTACATAGGTTCTGATACACATGCTCAACGTTATTACAATATAACTACATCATTTCTTTAATTCAAGGTAGTTTTTCCTTTAAAACTTATCAAATCATAACTTATAATTCAACTTTGTGATAGCGTACTCATGATACAACTTAATAGATGTTTAAAACTTCTTCATGCTTAATGTACTGGGTTACGTTAGGTTTTAAAGAGTGAATAATAAAAAGAAAACCTCAGTTTTTGTTCTGGTGCAGGCACGGTCGCGCCCTGTTTAGCCTTGGTACCAGCGCGACCGCGCTGGTACGCAGACACAAGTGTTGCAGGCTGCTGCTGCGAACCAGTTTTTTTCAAAAATCTAAGCAATGGCAATTTAAACACAACCAAACATTATAACTTAACCAAAACAAGTTGTATATAGCATGTACACAAACTATACAACTGATAATCTCATCAAATTCATGCTTTTTAAACAATAACACTCATTTAAGCAATTTATCAAACATTGAGCATGCATAGTATAACTTTATGAAATTTTTGTGTATTTGGAACATGATTAATTCATAACTTCTGTTCTTAACAACCCATCATCAACAATTAACAATAATATGGCAACACTAAGCCACAAATAATTCATTTACTGTTTAATATGCATTTTCTCACTAATTTCTTATGAATACAAATGAAAGTTCATAATCTTACCTTTTGAATGTTATCCCCTTTTTATGAAATCTGATATTACTTCTCTTTGTTTGTTAACTCCTCTGCAAATCTCCAGAAACTCGCCAAGCACACTTTCACACTCACACTCAAGTTAACAATTTTCCCTCTCGGTAGAACTTTAGGAAAAAGAAGAAATAATTTGGGTTGGGAGTATATAAAGATGTAGATAATACATGAATCTCCCACCCTTTCAATCTCCAAATCATCAGTTACCATCCCTAATTTCATTTACGCCAATTCAAAATCAATTATGGAGAGAGTGGGAGGTTATGGAAATGAAAAGGTTTTAAGAAAAGAATACTTCCTTCCAAATTTTGCTATACACGAAAATACTCCTCCATTTTGTCCCAATTTGTTTGACACATGGGTCTCACAAAATCAGCTGACATATATTAATAAATAAGAAATATTATTCTAATTAATAAACCAATTAATAAACCATTTGACCATTTTGCCCTTTGGAAACAACACTTTCGATTCTATAGTCGATTCCCACTAAAATCGACGTTCTGAACGTCGTGGGAATATTCGTTTTATCAAATTAGCTTCCGAAATTCGAGTTTGACTTTTTACCCAAAAAAGTCAACTGGTTGACTTTGACCAAAAAGTCAACCCCGACACATTTTGTGGTTTCAGTCCATACTTATTAATTTCGATGTTCCGGACTCAAATATACAGTCCGCATCTTCAAATTCCACTTCGAACTCAAATTCAAGTTTTAACTCCATTTCTTGCATTTATAAAAATTATTATCCTCCTTAGTTAACACAAACAAATAAATTGATTTAAACTAACCATTAAAAATACATTTTATCACCTAGCACATATACATACATTTAATTAATCACATCGAGTTTCACATAATTTCATTTAAAAAAATATTCATCGAATTACATGAAGGTCTCGGATATTACAAGTAATCTATGACTTTTTGAGTTTTTCGGACCATTGGAAATGTACCTTCGGTAATCCGAATGATGTATGTATTAATTTTCTAAAATACTAGGTAGCATGATGTTTAACCTGACCAAGGTTGAATGTAATCCGAATTGAAACGAGCAAGATATGATTTTCAGAAACTAGCATGAAAATAAGAAAAGTCTGCAAATCTGGGAAATTCCCAGAATTTTCTAAGTCTCAAGAACAGTTTGTGCACGCTTATTGAGGCAACTAATTCGATTCTTTGCTATGTTAGTTTGGTGTATGTAATAATTATGTAAAATACTAGGTAGTATGATGTATATTCTGACCAAGTTTTAAAGGAAATGGGTTTACATTGAGCAAGATATGAATTTTGGGAACTAGCATGAAAATAACCAAAATCTGGAAAAATCTAGAAAACCCAAAAAAATTTCTAACTCTGGAAACAGTCCGCGCACTCTTATCTAGCCATCCGGTTTGTGGTCTTATTTTCTTAATTTCATGAATGTTATATTTTTGTAAAATACCTTTCCATATGAAGTTTAATGTGTCCAAATATCATGGTCATCCGATCTGTAGGTTAGTAGATATAAATTCATGAAATAGGCTGCTTGAAAAGGAAAATTTTAGAAAACCCAGAAATTTTTCCCAAGTCTGAAAGTAGTTCAAGCACATTTATCTAGGCATCTGGTTTGTGGTCTTATTATGTTAATTTCATGAATGTTATATTTTTGTAGAATACTATGCTGTATGAAGTTTATTGTGTCCAATTATCATAGTCATCTGATCTGTAGATTAGTGAAAATAAAATCGCAAAAGTGGCTACAAGAAACGAAAATTTCAATGTCGGGTCAAATTATTTTTCCCCCTCAGATTCTGAAATTGTACAATTTTACTTATGTGATACAACTTAATATGTGTTCAATTTAATATGGTATTAAAGTTTAATGGAATGTGGTTTAGTTATAAACTTTAATTGAAATAAAAGTGTCGAAGCGTAGAGCAAAGAATATAGTTAATCTTTAACTGGTCTATGAATACCTGGTTGCTTAACGTGACTTAAATATATAGGCTATTTGAAGAATCAATAGGTAGCATTAATTATAGCAGCTTATCAGGGAATTTCCTAACTTCATTCATTTTATTGCATTGAATGTAAGTTTCCTAACTTGTGTAATTTATTATTGTGTACAAGTTTCTTATAATTGCAAGGTATAGCTTATACAAGCTTATTTATTGAGAAAGTTTCTATTGATGATAATTCAATTATTATTCCAATTACTTATGATTTAAAGTTCTTAATTATTCATGAACTGCTTTTAAAGATGAGTCTTGGCCATTTGCTTCAGCTAGACACTATTGATGTGAAACAATATATTATTGAATTGTTCAAACTTGTAGTAGCTATTTTTTTTTAAATCAACCAATCCAAATTGTTTTGGTGCAGTCTCAAACGAAAACTAAGATGAACAACCCGAATAATGGGAAAACAGATGTCGGGCATATAGTCCCAATTAACGCTATGCGTCAAAACTTGATGTGTTGTGCACAATATAGAGTACGATAGGTTGATCCCTTAGAGTACTTGCAGAAAATGTTTTTCAGTCTTAGTGATTGACAAATGTTCTAATGGTTTTCTATGAAATAAAAACATTTTTCAAGGTAGTTATTACCGTTTAGTATATTGCTAAAAAAATTAAATCTCTTTATTCTTGTCATTCGAGCTTACTTCACAATTATTACTTCAATTGTTGAAGATTGTAGACACAGATGATCTTATTCTTGATGTCGGTTCTTAAACCGTTTATTTATTTACTTGCTGAGCAATTTGTGCTCACTCTTGCTTAAATTAAACATTTCAGTTAAACATGAGAAAGCAGAAGGATCGGGCAAAGACAAAGGCAAATGAAAGATGCATGAATAAGATGTGTTATGTAGTAGATTTAACATTTGGATTGATGTAATATGTATGGATGATATGTTTGTATTCTTATTAAGGTTATAAGGGCCTTGGGACTAGACGATGGGTATTGTAATCACTATTATTATTTGAGTTATCATTTAAGTTATGCTTAGATAGATAGAGTTTATGTAGTACCGTGAGCACCATATCCTGTGTTTGATGTTACACGGATGTGGGGGTGTCACAAGAAGCTCATTGAAGCTTCGATTACAGATACAGTTTTGTTCATGATTAAAATAAATCTTTCTGTAAGTCAAGGTTCTACTTGGGTATTAGATACCGGTTGTAGTTCTCACATATGGAATACTATGCAAGAACTAAGCAGAAGTAGAAAGCTAAACAAAGATGTAGTAATCTTACGTGTGGGGAATGGAGCTGTGATATCCCGGATATCTATAAGACTTTTTAATAAGATCTTTAATAATTAAATAAAGGTTAAAGTTTAAAACCTAGATTTGAAATGGAGAAATAACTAAAGATGTTAATCTAATCTATGTATTAGGAAAACTGATATGGTTGAGAGACTTTTGGTGCAAAAGGCTCTAAGGAAGTTATGAAGAGAGGATAGAAGATTAGTCATTAAAACAAGGTATTTTAGTGACTTGATAGACGATTAGTTTATAATAAGATACAAGTTGCTACGGTTGAACGTGAGTAAAAACAACTAAACGTAAATGATAGACATGTTCTGAATAAAAAAGGAGGTAAGAGGTAATTATAAGAAATAAGTTATAAACAGATGAAGGTGTGAAAGGTTATGGTTATATGAGGATAGAATGTATTATGCCAAACTGATAGAAATAAAAGAGTATTATAAGATAAAGTTTACGTGCGAGCAAACAAGATATGACGATGAAGAAGTTAATACCTGAAAATAGCAAGTAGTTATGAGTCGAAGCAAGTTAGCTAAGACTTGGGCTAAAAATATATTTTCGTCCATAAATGGGATAGGAAAGAGTAAATGAAAAAGGTAGTAAGGTAATTCGATAAAGTTATTCGAAGAAAGAGATTATCCAATAGTTAGAAGTAAACCGAATTAAAATGCTACGGTAGATAATGATTCCGGGGAAGGAATCATTAGGAGGAGAAAGAGAAGTAATGACTAAGAAGATCACGAAATGATGTCTTAATAAAAGGAATTTCCTTCTTGGAAATTTTCATGTGTAAAGGATGTGGTGCATATTGTATATATATGCGCATATTGAGAAATATGTGAAAGTATGCAATTTAAAAGAGACTAGCCATGACAGTGTCAATAAGGGAACTATATAGTTCAAAAGTTAAATTTGAAGTTCGGAAAAGAATTTGGAAACGCAGATTGCTCGGTTGAGTCCGGAACGTCGAAATTACTCAGTATAGACTTTAAACACAAAATGTGTCAGGGTTGACTTTTTGGTTAAAGTCAACAGTTGATTTTTTTGGAGAAAAGTCAAACTTAAAATTCTAAGATGAATTTCAAGAAACAGATATGTGCATGACGTTAGGAGCATCGATTTTAGTAAGAAACGACTGTAAACATGAAAATTTAATTTTTCGGGTCCAAAAAGTCAAAGACGGGATTAAACACGCAAAACGAGTCGATAACGCGGGACCCACATGGTTGAAAATCTGATGGATTTCCAGCACATGGGGTGGGCCCCACTAGAAGTGGTGAAATGATGGTGATGATTGCTAGGATATTTCCTAGGAAATTTCCTTGAATGGTGAAAATACTATTTTGCCCTAATAGAAAGTTTTTAACGACCAATGCGTCCCGAGAAGGAAATTGCTAGGAAGCTTCCTAATAATAGGAGGATGACCATTTTATCCATGGAGGAAATTGTTTATGACCATTGTGTCTTGGAAGGAAGTTTCTAGAAAATTTCCTTTGGATGACTTAAAGACCATTTTACCCTCCCCTAGTAATGGTTAAAGACCACCTTGCCCTTGATATTGACTTTCTAAATATACCATAAGCAAGTATACTTGCTAAATCTTTTTATTTCACCAAGATAGAAAGCTAGAGCAAGAAAGCTAGATAGAAGAAGAAAGGGAGGGAGGGTAACAGATGGAGAGGAAGAAGAGAAGGATAGGAGGCTAGCAAACCTTGTCAAGAAGATCAAGCAACCCATCTAGTAAGAAAAGGAATAAAGCTAGCAAGAAAGCAAGAAGGTATAAAGAATTTCTAACCCTAAAACTATGTTTAAATTATGTTTAAGCATGTTAGTTGTGAGAGTTTGATGAAATTTATGGTGGATCATGGTGGATCCTTGAGTATAAGAAAGATTAGGATGTGCTATGTTGGTTTACGTTGGTTAATGCTTGACAAACTAAGAGATCATGGAAGTTTTCTTAGTAAAAACAAAAGTTAGAAAAACTATTTTTCCGAAAAACGGAGACTGAGATTTGAACAAGCATCTCCTAGCTCACTTCAAATTTTTGAGTGAGGTCAAGTTCTAAAATTAGATATGGAAGTCATCTAAAACCTCCAACTAGAATTTCCAGAAAAGATGTTGTAGATTTTTGTGGGAACAGATTTTGCCAAAACAGTCCAAAGATAAAAAAATAGAAAACCCTATTGCCCTAATTTTTTCGTGCCCTGTTTGAGCCACTTAAATATTGAAATAAATTAAGTCCCTTTGGGGACTGAAACCATATAGCATACAGAATCTCTGGTCCGAAGATGAACATATTTTGAGTTTGGACGAGTGAGTTATGACCAATTCAATATTTGGATTTTTTTGACAAAACCTGCTATAACTTGAGTTCTATAACTCTGATGGTTACGAAATTTAAACTGGAACTTCATGTTAACATGTATAAGATTCTGGCAAGAGCTGGGAATTTTTGAAGTATAGCACGATATAGTTACGAACTTAAAATGACTTTTTGAAAAATACTTAATAAAAAGGAAAAATTCCAGAAAAATTATTTTTGTGTATGGAATATATGTAGTGTGGACAGAAGAGAAAAAAATAATAAAACGGTTAAGGAAGTTTAATGGGGGAAATAGACTTCTAACAGATTAAAAACGATTAAAAACCGTAAAGTCGGGAATTACCGAAATGATTCCTACCAATTGGAATATGTTTATATGTGACGTATGAGTCTACATAAAGGTTAATCATATATTTTTATGATAATATGATAAGTATAATATGAGGGAACGATTATGTTGGTATTAAGTCGGGAGAACAATTATCGAGTTACATTACGATAATTACCGACGGTTATTATTCAAGGATAACGATTAAGCGTAATTAAAGTAAATCCTTATGGATGATGTAGATTATAGATGTGAATGTTGTAGATGACGAACGTTGGTACATGCAAGTTTTTCAGAACTTGTTGTATATGTTTAAACTTGTTAAATGTTATGTGAAAGTTTTATTTTATGCGTTATGTGAACTTCTTGCGAATGAATTGAGATATGCACTATGCGTTATATGGTGATGTAATTATATTGAATTAGTTTGATGATTGGAACTGGTTGAGTTATAAGAACTCACAACATTTATGATTTGAGATGCATGATAAGAACGAAGCATATTTAAATGCAAAAGCATGATAAGTATAAGACGTGAATATATGTCAAGCATGAGAATCATGAATTATGTAGAAGTGAAAAGTATGAAGGGAATAAAGTATGTTTAAATGTGAATTATGTGCTATGTGATAACTGTTAAACTTGATGGGCAAAGTAGTTGCTCACCCTTGCTATAAATAATTATTTTCAGCTACACCAGTGCGGATCGAATGATTCGGGATAGACAAAGGGAAAAGAAGAACTAATGATTGAGGATGATTGCATAGTGTATAGTTATAATAGATGAACGATAATATGATATTTTGTAAGCGTGTAGTCAGTGAACTATGTATTGAACGACATTTAAATCTGGTTGTGTTATCATAAATAATTACAATCAGTGTATTAAAGTGAAGCATAATATTTATAACTTGAGATGTATAATCAGATCTATACGATCTACAATGTAATAACAGATAGTAAAGGTTGCAGATTCGGGAATAGTAGGAATTGATGTATTAATTTGTATCAAAACGAGGTTATGTTCATTATTTACGAATAAAAGTTATAATTGTTGAGATGATGTGTAGTACCGTGACGCACCAGGTCTGAGGTTAATGGGACCCGAATTTGGAGGCGTTATAGGAGCAAAGATTACTGCATTAGTCGTAGGAACTTATAGTTTAGCATTGCTTACGGGTAAGTCTATTAAGTTAATAAGTTGTTATTATGTTCTAGTTAAAATCATTTTTTCTTTTCATTGTTGGACAAGAAAAGTTTTGTATTATATTTAAGAATAATGGTTGTTCTATTTATAATGATAATGTTTGGAACTGGAATATTACTTGATGGACTTTATATACTTGACTTATATGAAAAATATTTTACAAATTGAACAAACTAGTAAAAGAAAAAAGAGATGATTATTCAATAGTTGAATATTTGTATTTGGTGAAATACAAGTCTGAATCATTTGAAAGGTTCAAAGAACTCAGAAGTGAAACAAATTGACAAAATATTAGGGTTCTTCGATCGGATCGAGGAAGGGAATACTTGAGCAATGAGTTTCTTGATCATCTCAAAAATAATGGTATTTTCTAAAAAAATGGACATCTCCCGATACGCAATAATTGATTGGTGTATCTAAAAGAATAAATTGTACCTTGTTGGACATGGTGCAGTCCATGATGATTTTTACCGACATTCCAATATCTTTCTAGGGCAATGCCCTAGAAACAGCTGCACATATACTAAATAATGTATCCTCAATATCCGTCCCCAAGACTCCATAAAAGTTATGGACAAGGAGAAAACCTAGTCTTAAGTATGTTAAGATTATGGGTTGTCCAGCTTATGTGAAAAAATTTCAAGAGGATAAGCTTGGGACGAGATCTGACAAATGTAGATTTGTGGGATATCCTAAAGAAAGTTTAGGGTATTGTTTTATAATCCTATTGAACAAATGTTGTTTGTTGCAAAACACGATCCCTTATTGTATAAAGGAGTTTATACCTGAAAGGGCTAGTGGGAGGATTATAAATCTTGAAGAAGTTCAAGAACCACAAAGTACTATAAGTCAAACAGAAGAACCTGTAGATAGACTTATTGTACCACAATCGAATCGTAAATCTAGAATAATACCGAAGATACCTAGGAGGTATGGGTTTTATCATAGAGGATGATGATGAGGTATATATCATAGTGGATGATGATCTAGTTATTTATGATGAGGCCATGAGTAGTAAACACTCAAAGAAATGGTAGATGACCATCGAATCCGAAATGGACTCCATATATAAAAAACTAGGGATGGACTTTAGTTAACCCTTCGAAAGGCATAAAGCCTATAAGGTGTATATGGGTTTTTAAGAGAAAGACTAGAGCAGATGGCAAGGTGGAGACCTATAAGACCAAACTCGTTGTAAAAATATTTCAAACAATGGCGAGGAGTTGTCCATTAAGAAATATTATCACTGGAAATAATGCTCAAGACCATTCACATTTTACTTGCAATTGTAGCTTATTATTACTAAATCTGGCAATGGACGTGGAGACATTCTTCCTCATTAGAGACTTGAGGAAAATGTATATATGATACAGCCAGAATGATCTGTTTCAAAAAGGTTGAAGCAAATCAAGTATATAACCTACAACGATCCATTTATGGATTGAAGCAAACTTCTCGAAGTTGGAACATCCGTTTTGATGAGACAATCAAAGGAGTTTGATTTTATCAAAATCAAAGATGAACCAAGTGTGTACAAGAAGTTCAGTGGGAGCACAATGACATTCCCAGTATTATATATTGATATAATACTGACAGGGAATAACATACTGATGCTACAATCAGTTAAGATATTATTGTCTAAACATTCCTCCGTAGAAGATTTGGGAGAAGCATCCTATATTATGGGGATAAAGATCTATATAGATAGATTTAAAAGGATGCTTGGCTTAACCCAAAGAACGTACACTCATTCGATGCTAAAAGGGTTTAGCATGGCAAGCTCTGAGCAAAGTCTCATATTGATGAGCTATGGAGTGTATCTCTCTAACAATTTGTCCCCAAAGACACGTGAAGAGAGAGATCGCATGAGTAACTATCATGTATGCAATGATATGTACGAGACTTGATGTTGCTTAAGCACTACGTGTGATAAGCACATATCAGTCATTTCCTGGAGAAGTTAACTCTAAGACAGTGATAAACATTCTAAAGTACTTAAGAAAAACTAAGAATGTGTTAATCATTTATGATGGGTTTGAATCGAAACTAGAGGACTATACACAGACCCAAGTTTTTTTAGACTGATCAAGACGACAGCAAATCCACTTTGGGGTATGTGTTTACCTTGAGCGGTGGTGTAGTGTTTTGGAAAGGTTCCGAGCAACAAAGAGTTGTTGATTAAGTGACAAAGACAAAGTATATAGCTGTAAGTGAAGCTGCATGGTTGGTTGTTTGGATGAAAAGTTCATAACAGAACTTGGAATAGTTCCTAAGTCTCATCTGAGATCCAAACATGAGTTGCGACACTTTTATTTGATTAGAAGAATCATTGAAAGAAGAGAAGTCACTATATAGATAGTGGACTCTCAGAACAACATTGCAGATCTATTTACTAAAGCATTATCCAAACAACAGGATGATCGCACTTAGAGAAGATAGGTATAAGATACCATGACGATTGACTTTAGTGCAAGGGGGAGATTGAAAGTAGTATGCACATAAGTCAATCATATTTGATATGATATAGCATATACTTTGTAATCTTATTCATTTATTAATAAAAGAATTCATTTATTAAATGCATTTTATTTTATCTACATGGTGTTGTTATTTAATATGTGACAAACCCATAGTTTTAAGCAATGCTTTTAGAATCATAATGATGATCATACTAATGAGATCTAAATTCTTAGATAGCTTAAAACTAAAATCGTTCCTAATGTTAGATTACTAAAATGGGGATTTGTGAATCCGGATAGATTGGTACATGCTTTGCTTACTCTTAAGAAGAGGTTGATTGATCTCATAATCATTTGTGTGGAGACACTAAAGCAAGTATGTAGGTGCTTATTAGAGAATAAGTTCACTGAACATGACTCGCTAAAGGAATACCTAATGAAGTTTTACTCGCTTGTTAATAGGAATTCCTAATGTGATAGTAGTACAAATGATTCTTGGACTTGAGATCATCATAGTATCTTTTGTATGATGAGTTATACTTTAACATATTCCTTAATACCTTTAGGGTATATCTAAAGGTATGATTGGGTATAATAAGTTGTACATGGAGATAGGAGAATGATCAACAAAGAATCTAACACTTCTAGTAAAAGGAGAGAATGTCCTATGTGATTCGATAAATGACAACTCAGTAGTCCTTAGCCAAAGTAGAATGAAATTAGAAATGAGTTTCTAATTTACATTATTTAGAGTTGTGCATTTGAGAATCGAAATACATATAATTAAATAAAATAAGACTTAACAGAAATTCCATGTCTTATATTTAATTGGAACATTGTAGGGTAGAAGGATTGAATTGTACGGTAACTATTCACTTAAAAGTTCTTTTATGATGAATGTTGAAATCTATATTATCTGGAAAGTCGTTGATCTCTAAGGGGGCTTACCCTTATTGTAGAATAAATATTATTTATTTAAATTAATTAAATAGTTTAATTTATTTATTTAAATAAGATTAAATTTTTTCTAATTGATTTATTCACAACCGATTTAATATCGAGAACCTGAAGGGTCGCACCACAAAAGAAAAATATGTATTTAAGAAGTAAATTGCATAATCATAATAATGAGTTAAGTATATTTAATTTAATCTATGGTGATCGAATAAATTAAATAGTTTAATATTTATTATTTAATATTTTGAAAATATTAAATATAAATTAATAGGAGGAGTCTTATTATTATTATTATTATTATTACTATTATTATTATTTAATTTCTAAAAAAGGTTTAGGAATTAATTAATAAGAGTACTCCCACAAGTTCCTAATTGGATTAGGAGTCTAATTAATTAAAGGAGTTTAATTAATTAAAAATAAAATCCTAATCCTAAATAGTTTAGGAGGGTTGCCTACATCTATAAATAAGAGAAGTCTTATCATAAATTAGGGTTAGACATTCTTCTAAGAGTTGAGAGGAGTACTTGTATATTCTCAAGAGAGAGAAAACTAGGGTTTTGCCAAACACCAATCTTCTTCCATAATTATTATTCCTTGGTGGATCACCTCTAGAGGCCAAACACTTGGGTGGCTAGCATTGATCAATGGAAGGAATCTAATTGGTGGATTCAAGGAGGACAAAAGGAATTGGTGTTGAACTTGTACCTGAGGAAGTTTCGTTCTACAAAGGTATAATTCTTAATATTCCTTTTGTTATTTAATTAATAATTATGCATAAAGATTGTTCCTGGTTATGGTTTGTAAAAAAATTTAAAATCTGACTTTGTCATGCTTTCGCTGCTTATATGTAATCTGATTGCATGTTCATGGATGTTACAAACCTAATAGTGGATACTGGCATGCCATGCAATCTCACAATCTCGCTTATATACATACTAGCAAGACGTTCAAGTGAATAGTTCTCTCGTATTGGCAAGAAATGGGAAGACTGGGTCAATCTATCTACAATGACCCAAATTACGCCTATGCCTTAAGAAACCTTGGGAAGACCCGTCACGAAATCCATGTTGATGTATTCCCACTTCCATTCTAGAATCTCTAGTGGTTGCAATGGACCCTTTGGTACTTGATACTTTGCCTTGACACATTGGCAAGTTAAACATCTCGAGATAAACTCTGCGATCTCTCTCTTCATATTTCTCCACCAAAATGTATTTCGAAGATCATGATACATTTTGGTACTTCTAAGGTGGATTGCAAACGGTGTATTGCATGCCTCTATCATGATTTTATATTTCAACTCAGGGTCGTTTGGAACACAAAGTCTAGAGTTGACTCAAAGTATTCATTCCTCGTCGAGTCTTGCTTCTGGAATAGCATCTTCTTGTACTTTCTTCTTCATATTCACTAGCTCTGGGTCTATAGCTTGAGCAGCTTTAACTTTGTCGATTAAAGCAGGTTCCACTCGTATGTTCACCATTTTCACGTGGGTCCCTGGAGTCTTTAACTTTATCTCCATCTTTTGTTAGTCGTACAAAATGGGCCTTTGTGTTGACAATATCTCACTCGTGTTTGCATAAGATTTTTTACTTAATGCGTCAGCTACCACGTTCGCCTTTCCAGGATGGTATTGGATGATATAGTCATAATCCTTCAACAGTTCCAGCCAACATCGGTGTTGCATGTTGAGTTCCTTTTGGGTGAAGAAATATTTGAGGCTTTTATGATCTGTATAGATCTCCACATTTTCCCTATACAAGTAGTGTCTCCAGATTTTCAACGCGAAAACGACCGCTGCCAACTCTAGATCATGAGTAGGATAATTCCTCTCATATTCCTTGAGTTATCAAGAAGCATAAGCTATAACTTTTCTATGTTGCATGAGAGTGCAACCTAAACCTCTGCCTGAAGCATCGCTGTAGATGACGAATCTTTCCGATCCTCATGAGATTATCAGAACAAGTGCTGAAATGAGTCTTCACTTGAGTTCTTGGAAGCTCTTCTCACATTCTTTGCTCTATTCGAATTTGGTGCTTTTACGAGTCAGCTAAGTTAATCGCGTGGCAATTTGAGAGAATCCTCTTACAAACCTCTGATAATAACTAACTAGGCCCAGAAAGCTACGTACTTCGGTTAGTAACTTAGGTTGCTCCCAATTTAGTATCGCTTCAATCTTTGCCAGGTCGACTATTATTCCATGCTTAGAGATCATGTGTCCAAGGAGTGCTACTTCCTCAAGCCAGAATTCGCATTTCTTCAACTTGGCATATAGCTTGTTCTCGCGAAGTTTTTGGAGTATCAACCCCAAGTGTCGCTCATGATATTCACGACTTTTGGAGTATATAAGGATGTCATCAATAAAGACAACCATAAAATGATCTAAATATTCCTTGAATATTCGGTTTATCATATCAATGAAAGCTGCAGGAGCATTGGTTAATCCAAAAGACATGACTAAGAACTCGCAATGCCCGTAGCGAGTTCTGAAGGCAGTCTTAGGAATGTCATCAGTTTTAACCTTTAATTGATGGTACCCGAAATGGAGATCGATCTTTAAAAATAATTAAGCACCTTGCAACTTGTCGAATAAGTCATCAATGCGAGGTAACGGGTACCTATTCTTGATGGTGACATGGTTCAACTCCCAATAGTCAATGCAGAGTCTCATACTTCCATCTTTCTTCTTTACGAACAAAACAGGAGCACCCCAAGGTGATGTACTTGAACGGATGAAATCGATGTCTAACAATTCTTATAGTTAGACCTTTAACTCCTGGAGTTCAATAGGAGCCATTCGATATGGAGTCTTGGAAATGGGTTTTGTACCGGGTTCAAGGTCAATACAAATCTCGATTTCACGGTCTGGGGGTAGGCCAGCAAGTTCTTTAGGAAATATGTCAGGAAACTTATTAACAATAGAAATATCATTCAAATCTGACGTATTTTTGTTTAAATCGGTAACATGGGCTAAGAAAGCTTGACATTCGTTTTTTAATAAACGAATGACTTTACGGCTAGAAATAATAGTTACTGATTTCAACGGTTCGATTGCTTGAATTCTCATAACAAGTTGATTAGGAATATGAAAACTAACGACCTTACGAAAGCAATTAATTTTAGCATGATGGGTAGTTAACTAGTCAATTCCTAAAATCGCATCAAATTCATGTATTTCCAAAGAAATGAGATCAACGGGTAATGCAGGGGTGTCAATTTGAATCAAACATGATTTATAAACTGTGGATGTAGTGAAGGTTTCTCCTAATGGAGTTTCAACAGATAAGTTAAAATCTAATTTATCAAAACTCAAGTTCAAACATTGAGCACAAGCAGGTGAAATAAAAGAGTAGGTAGAACTAATATCTAATAAGGTATAGACTTCGCAAGAGTTTATAATTAGCTTACCGGTTATGACTCCATCTGGTTTTCACACCTTTTGGGAGGTTACGACAAAAGCTCTCCCCTGTACCACCGGCTTTGACGTGTCTGTGACAACCTTTGGTGTTATCATTACGGTTGAACTTAATTTTGCTATAGGACACGATCAAGCTATGTGGCCTTCCTTTCAACAACTGTAACACACAATAGATTATTGTGTATAGTTTTGTTTGATGTGTCCCTCTTGTCCACACTTGTAACATCTAACTGGCGGTTGTTCTCCTCCCCTTGAAACTGGTACTGGTGCTAATGTCGGTGCCTTTCCCTCGTCATTGTTAAATCTCCTCTTCTTGAAGTTATTTTCGCTTGATTCACTTATTTTATTATCTGGGCTAAAATTACCACCAAAGTGGTTACCATTTCTGGCATGATTATTTCCTCCTCGTTGGTTCTCATTGGTTCGATAATTGTTGCCATTATTACGATTATCATCATAATTCCTCTTTTGCTATTTATCGTTGTCTCCTAGTTGCAATGTTTCTTTCTCTCGTTCTACCAATTGGGCCCTATCCACGATATCTGAATATAAACGAAGTTTATGAGAAATAAGATGTTGATGAATCTCAAATTTTAAACCTCGTAAGAACATTCGAGTCATGCGCTCTTCATTGTCCACCAAGTGGGGCGCATATCGGGATAGCTCGGCAAATTTGGCCTTATATTGCGAGACAGTCATATTATTCTATTCCAACTTTATAAATTCCACTTCCTTCATGTAGCGAATGCTTTTCGAAAAATACTTTTCATTAAATAGTTCTTGAAATTCCGCCCAAGGCATTTCCGATGCTGAATGGTGTGTACGTTTCATTGTTTTCCACCAGTGATCCGCCTCTCTTTGTAACATGAAGGTAGCGAATGGAACCTTTTGATCATCAGCGCAATGCAGTACATCGAATATCTTCGTCATCTGTTTGAGCAACATCTCCGCCTTGAGTGGGTCTAACTTTTCGAGAAATTCTGGTGGTCCTAACTCCTTGAACTGTCTAGCAGTGACCATTTGTGAGTTACCCGTAGTGGTTTCTCTTGCTTGGTTCTGCAAAAATCGCATAAAGTTCTGAAAAAATCCATCATTCATCATATTGTTAGCATCATGATTTTCTGAGTTTGCAGTAGTATCATTTGCAGCTTCCTAATTCTCAGCCACAATTGTCTCATAGTTCATCTCTTGATTTTCAGATGTCATTCTAAAATATGATCACAACCACAGATTAGTTACAGAAATTGAAATGTCACAATTTGTCCCTACTTTCTGACCAACTAATTAAATAACGAAAAAAGCTTAGGTAGGACACTCTAGCGATGGCTTTTACTCGTCTCTCCCCTCCTAGTTCTAATCATAGATCTCCACCAGAGATCATATCCCTGAGCTCTGATACCAACTGTAACGCCCCCAAAATAGGTCCACTCAACCCATTTTGAGTCGCCAAAATATATACTACATAATTCAAATATAAATCTTACTATTTATAACTATTAAACTGTCGTGCAAAATACGACAACACATAAACTGTGAGTTTAATACAAATATTGTATTGTATCTAGTATAATAATATACACACTTATATTTTCAATACAATTATTGTCATACTATTTATAATGTATTGAGATACTTCTACAGTCTTGGACCTTTACTCCATTCCCCGGCTAGTACCAACTACACTCTCATTTCCTTAGAAGAACAATGGACCCAAAAGGAAAAGGGTGAGCTCAACTAGCCCAGTAAGATATATCATGACTAAGATAACAAAGAATAAATTATATTTAGCCTTCAACAATAACATATCAGAGAGTGTTGATAATGTAAATTTCAACAATAATTGCAGCGGAACAATCAATCCCTATAACATCAATCAACTGTTCAACCAGGCTAAAGAGAATTTTCACCATCTGCCTTTGTCTATAACACTAAAAACCCATGATTATACCAATTTTCTAGTTATAATCATGTAAATCAACAGTTTACCTTTGCACTACCAGCCAAATATATTCAATAATTGCACCCATGGTCATGATCATGCTAACAACAGTCCATATTTGCATTACAGGCCAAAGAGAACTCTCACCACGTGTCTTTATCATACCGACCAAAGACACCAAACAATTATACCGTCCTTGCACCCAGGCCAAAGACACTCACCATATCTTGATTCTTTGATGATTAGAACAAGTAATAATAATATAAAGAATAAATGGCAGTTGTAAGGATAAAAGAATAAACATTCGAGATTCGACAATTAATTAATTAAAAGTCCAACAATGTCTAACTTGTTAACATGATGACCAAACTGTGGAATCAAATTCAAAAATGATATTCAAGATTTATATTTTAAGGTAATTTGGACAAGAAAGGCTAACTCCGTCATGAATAATATTTCGTTGTGAATAGTACTTTGTTGTGAATAGTACTCCGACATGAATAGTACCCCCGGGATGAATAGTGCCCCAGCGTGAATAGATTAAAATTTAACAAAAACGTTCATGTAAATATCCAAGTGAAATGATATTAGATGAAGCGCAAACCTCAAGGAATTTTTAATCATTTCAGGAATTATAGAAACAATACTTACCATAATAAGTTTAGATTTAGGAATATAAAATGAAATAATATCACATACATAATATGGAGCATGAAAAAAATGATATCCCTTACCTGAGTAGAGGACTAGATATTGTCTGATATATAGGAGATTATCGAGAGAAAATCTTGCACTAAAAGTAACTCTCAAAGTATCCTTGCACTCAGAAGAATACTCACAATATTATACTCGTAATAAAAAGTTTTTGTATTATGATGGTGTATTTTTCATCGTCTGAGGATGCATTCTTTTATAGGCAAAATTTAGGGGACAAGCTTCCGTTACTTACGGATTTTGAGCCAAGGATTACAATTCCCTTAGCACCACGACTTAGACCAACTTGTTTGGCACACCCGAGTGGAGAAAACATACCTTTTGAAAACCTTGACCAATGAGGGGGCACCCTAATTCATAAGTTTCTAAATAGGAATTACACCACTTGGACAAAATTTAGCCAATAAGGCCACCCATTACCATCTGCCAAAACTAAAAGAAGGAAATGTACATTACTTGGAAAGTATGGCAAATGAGGAGCCATTCCTTATAAAAATTTTCTCATCCGCCAAATCAAAAGGAAAGCAGATAACCTTATTTGAAGGTAACTGAGGGCCACTCAAAAAGAAAAAATATATATTTATTCTGCATCCTCCAATTAGAAGGTAATTGAGGGGCCACCCTTTTTGCAAAACAATTCCACATTTTCCAAAATCAAATAGAACAATACCAATTTATTCATCAATTATTTATATCTTTTTAATTCACAATATTTATTCACAATTAATATTAATATAGACTCATAATATTGACAACTAAATTATTCCCAGGAAAGAGGGGGCCTTCCGTATAAACGACGCGCAATTAAATAACCCCTTTCTTCGACAGAACTTCTAGACATTGTCAATAATACTAACTAGTTTAATAATATCATATCAAATATTATGAGTTACTGTGTCGTGATAAATAATATAAAATATTATGCAAATATTTACTGTAACAATTATTGAATTAAAATACTGTGCAATTGCTACTATATCAATTATTGAATCAATAATACGAAATATTGTGCAATACCGTGTGCTACTGTAGAATACCGCATACTACTATTGAATAACGCGTTCTACTGTGAAATAACGCGTGTTACTGTTCTTTTATTACCTGGTATTTCAACAGCTAACGGTAAAAGCTCTGCCGCCAATTTTTAGAAAGGTTATTTTTATTACTTTCTATATTTGACAATTATTTCATTCTGGGGTCCACTAATAATTGGTTATTTCGGCGGTTATTTCGGCACCGTCGTACTTTACCGAATATAATATTCCCCCAAAGAAAGAATATTTTCCGACAAAAAGAATATTTTCCGACATACTATTTATCAGATAATATGCACATATCACCTTTAACTATGACTTTTATCAATTAAACACTTTACTGATCAGATAAATAATCATAGAGAAAAATAAACTTTTATTTCATAAAGTCGGGATCTTACATGCAAGATCAAAGTACACAAAGCTACCACAGCGAATACCAAGCGAGGAACTATGAAAGGCGTGACAGTAAACTGTCTAATATATACGGGAAGAACCATTTCTACACTTTGTCCAATCTTCCCAGACCTAGAATTGCCCAAGTTTTATGTCATTGTGTAGCTCTCGAAAGGAATTTTTTGGAATAGTATGACATGCATTCCAACTATTCTCGGATTGAAAATTACGGACGTTCCAACATAAAGTATGAGAAACCGACGTCGCGACACGAAAACCGAAGCAGGTGGGCCCACCCTAGGCCGGTCGTAGGTATACCTGGGGCTGCCTAGGGAGGCATACATATGGGCAAAATCAGCTCATTTTTCAAAAGGGAAAGCATTTTTAGAGATAGAAAGGGGAGTTCTAGAGAGAGAAAGAGGCGGATTTTGGAAAGAAAAGTTCCTAGATCTCATATAAAGCTAGCAATTTGTACACAAAGTCATCATCCATTGAGTGAGAGTTCTTAGATCCAAGGTTTAGGAAATGATAGACACATAATTCATACATTTTATTATCCCTAATTTTGTCCTTTTAATTATATTATTTTATTTAGCTAATACATTTTATCTTATTTTGTAGGATTTACCTTATTTATCTTGAAGAATAAATAAAAGGCAATTGTTCCAACTTTTAAAGATGAAAAATGACTCATGGGATATTACCATGTAGATGTTGAAGTCAAGAAAGAAAGAAGATGATAAAAGGAAACAAAAAGAGACCAAGTTCAATGAATCTAAATTAGGGCACAAATTACTTTTCCTATAAATAGGCATTTTGTTTTAAAGAGAGGGAGTGGTATGAGAATAGTTTAGGGTAGGAGTAGGATTAAATGATTTTTTCATTGTACGTTCGTTAGATGATCGTTAATAAATGGAGTTTTCTTATTTATTTTTAATTTTCTACTTTTCTTCTTTATTTTAGTTAGTTTATTTATTTATTATGTCTAGCTAATTTTTTATATCTAGGATGAAGATGAAATTAAATAATTATTCATGATAATATTTTTCATCTCTTCTATTATTTATACTTTTATGTTTATTGATTTCGCCTTCATGTTTCATTATTGAAATACATTCGTTTTATAATTCGTATGTAATTTTAAATTAATTAAGTGATTTTGATAGATTATTGTTAAGATATGAGTTTTTCATAATCCATGCTTGCTGGAAGAAGTTTTAATGAGTTATAATTAATCCTTAAATTTTCATAGTCTATGCTTGCTCACGTTGATTATAAAATTACTAAATTAATGGGAAGAGAGATCAAAACCATAGTTAAGTTATAAAAATAGAAGTGATTGGATTATTTGTTATATTGATTGTTTAATGGATTCAGATTCCTAGATTGCTTCCTTAGTATTTGTTAATTTAATTATAGTTAATTGATTCTCAATCTTTATTTTTAATTCGCCTAAAATAGATATTAATGATATTTTAAAATTAATCTAGTCTCTGTGGATTCTGTTGGGAATCTGCATGAGACGTTTAAGTCCATTCTCATAGGAGGAGATTGTTAAAAGATCTACATGAGATTACCATTATTCATTATATGTGTTTTAATTGATGACAAAATGTTAAGAAGAACATTCATACTAATAAAGCCTTATAAAGTCCTTAATGAAATATCTATGTACAAGGACTTAGAATGAAAAGATCAAATATGTTGGGTTGATCTAAACTAAATTAATATCTATCTGATCAGAGCATACTTGTAACAGTGAGTGTTATAAAGTCCTTAATGAAATATATATGTACAAGGACTTAGAATAGAAAAAGATCAAACTTGTTAGGTTGATCTTATGAGCTGAAATGATATAAGTAATAAGAAAAGGCCAGACTGATCGTTAAGTACTACATAAAGCATCCAGTGAAGGATCGTAGAGCAGACAGCCAGCTTGGAGTTCAGTCAGCTTGAAGATACGTAGAGTTAGACCAGGCTAACGTAGAGTGAAGCTCGGTTAGTCACAGAGCTCTCTCTCGGCATCGTAGAGTTGGACCAGGCTAACATAGAGTGAAGCTCGGTTAAGTCACAGAGCTCTCTCGGCATAGTAGAGTTGGGCCATGCATACACAGAGTCTCATCTCGGCATCATAGAGCAACTCTGGCATGATCAAAGAACAGACGTAGAGTTGAGCATGTCATCGCAGAGTCTGCCAGGCTAACGTAGAGTAAGGCTCGGCAGATCAAAGGGCTTACTCAGAATTACAGAGTGCGTATCGCAGAGTAAAAGCAAAGAGAAGGTTGCTATGCTGTTTTAGGATTGTAGAGTCAACACAATCAGTCACTCTATGACTCCCATGAACATTCTACAACCTATCGAAAATGTAAAGCAATCTCTGCCTGAGCACTCAAAGTTAAAGTAGCAATCTTCATAAAAGACTGCTAAGTAAGCTGTTCATGAGCTATCAGACAAACAAAGATCTCAGAGTACATTCGAAGCATCAAGTCCTAATAGAGATCACATGGCAGCTCGTTTATACACTCTATGATCCCATCAAGACTCTACGGCTTGCACCTTAGACAAGATCGTAGAGTGGGAAAGCATCAACCAGATCAAGTGATCATAAAGTTGAGCCAAAGATAACAAAGATACTCTGGCAGCCTAAACAAAGCATCATAAAGATCATAGAGCAGTCCAGTGGAGACAATGTCTGAAGATTAAGTAGAGCAGTCCTCTACACCAAAAGTGTTAAAGTATCAGAAGATCATAGAGCAGTCCTCTATGACACAACAATAGAAATAACACCAAAAGAACACAGAGCAGTCCTCTATGTTAATCAAGATGTAGAAATAGGTCAGCAAGATCATGAACCTATGCTCTGGGAATGTAAAGCTCAATGAAGATTACAGAGCACAAGAGGCAGAACTATAAAATAGTAAAAAACACATTAAAGTGTAAGGCAAGTGCAGTCAGCCACTCTACGAGCTCCAAGGCAGTGTCTATCATGCAGAATCACAAGGCCACATCATAAAGCAAGCAGACAACTCTATGATCAGAAGCAACATGCTACAACCCAGTTAATCGTAGAGTAAGTCAGTGCCAGCAAGGATTGAAGATATCAAGAACACTTAAGTTAATTATCCCAAGATGTGCGACTGAGTACTTAAATAAGTAAAATAAGGAACCAATCTTAGTGGGGTTCAAACAGCCATGTTTACTGCACTAAAAGTCAGCACACATGACTCCACTACCTTGGTACCAGTTAATGGAAGCTGACTCAGCTATCACTAGCAGACTTCAAGGAGTAAAATATTCATTGGTACAATAAAGAGGTTTGCAGAAGGGAAATCTCAAACCGGAAGAATTACAACGGGAAGCTAGCAACGGCAGGATTCCAAACGGAAAAGATTAGGGAATCTATATATGGCAAAATGCATCAAGAGTGCAAAGATAGAGAGTGGTGAATAAGAGCAAGAACACTAATTGAACAAAAGCCAAGATAAAGAGTAACTAAAGCTGAAAGAAAATCAATAAGAGCAACTCTATGATCAACCATAAATACTTTGAACTGACAAGATGAAGAACAGAACGAGTTTTGGCATATAAGACAACAAGTGATCATGACTGCTAAGCTCAAGATTACAGTGCCTATTTGAAGAGCTTAAGTAGTAAGTGGAAGGTGATTAACTGCATCTGCTGATTACATAAAGAAGTAGAGCATCAATGACAAACGTCAGCAGCATCTAGAAGATAATCACCAACAGCTGCTAAGTACTTAAAGATGAAGGAGATTAAAGTTCATCTTGGCAGCACAACCTAACAAACAACTAACACACTAAAGAGGGCAGAGTGTCCTTGTCTTAAGTGACTAAACCAAGTCAAGTCTGCTGGACTTGCTGAGTACTAAAGGGTATAAGAGATTCTCAGACTGCGAGTCTTAGTCTATAGAGTTCCAAGGCTGCTGGCTTTGAAGAGTTCTTAGTGAACTAGAGTTCCAAATCTGCTGGACTTGAAGAGGGTCAAAGGATCCTTGTCTGAGGGACTAAAAACAACTCATGTTTGCTAGACTTGAGGAGGGTGGACCGTCCTTGTCTTAGTGACTAAAATAGTGAATTCCTACTTGTTAAAGTAGAAGAGTGGAGTAGGAGTTGTTCAGTCTCTGAACCACTTAAAACCTCTTGTGTCATTTACTTTAAGTCTTTATATTATGTACAATGACTACTATAATTGCTATACATGTTATCAACTATATCGGAGATTTAATTATTGAACTGAGATTATATTTGTATCTTTGAAGGGGTTCTTAAAATATATTCCGATGTGCATGAATTGATTCTATTAATTATAACTGATATACTTTCGTTATTAAAGGAAAAAGTTTTAAAGAATCTATTCACCCCCCTTCTAGATCCCTATTGTGTCCCCGTGAACTAACAATTGGTATCAGAGCAGGTTCTTATAAATATATTAAAGCTCACGCTTTGAGTTGATCCAGGACACAAATTTAGATCAGTTCTAAATCTCGGTATTGGTAGTTAAGATAAAATAAATATAAGCTTACAAGTTGAAAATTATATGTGTAGGTATTCGATATGAGTAACTACCTGGAGATGTCCAAAATGGACCTAGTGCTGAAAAGAAAATATCATCATCAACATCAGGCATGCTGAAGTCCAATCAGTAGATCAAATCAACTGGGAGAAAAAGTAAAGGTGCAGCAAGAGAAGAGAACTGTTCATTCACAGTTCTGGAAAAATAAAATGTCTGAATATGTCAGAATCTGCATCTGTACTAAAGGAATTTGAGAAGATCTATAAATGATGATCTAGGATATATCTTCATCATCACTGCTCTCTAATGATATGTTCATAAGCTTCTCAAACATAAGAGGCATGTCCCTACTCTACATTATGAACTTTGAAGTTCAGTCAAGTACATCAAGGAACATGGGATGCCAAACCTTCTCTCTGTCCATAATTCAAAGGATCTGCTCGACATAACAGTCAAAGTCGTGTACTGAAGGAACAAATGATGATGCTAACAAGAACTTGAAAGATTACAAATCACTGACCATCAACAGTTTGCATCATCACAAGCAGAACCACTGATTTTCAAGTGATTGACATCAGTGAGGTATTTAATTTTCATAACCTCTAATGCTAATGTTGTTAATCATAGAATAATAGTGCATGATAGCATATTTGCATTACATCATTATATATATCTCAGAAGGTTGATCAAGGAATCATTCTCTTTTTCAAAAGGAGAATGAGAGAAAAATACAAAGCTGATATTTCATTTTACTCTCCATCCATGTTTGAGACTAAAAATGAAACACTTGAGAAAGATATCTAAGGTGTATCCACTGTTAGAGTTTAAGTCGTATCCTGTTGATAGAAGTAGTTTAATATGCAATTGCTCGTGTGTGCTAACTAATCACTAGTCAAAGACTTGTCTTTGATTAAATTGGTTCTGAAGTTGAAAATCTATCTTTCACTTTGGTTGTGGAAAATTTATCATATATTCACCTCTGTTCATCAGATCTATTATTTAAAAATTTCAAAGGGGTAACTATATTTAAATGCTTTAAATTTACCCCACCTTAGCTTACTTGTTTGATGAGCTCTTGGCTCATTCCTTGATGATCTAAGTTTTTGATAAACCGTAGAATGTAGTCATGTCTGCTGTTGTACTTTAAAGGATCATAAAGACTGATCAACTTTATGAACCAACTAAGTACAACTCCTAGAAGTGACCACTATTCTACTAAAGTTCAAAAACTTAGAACATGATATAAGTAAGAGATCATCTAAGGAAAAGGTTTGAGGATCCACATCAGTTCCACACATGTTTGCTCTCTCACACACACTCTCATGCAGCATGTTTAAACTGTCATCACATATGAGCTGCATAATGCATGTTATGAAACCAAAGTCTGAAAGACTCGGGCATTCAAAAGAACTAACCCTGCAGGACCCAAATGTCAAGCGGGGTACCTAGTTAGAAAATTATTTGACTTGCAGGTATCCTGGTTAATTAACCCTTACTAAAGTCCAATCAAGAGGAAGCTTAAAATTCATGACCACCAGCAACAAACTTCCTATAAAATGTAGAATCATAATCCTCCAGAGATATTCTTTGGAACTTCAGAAGCTAGAGCTATTCATCATCATGCAATTTTTTAGGCTAAGTCAAAGAAGCATATGTTCACATCAAAGTTCAGACCAAACTCTATGATCGCAGAAGCTGAAGAAGCAGACTCTATGATTGCAGTTGCTAAAGTCTCAAGAAGCAAGCCCTACGATCGCGGTACCAGATAAGAGGATCGTAAAGTAACCAGTGCTAAAGAAAATACTCTACGATCCAATGAAGAAGATCTAATAATTGAAGGCCATCTATTTCTAAGACGGATATGTCAACTATGGGGGAGCAACAGTCTGCTAAAACCTAGCAATGCTCAGTCTAAGGAGAAGTCAAAGTAACTGAAGATATGAATCTCCATGAAAAAGATGAAGGAGAAGAAGTGAATATCATTGCTAAGAACAGAAGAAAGTGCATATGTCCTTTCTATCTCTGATGATCATTTCACAGAACACCAGTTCATCAAGTTCCTATGAACCAACTATCTTCAGACCTCAAAACAGTAAGGTACTCCATATAACAATACTTCATCTATTCAACTGCATCATTGTTCAAGTATTGTGAAAAGCTCAAATGATCCTTGGGTTGATACTACATTATATCCAAAATAAACAACCTTTCCCCAAGAACAAAGTCCCAAAACTCTGTGGCTGATGAACCAGATAAAGCTTCATCTCTGGTTATAGAGTCACAAAACTCTACGATTGATAACCATGTCAGCCATATAGCCCCAAGTCGTAGAGTCACTACGATTGACATCCTAATCGTAGAGTACATTAACCCTACAGTTACATCCTACAAAACACTTCTCCTATACATCCTATCTCACTGACAAACACTAGGCCCAAGGAATAAAGTGATGACATTTTCTCCACTTCATCAAAGCAGTGTTTCCTCAGATAAGCGCCTCAGAGACAAACCAAGCCCTAAGCTCCAAACTTAGAGGCCTGCCCTTTCTGAGCTTCCTTAACCCTGTTGAAAGATTGAATGGAATGCATTACCAGAATCTCCCCAGAGCTTAAGTGTTAACAAAATAAGGGAGATTTGGTCATGAAATTCTCTAGAAGAGAAAGAAGCTGGTATTAAGAGGAAGTCTTCATCAAACAAACAATCCAACTCACCTACTGGTGTAGATACAAGTTATGGAGACTATCATCACAGATGTCAAGAGAGAGTAAGGTTCCTTCTGAGCATTTAAGATGTGCATTCTAGGAGGACGCCACTTTAAACTTAATTGGAGACATTCCCATCACAGACTTCATTCACTGGGATAAGTGCAAATTAGCATTTAAGCAGAAAAGGTTGTGACAAGAGTCTGCTCTCAAGAGATGATCGTAGAGTGAGAAGCCAGGACAACAAGTCACTCTACGAACGGGCAAAGTCAATGATCAAAGAGGAATGAGATGACCATGTTCTCTTGACAAATAGGGGCCAAGGTAACTGATGTGCAACAGTTGTGGAAGTTACAATAGTTATGGCCATGATTAGCAAATGGTTTTCCTACACGTGTCCTTGACAAAAAGAGGGAACGAACATAGGTCAAAATTCAAATACTAAGGATTGCTCTTTCCAAATAGTTATCCAAGTTTATCATCTGTGAACTCCCAAATCTCTCAAATCCCTAAATTGCCAAACCTCTAGAAAACTCAAATTGACAAAATTCCTAACATATTCCAACTCAAACACTCATCCTCACACATATCTCAAATCAAACCTTAGATATGGAGAACTGTCAAGTCGTTATAGGCATCCAACTTGTCTTTGAGTTTAAGGAATCAGAAGAGAAGTTCAAAGAGATTCTCAAGATTGTAAGGGAGGCTGGGTTCTCAAAATGCGTAGAATCAAACACCAAAATCTTCTCTAACTTGGTGAAAGAGTTCTATCAGAATGCAGTAGTTGATAATAATGTTCTGACTATAAAAGTTCGAGGAATAAAACTGAAGATAGGTGCCGCAGAAATCAATCAATGTCTGGGATTCACCAACCAAGGTCTATCCTCTAGAAGGAATCGATTCTAATGAAGGCATGAGATTGATGGGATATGTAAAGAATCCCCATCTCAAAGGAATGAAGAAAAAGGAATTCCCAGAGAAATTTGAGTTCTTGGCAGAGATTGCAGGAAAATGTATCTTATACAAAGATACCGCTCATGACACTGTAAGTGATTTTCAATTGAAAATCATGATTACCATTGTCTTGAAGAAGAAGATAAATTTTGGTGTTATGTTGTCTGATTGGATAGCCAAGGATATCAGGAAAATGAAGGCTTCAGAAAAACCTATCTCAAAGGTATTTTATGGAAGATTCTTAAGTATCACACTAAAGAAGAAACTGAAAAACAAAATTGGGGATGATGAGGGAGAAACCCTAAATGTCAACAAAGCTATGTTCTCTAAATTGTTTGACAACTGGAAAAGGAACCTCATGGAGAATAAGAAATTGAGAATATCTGGTAGCAGGAGCAAGATAACTTCAAGGACAGACAAAGGGAAAAGAAAAGTAAGTACACTGAAGAATGAATCTTCACAATCTGATGATTCTCTATCCACTATGTCAATACCTTCAAGATCAACAAAGAAGAAGTTGAAAGTTGAGAAAGCCTCTCCAACATCCTCATTGAAGAGCTCCTCAAAACCTAGAAGTGAATCTGAGGAAGAGGAAAAAGCATATGAAATTCCTATTGTTAAGCCTGCAAAAAGAAGATAAAGTGCACGTCTTCAACAAATGATGAAATTCCCAGGTCTCAAGAGAGAAGAAGGTATTTCACCTAAGATAATTGACCTTGGTGATGATGATGAAGGTGATAAAGAAAAGGCTACAAAGACCAGTAAACGTGTGGCATCAAGAGATGAGTCTGCTGAAAAGGTTGTGACCACAAGTGAGTCAGAATCAGAAAGTGAAGATGAAGCTATGTTTGCTAAAGAGAATCTTAATAGATCAACAAGAGATTATGTTGATATGGAAACAAGCTATGAAGAACGGTTGACTGGTGAGCCAGTAAAAGTATCAAAGAAAATGACTATGGAGGAAGCAAGTTCAATGGGAAAGAATGCCAGAAAAACTGAAGTTGAAAAAGGAAAGGAAGCAATGAAAAATGATGAAGCACTAAAGGACTCCAACTCTGAAAATGATGAGTTAAAAAGCAACTCTAATCCACTCCCAGCAACCACAAGAATTCGAAGAAGGATAGTGCTGGAAGCTTGTGCCAAACCAGGAGCTGTGTTGCCAATAAGATGGATAGATCATGGCAACGGACAAATCAAAGTAGTATTAATGACCATAGATGATCTACTTAACAATTTTCAAGATATTGAACTAGATCAAACTACAGTTCTATATGATACTAACAGTCAACAACTAACATGGTTCTCCTATAGATGCCCTGGTTGAAGGCCATTTCACTTGAAGATAAGAGCTTCATTAGCTGGTGTTACTCACAATTTCCATATCTGAAGATGATCTCTAAGAACTTCCCAAGAGTTCAATCCATTCCAAAGATGCTGATCAAGAATTCCCAACATTTAAAAGTTTACCGACATGCTGAAGGTATATACATTCCATACTATATGCTGTAAAACCTTGATCAAAGAAAAGCAAAACCTAAGACCATAGAGTCAGTGGTTGTAGAGCCCCCTAACTCTACGACTGCAGCTTCCCAATCTCAGCCAAATGTCGAACTCCCTCAAAGGTTAAATACCTCCACTGAAATACCTTCTGATATTCCCTCCTCATCCCACAAAGATTACTTTGATATAGTCATTGCTCTTCTAAACATTTACAAGAGTGAGAAACCCAAGCCAACTACACTAATCCTTAAAGATCCCTTGATTGATCAAAAGCTGTTGAAAAACTCAGAAGAGTTGCTTAGAAACATTTCCTCAATTACTGTTGCAGCAAAGGATATGCCTGGAGGCGAAGAAAATGATTTCTACAAGAAGCTGCAAGCATCCTTCACAGATATGTCTATCAAACTTCACCAAAGAGATCAGATATATCTTAAGTCCATTGAGAAATAGAAGAAAGAAGCCCTGAAACTTCAGAAGCACAATGAGAGATCTATTCAGTCTCTCTCAGAGAAAGTTGACAACCTCAGCCAGTCCCTCTCTCAACAAATAGAACTTAGCCAGCATGAGGTGAAAATGGAAGTTGAAAATACCTCCTACTTGGTCGAACAGCTCATTACACATGTTCAGTACCTGTCCCAAATGATTGATGACAAAAAGGGGGAGAAAAAGACGAAGCATAAAAAGAGAAATAGAGTTGTCACGAAAAGGAAGGGCAAGAAGCTGAAGCTGAAGCTAAAGAAGGACAAAGATCAGGTGCCTATAACTGAGGGGGAGCTAGAAGAAGATGAAGTAAGAGTTACAAGAAGTGAGGGGGAGCAAAAGACAGGGGAGGATGAAAAAGAACCAGGAGAAAGTAGCAGCTGAAAGCAGACACAAGGTATCCAAGAAGAGGGTGAAGAAGGTACATCTCTAACAAGCAAGGAGGAATTAACTGTCATATATTAATCAAGATCTAGTATCTCCTTGTTGAACTAATATAGTTTGTGAATTGCATATGTTTAATCTTTATAACATGCTTAGCATAAACGTTATATGAATGATTACTTTCAATGCACATCATTTCATTCATATCTCTTGTTTTAGCAATACAGTGACTTACTGTATCTTAAGTCACATTAACACTCATACATCTGCGTGAATTGCTTGGATTGAATGTTTTTCTATAAGTGTTTTTGTCATCATCAAATAGGGGGAGATTGTTGGGAATCTGCATGAGACGTTTAAGTCCATTTTTATAGAGGGAGATTGTTAAAAGATCTGCATGAGATTACCATTATTCATTATATGTGATTTAATTGATGACAAAATGATAAGAAGAACATTCATACTAATAAAGCCTTATAAAGTCCTTAATGAAATATGTATGTACAAGGACTTAGAATGAAAAAATCAAATATGTTGGGTTGATCTAAGCTGAATTAATATATATCTGATCAAAGCATATTTGTAACAGTGAGTGTTGTAAAGTCCTTAATGAAGTATATATGTACAAGGACTTAGAATAGAAAAAGATCAAACTTGTTAGGTTGATCTTATGAGCTGAAATGATATATGTAATAAGCAAAGGCCACAATGATCGTTAAGTACTACATAAAGCATTCAGTGAAGGATCGTAGACCAGACAGTCAGCTTGGAGTTCAGTCAGCTTGAAGGTACGTAGAGTTGGACTAGGCTAACGTAGAGTGCAGCTCGGTCAGCCACAGAGCTCTTTCTCGGCATCGTAGAATTGGACCGGGCATACGCAGAGTCTCATCTCGGCATCATAGAGCAACTCTGGCATGATCAAAGAACAGACGTAGAGTTGAGCATGTCATCATAGAGTCTGCTAGGCTAGCGTAGAGTAAGGCCCGGCGGATCAAAAGGCTTACTCAAATCGTAGAGTGTGCATCGCAGAGTAAAAGCAAATAGAAGGTCGTTGAGCTGTCTTGGGATCGTAGAGTCAACACAATCAGTCACTCTATGACTCCCATGAACAGTCTACAACCTATCAAAAATGTAAAGCAGTCTCTGCCTGAGCACTCAAAGTTAAAGTAGCAATCTTCATAAGAGACTACTAAGTAAGTTGTTCATGAGCTATCAGACAAACGAAGATCTCAAAGTACATCCGAAGCATCAAGTCCTAACAGAGATCATAAGGCAGCTCGTTTATACACTCTACGATCCCATCAAGACTCTACGGCTTGCACCTTAGACAAGATCGTAGAGTGGGAAAGCATCAGCCAGATCAAGTGATCGTAAAGTTAAGCCAAAGATAACAAAGATACTCTGGCAGCCTAAACAAAGCATTATAAAGATCATAGAATAGTCCTCTATGACATAACAACAGAGACAATGTCTGAAGATTAAGTAGAGCAGTCCTCTACAATGAAAGTGCTAAAGCATTAGAAGATCATAGAGCAGTCCTCTATGACACAACAGCAGAACTAACACCAGAAGAACACAAAACAGTCCTCTATGTTAATCAAGATGTAGAAATAAGCAAGATCATGAACCTATGCTCTGGGAATGTAAAGCTCAATAAAGATTACAGAGCACAAAAGGCATAACTGCAGAATAGTAAGAAACACATTAAAGCGTAAGACAAGTGCAGTCAGCCACTCTACGAGCTCTAAGGTAGTGTACATCGTGCAGAATCACAAGGCCACATCATGAAGCAAGCAGACAACTCTACGATCAGAAGTAACAGGCTACAACCCAGTTGATCGTAGAGTAAGTCAGTGCCAGCAAGGATTGAAGATATCAAGAGCACTTAAGTTAATTATTCCAAGATGAGCGGCTGAGTACTTAAATAAGTAAAATAAGGAATCAATTTCAATGGGGTTCAAACAGCCATGTTTACTGCAGCAAAAGTCAGCACACATGACTCCACTACCTTGGTACCAGTTAATGGAAGCTGACTCAGCTATCACTAGCAGACTTCAAGGAGTAAAATATTCATTGGTACAATAAAGAGGTATGTAGAAGGTAAATCTCAAACAGGAAGAAGTGCAACGGGAAGCTAGCAACGACAGGATTCTAAACAGAAAAGATTACGGAATCTATATATGGCAAAATGCATCAAAAGTGCAAAGATAGAGAGTGGTAAACAAGAGCAAGAACACTGATTGAACAAAACTGTTGAAAGCTTCCCTGCAACATTAGAAGTATGCCAAAGGGCTGGCATATGAGCTAAGAGTCGAATGACCAAGAAGCCAAGATCAAGAGTAACTCAAGCTGAAAGCAAATCAAGAAGAGTAACTCTATGATCAACCATGAACACTGTGAACTGACAAGATGAAGAATAGAACGGGTTTTGGCATACAAGACAACAAGTGTTCATGACTGCTAAGCTCAAGATTACAGTGCCTGTTTGAAGAGCTTAAGAAGTAAGTGGGAGGTGATTAACTGCACCAGAAGATGATCACCAACAGCTGCTAAGTACTTGAAGATGAAGGAGATCAAAGTTCATCTTGGTAACACAACCCAACAAACAACTAACACACCAAAGAGGGCGGAACGTCCTTGTCTTAAGTGACCAAACCAAGTCAAGTCTGGTGGACTTGCTGAGTACCAAAGGGTACAAGAGATTCTAAGGCTGCGAGTCTTAGTCTATAGAGTTCCAAGGCTGCTGGCTTTGAAGAGTTCTTAGTGAACTAGAGTTCCAAGTCTGCTGGACTTGAAGAGGGTCAGAGGATCCTTGTTCGATGAACTAAAAACAACTCATGTCTGCTGGACTTGAGGAGGGCGAAGCGTCCTTGTCTTAGTGACTAAAATAGTGAATTCCTACTTGTTGAAGTAGAAGAGTGGAGTAGGAGTTGTTCAATCTTTGAACCACTTAAAATCTCTTGTGTTATTTACTTTAAGTCTTTTACATTATGTACAATGACTGCTATAACTGCTATACCTGCTATCAACTATATCATAGATTTAATTATTGAATTGGGATTATACTTGTATCTTTGAAGGGGTTCTTAAAATATATTCCGATGTGCATGAATTGATTCTATTAATCATAACTGATATACTTTCGTTCTTAAAGGAATTTTTTTTAAAAGATCTATTCAACCCCCCTTCTAGATCCCTATTGTGTCCCCGGGAACTAACAGATTCGACCTGTACTTGTCAGTTCTTCAATTTGACACTGTGCACTTGCAGTTACATATTTCTATCACGTCAAGTTTTTGGCGCTGTTGCCGGGAACTAGATTTAATTTTGTATTCCTTAATGTTTATTTATTCGAATTAGTTTTTTTTAGTTCTAATATTGTATTTTTTTTCAGGATTATCGAAGTGGATCGAAGGAGCGAAACGACAACGATTTTATTGCTGCGCTTTTTCTGGTACTTTGTATCTCCATTTATTTTTATTTTTTATTTTTTCTATAAAAAACCAAAAATAATAATAGTTTAGTTTTTATTGTTAGTTTGGAAACTAATTGTCGCATCCATACATTCATTCACGTAATCACATCTTGTTTAGGTTTTTATTTGTTGTCAATTATAAACTGTGGTGATTGCTGGAGGATTGAGGTACGTTAAATTTCTCTTTCTTTCGTAATTCACATAGTTTAGGACATTTTATTTGTTTACAGTTTTTTAATATTTTATTTGTGCATTTTCATCTTTAATCTAACATTAAGGGCAAAAACTTGTAACAAGATAAGGTGGGGATTTCATCACCCTTCCTTGGCCCACAAACCACCCATTCATTTTGCATAACCTTGACTCAATAAAACCAAGTAGACGTTGGCCCTTAGGACTCTCGAGCTCAATTAGGACAAGATACTCCAAAGAGAAGGCCAAATTTTTAATTAATCAAACTACATATATCTAGGCAAGTGGTTCAAAAGGTAAACGCCTAAAGAGCGTGTGGTTATTCAATTAGTCACCGTACCTATGGAGAGACTCTCACCGTTCTTACACTTACCTGCTTGTGGTATGATTAATTTTGAATTTTGTGGACCTTAAGGTGTAACTTGGAACAGTTCGGAGCTGTCTAGATTTTATTTAGGTTAACCGTAGAATTAGAATTTTTTACTTTTATTTTTTTAATTTTTTATTTATATTTTTTTGTGTGACTTTCATGGTTAGTTTGTTTTGTGATTTATGGAAAGATGGACTCTTATTATAGTTGGAATAATAATTTTGTTTGGAATCAAGAACCATATGAAAATTTTAATACAAACCAAGTAAATCAATTTTTTTCAACTTATGAAAATCCTTATCTAAGTTCCTATTCATATCCATATTCGGATCCAGAATCTCAATATCCACAAGAATTTTCAAATGAAGAAGAGGAAAGATTAAACACCTTAAAGAAAACTTTGAAAGCTTTAATGGAAACTCAATCTCGTCTAGAAATTCAAATGACTCGGTTAGCCACCATAATAAATGAACTAGAAGTGGGTGATTTTTCTAGTGACTCAGGTTAATTTTGAAAATCATGATGACTGTGGAAATGATGAGAAAAATGAAAATTTTATATTAAAGTCAACGCAGTTTGAGTCAAGCCAATTTGAGAAGTCTAAAAATTATGAGTCTATGCCTAAAATTGATCATGTTACATTTAATAAGTCGGTTGAAAAAGTTTATAAGCCTTAAGCTCCATACCCTGAAAAACTTATTCTTAGAAAACTACCTAGTGATTTTTTAGATCAACCCATAAAAGTAAACATGGTCCAAGAGTTGTCCATGTCCCAAGAAATAATTGAAAATAGACTCATAATTGAAGATGATCCAATTAACTTTTTCTTAAATCACCTTGACCAAAATTGGGATGAATCTGAATATTTAGATAAGGACAATGAGATATTGAGATCCACTACACATAAGTCGCCCAAATTGGAACATACATTTGAACCAATTCATCCACACCTTGAGCATATTAGTGAATGTGTTCCAGAGGTTAACTTTAAGCATAATTTTGATGAAAATTCTGGTTATTTTTAATTTCCTAGACCTCCTGAAAATCATGAAAAGTTCACATTCACTTGTCCATTTGTATCATTCATTTATAATCACATACTTTTTAGGATATATAAAATTTATAGGTATGTACATTTATTTTCTTTCTCACTACATTTTCTTGCAGAATAAATTCCCCCATACAAGGTACAATTCTTTCACATATTTGTTCTCTTTTCTTCATTTATATACATTGAGGACAATGCATCATTTAGGTATGGGGGAGTTTGTTTGTATTATTGTATTAATTATTTTTATATTTTTTTAGGAAAATATAGTAAAAACACATTTTTTTTAAAAAACTAAAAAAATGAAAATTTTGTTTGACTTTTTATAAGTTGGATTAATTCTAATACGTGTCTGTGCAGCAAAACTCATAAGTAAGATTGAAAGATTTATAATTCTTGAACTCTTGATAAGATACAAAATCTAAGTTCGAAACACCATCTTGAGTAAAATTAAGTTTCTATGCATTTTTGCACTTCACGTTCACATTAACTTTTAGTTGTGAGATATAAACTATGATTCGAGTAATTTCAAAAAAAATTGAAAAAAAGAAGAAAAAAAGAAAAGAAAAAAAGTTGAAAAAAGTTGAAAGAAATAATAACTGCTTCAATGTCCATTGAACGAAATAACTGGGTATTCAAGCCTCAGAAAACATCGATATTCACGCTGAAAAGTGTGATGGATAAAAGCAGCTTGACTAGTCTAATTTTGTGGCCTTTGTTACTCGAGTCAGTAAGCCCTTAAGGGTGTCTCTACACCTAGTGCCCTAAAGCTAACTGGTTTGGAAGTCATTGGTTCAACACTCATTATATGGGTAACTTTGAAAAGCCTAAGAAAATGAGACATTGCACAAGTTAAGAAAAAAAATATTAAAAAATGATGAAAAAAAGAAGGAAACGAAAAAAGAAAAAGGAAAATGAGTTTGTTTGATTTTCATCGTAAAAATCCCTACTAAGAGTTACATCACATACACAATTCATGCATCACGTGGAATTGATTTTATAAAGGATGGTGTCTAGAATGATGATAGAGTATTTTTGATAAGGTGAAAGTGTGATTTTGAATTTGATTTTGCTTATGTATAATGCCCATGTATACTTAGAAGTTTTCTTTCAATTTTATAATATGTTAAACCTAAAAATATTTATTTTGAATTTTGAAATTTGTGGGTATATTCACTGCAAACCCTTACGAGACACAACCCGTCCATTTGGGGTAACCTTGGGGTTTAAAGGATTGTTGCACATGCTAAGTGCAATCATGTTTCCTACGAAAATGAGGTAGTTTTGGTTTTACTTTAATTTTACTTTTTTTTATTTATTTTACTCGAGGACGAGCAAAATTTAGGTATGGGGGTATTTGACAGACACATAATTCATACATTTTATTATCCCTAATTTTGTCCTTTTAATTATATTATTTTATTTAACTAATATATTTTATTTTATTTTGTAGGATTTACCTTATTTATCTTGGAGAATAAATAAAAGGCAATTGTTCTAGCTTTTAAAGATGGAAAAGGACTCTTGGGTTATTACCATGTAGATGTTGAAGTTAAGAAAGAAAGAAGAGGATAAAAGGAAACAAAAAGAGACCAAGTTCAATGAATCTAAATTAGGGCACAAATTATTTTTCCTATAAATAGGTCTTTGGGGATGGTATTAGATTAGTTTAGGGTAGGAGTAGTATTAAATAATTTTTTTCATTGTACGTTCGTTAGATGATCGTTAATAAAGGGAGTTTTCTTATTTATTTTTAATCTTCTACTTTTTCTTCTTTATTTTAGTTAGTTTATTTATTTATTATGTCTAGCTAATTTTTTATATTTAGGATGAAGATGAAATTAAATAATTATTCATGATAATATTTTTCATCTCTTCTATTATTTATACCTTTATGTTTATTGATTTTGCCTTCATGTTTCATTATTGAAATACCTTCGTTTTATAATTCGTATGTAATTTTAAATTAATTAATAGGTTTTGATAGATTATTGTTAAGATATGAGTTTTTCATAATCCATGCTTGCTCGAAGAAGTTTTGATGGGTTATAGTTAATCCTTAAACTTTCATAGTCTATGCTTGCTCACGTTAATTATAAAATTACTAAATTAAAGGGAAGAGAGATCAAAACCATAGTTAAGTTATAAAAATAGAAGTGATTGGATTATTTATTATATTGATTGTTTAATGGATTCAGATTCCTAGATTGCTTCCTTATTATTTGTTAGTTTAATTATAGTTAATTGATTCTTAATCTTTATTTCTAATTCGCCTAAAATAGATATTAATGATGTTTTAAAATTAATCTAGTCTCTGTGGATTCGACCTGTACTTGCTAGTTCTTCAATTTGACATTGTGCACTTGTACTTACATATTTCTATCACATCAGGAAGCTTGTTCCTCCCTTTTCATGGTGAAGGATCCAATCTTTCTTGTATTTCAATGTAAATCTATTAGATCTCTTGTTTTTTTATTGATTGTTGCAATTAAAGTTTGTTCCTTTTTTGATTATTGTATCGATTCATCGATTTCTTTTAGATCCAAGTCATTTTATCAGTTATTTTGCTTTAAAATTATTAAAGTTTGAGTCTTTTTACTAGATCCACCCTAGATCTAGCCCGGATATAGTGTATTGATGGTTTCAATGTTCAAAACTTTAACCTCTATGCTAGATTTGGTTTGGATCTAGTTGTTTTCAATGTTTTAAGTTGATTTTTGCTCACCTCATAAAACCCTAGAATCATATCTAATGAAAAGGGGGTCCCACCGTCAAGGGATTCTAATAATTGAATCACCTGATAGCCAGTTTAGAATATATTTCTCGATTTAAATCCCGATTATGTTATTATATAGATTTAGGGAATCTTAGATCTAAGGATTTATTCCATTGATTCTAGATCCCGTCAATGGATCTTGTCAATACATATAGCCCCTCGCGATGTCAACTTCGGTTGTGCGATCTACGAATCGGGGTCTTCAAGAGCACTTTTTCTAGATCTTGTCCTTTGCTTTTATATATTATTTATCACAATGTGAGCCTAGGAATATGAGAGTCGGGATCTCTGAATCGGATCTTGACCTAATTCCCACGATGGATGTGATTCTGGTTGTAAAGTTATTGTTCGATTACTGTAAATGTAAATTTAGGCCTTAAAACGATATCAAAGGATTTTCTCGCGAAAATCGGATTTAGGGTCTCGTGATAGTGAAAATTATGATTCCGGGTGATCAGGGCTATCGAGATGACTTACATGCCCAAGAGTGGCCCCGACTCCATTTCGATGTTTGATTTTTTTTTTTATCACCAAAAAATAATTTTCAAGAGAGAGCAATAAAGATATTTTAAAATTGAACTCAAATCGCTCGGGTTATTAAGACCACTTTAAGTTAAAATTGAAAGTAACCAAAAATCTCGATACCTATTTGGTAAAGGGTTTGTAAACTGAGTTTTCCAAAACGTGACCCCGAAAAGATTTTCATCAAAATAAATCTAAAATTTACCTTTTCCTTAAATCAACTCACTTGCGAATAGGCTCAAAGAGGTTTTCTAATCTCCTTTCAAAGTAAGGCACTCTCACGATTTCAAATCAAAACTAGATAGCGATTTTCTTCAAGATCACACGCGCGCACGCACACACACACACACACTTCACACTTAGAAAAATATCAAGATGCGGTAATCATGTTTTCACAGAAGTCAAAAAATGCCTAACATTTTTCCCCTCGCTTAAGCAAACTCCCGAACTCTATGAATCTCGGTTTCAAGACCAATTCTATGGACTCACATAATGGGCCTCTCGATTGCGAAAGTCTAAAAATCTAGATAAGTTGGTACATCCATTTAAATCTTTACCAACTGGCGACCTTGTCTAATTGGCTCATCATTAAAATCAACCTTTCAACTTCGTCGCCATTTATGTCGGTTTTTCCATAAAATCACCCTTTAAAAAGAACAAATAAATTGAAATTTTAAAAAGGGTAAATTGGAAAAACTAATCCCCCAACGTGGACAGAGAACACTCTAAATCGCCAAAGTTATTTTAAGAGACTCCATCAAAAGTATCTATTGCATTGGAGAGTAGCAAGAAGTGAAGGAAGCCTTCCTAACACAGAGAGGAATCTCTTTATTAAGGCCCTTCTTAATCCTTCTTAAACCCTTATATCAGTGTTGTGTCTTATCATTAGTACTTATGATATAGGGTTCATATATGAATCATAGGATCAATGTTGTGTATGTAAGCATGTTAATGTAGTATTAGTGATGCTTAAACCTTAAATTTGGATTTTGGGTAGTACATAAGGTTTCTCGTTAATAGTTCTCTATTAACTTTCTTATTAGTCAATTTTGAATTTCTATTAGATTCTCTTGATGTAATCATGAAATATTTGTTATTTATTAGAATTTTGTAAATCTAAGGGAATTAGGGTTTATGGGCTTTTATCCCTAAACTCTAAAACCCTAAGATAGATTTTATGATTTAAGTTTGGTTAATGACTTGAAATAAGATCTTTTGGGCCTAGGAATCAATTTAAGGCACTTAAACCCCAATGTTCAAGTTAATTGATGTGGGTTCTAATGATGGACTTAGAGAAAAATGCATATAATTTAGAATTGGTGACTGTAATTATTTTTAAAGCCTTAAACCAATTGAGATGGCTTTCATGCCATAAAAATTGGGATTAAGGCCCTCAATAGTGATTTTTATGGTTTGTGGTGTTTAGGGTTTTTGAAATGACTTACATGCACAAGAGCAAATCCTGACCCTAATTGTAGAATGGTTTATTTTGATGAGAGAGAAAAAAAGACTTTCAAACAAATTATAAAGATCTTCTTAAAATTGGATCAAATTATGGTATTAGAGTTATTCTAGGTTAAAATTGAAAGTATTTTGAGCCTTGAATTTTCTTTGGAAAATGAAGTTAGTAAAAATCTATTTTCTTTATCAAAACTCTAATTTTACTTATCATTTTATCATATATTAAGGATTTTGTTTCTAAAAGGCATTTTTTATTTAATTATAAATAAAATAAATAAACTCATTTTTAAACATTAATTTCCTCATAAATCTATACATATATGATCTCTTTTTTTGGAAAACAGCTTCTAAAAATGGATGATTTTTTAATTCCCTAAAAGACAATTTCTTAAAAATATTTTAAGACACTTTTTCAAAACCATCAGGATACTTTCAAACAAACCTAATTTCCAAAATTTAAAACTTGAAAAAACTTCAAATGTCTTCTCCTTTAAGAAAAAAGAGCTCAAAATTATTTTCAAAATAAAACACTCACAATTTGCACAGCACAAACACACACTTGCACTTATGGAATGATACAACTCGTTTAGGCACAAGACACTAAACAAATACTTTATTTTCAAGACAACTTATTTAAGTTTTTAAAATAGTATTAGGAAAGCGGTAACCGTAGTTCATCTATGTCAGGAGGTGCCTGACATATTTCCTTCGCTTATACAAACTCCCGAACTCTTGAAATCTCGATCTTGAGCCAATCTTATGTGATGAGTGAGTTTTATACATACAAATCGGGTATTGTTAATATTAAATATTGTTATGTTTAAGCGTTTTTAGAATAATTGTATTTGTTTTTATGTTTATTTATTGTAGGACGGAGTAAGGGGGATGCAAATGTCATTTTGAAAAAGAAAAGAATTAAAAATCATTAAAATTTGAGCTGAGTGGCATTTTTGTAAATACGCGGTCCAAGTCAAGGGCCTAGGCGCTTGGAATAGTGCTGAGTTGAGCGCCTAGGTGCTCGTGGGCAGAAGAGGAGCAAATTTTCTACCTTGGGTGAGGAATTCTAAGCCAAAAAAAAGAATCTGAATGAGGGTTTTTCTACTATTAATTAGAGAGAACTTTAGAGAGTTAAAAAACAAGAGATTTGCAGAGAAACAACACGAGAGAACATAAAAGAAGATTATAGAGCTTGAAAATCAAGAGAGAAATTGGGAACAAATTCATAGTTTCTTCTATTCCTTTCTTTTATCTTTAATTTTGTAATTCTTGGGATGTTTTTATTTATTATTTGGATGATGTTCTCCGTATTTGTTATGAATTAAACTTTCAATTAAGATTGCAACGGAACTTAGTATGTAATTTAGACTGATGTTTTCTATTTAATTTAAGTGAATTACTTTTGAATCGTTTATCATATCTTGTTCTTATTGATTAATTGTCTGATCAACAATTATTGTGATAATCTATACAAAATTGGAAGATGGAGTATAGATTTAGATCTGGTTAAGATAACATTTGTTCATATAATCTGAGTAAGATTAATATGATTAGCATATAGGATATGAATATATGTGACGCAAACTCCCCGGGGCTAAACCCGCCCCAAAACTTGGGTTGCCAGAAACATCACTACGGATAAACACAAACTTTCCTATTTACAATTATTACAATGACAATATTCACTAATAACCTTCTACATGAAGGTACAATCAATAATTGTTCTAGGAATCAAAACTTTTGAAAAATGCTCAAGGAAACCCTCGTACATATGAGGCCATGCTTCTAAGTTGTAAGTTGTAGTGGATATCATAGGACTAAAGAATTATCCTTGGTTAACCCAATAAACCTCAAAGGAACACGAAAAGATTTTTGTCCTTCTCATTCTAATGATGTGCATTTTTGACGCTCTAAAATTCAGGTTTACACAACCCTATTTGGTTTGCCAAAATTAATTATTAAAGTATTGTGTACATATGACAACCTAAAACTTCCAGTCCTCGGTACAATTATTGTCACACTATTTTATAACTTGATGAGGACAATCACTAACTCGGACCATCACATCATTTTCCTGTTTACCCCGCTAGATGCAGCTATACTGTGACAACCCGGATTTTCGAGAATAATTATAATAAGAATTTAATATAGAATAATTCTTATTATGAGACGTGTCGAGTTTGAATATATATGTGTTATATATATCTATGTGATTTTTGGTGAGCTTAATATGTATATATATAAATGTGAAATATATACATAGATTCAGAATGAATGAGTTAATAGTTAATTATTGTAACGATCACGAGTCATGGGTAGCTTGGTAATTCGAGCTTTTGGATATTATTAAATAAAATAGACTTTTATTAATAATATTATGTGTTAAGAGTTTAAAGGTTATATCATAACCTAGATTACGTGTAGACAATGATTAGTAAGTGTGAAAGTTTTCGTAAAAGCTAATTTGGTAGTTTCGAGAAATATTGCTAGAATACTATTTATTGGATTAAATAAATAGTTGAAGGATAATATTATTGAACGAGTTATTTGTTGTAAAGGCGCTAACCCAAAATATGGGTGGGATATATGTGCGATGATATATATGATTATGGGGAGTTAATCGTGAAGAGCAGCGATCGCGAACCGTGAATACCCTTGTGAGTTTAGGTTTATTAATATTATTAAATGGATTAAATATTATTCTTATGTGATGTCCTTTAAGGTTATTTTATAACCTGGATGATGTCAATGTATGAAGATTTAGGCGTTATTGAATCGTATGAGTGAATGATTGATTTTGCGAAAGATCGCAAAATCACTATTTACGGGGCACGTTTCTCGAGGCACTATTTACGCCATAAAAATTTTGTGTCTTTTTCGATGTTGAATAATTTCATAAATACGTGTATGCGTAGGAATAATTTTTTCAAGTGTCAGAAATTTTATTTGAGCTGATACGTGCTTTTAACCATATCCGAAAGGTATTATATGGGTGTTCCGAATAAATGGACAAATCCTATAATAATTATTTTTATGCATCCCAATAATTATGGGAGTACCCATTTTAATTTTGAGTAGAGTTATTTACCAGTTTTGGTACAAAAGTGCGAGTTTTCGGATATAATTTTGATGTTTTGGGGATTTATTTTGGCTTGTCACCCCAAGAGGGAACCAATCCCTCATTTTGGACCAATCAAATGAGAGCATGGGAAGGAGATTGCCGGCAAGCTCATAGAGCTCCTAACCCATTTCCCAAATTTACTCCTCCACTCTCAATCCCATTCAAACCATTTGATTTCTCTCTTGCACCTCATTCAAACCAAACCATCAGCAACTAGAGAGAGAGAACTGCAGAGTTTAGTGAGAGAGAGAGCTGCCAAGAGCTAGAAGAAAGAAGGAGAAGGTCGCCGGAAAAGTCACCGGAAAAGAAGAAGAGTCGCCGGAAAAAGAAGAAGAAGAAGAAAGGAAGAAGAGAATCCAAGCAAGAAAAACTCAAGCCAAGCAAGCCTAGCAACCTTATTAACCTCTTGAAGAGATTTGTAGAGGTAAACAATCAACCAAAACTGATTTCATTTGATTTTATGAAGATTTTCGAGTTTTAAAGGTTTTTGGAGCTTTTTAGCTCATGGATGATCTTTGATGCGATTCTTGTTGGTTTTTGGTTGTGTTGGATGTTTGTAAATGTTGTTAAGAGGTTATATAAGCCATTAATAACATCAAAGTGGAACAAAAACGCAATAAATCCGTACCTATGCTTAAGGAGGATGGAGAACATGAAGAACAATGGAACTTTGGACATTTGGACGATTTAGAGGACTTGTAGCAATGATTTCGTGTTTGTTTAAGTTATTTGTTGTTATGATGTTGTACTTCCATGGGTTATGAGTTTAACCCAGTTGGAATGGAGTAAAAAGGGATTAAAACGAAGATTTGGTGATGATTTTTGTAAAGAACACCAAGAACACGAAGAACACGAAAATATAGCATGAGTTGATACTTTGGCCTAAGATTTGGCCATGTTAATGTTGATGAATAACTCTAAATTTTTGATATGTTGTAGCCCTATATCTTAGGAGTCCATAGAGTCCGTAACGGACCAATTTGAATGTGTATAGAAGAAGTTATGGAGGTTGGAGTGAAGAAAGGTCGGATTGCACAAAGGTGGCAAATCTGCAATTCTGGGCATTGGCGCAGCCTCGCTGATCCTCACCGAGGCCTTGCCAAGCCCGCTGGTCATTGGCGCAGCCTCGCTACTCCTCACGGAGGCCTCGCTGCCCTGATTGGCGCAGCCTCGCTGATTCTCACGGAGGCCCCGCCGACTGCCTGTATCCAAAATTTCCAGCATGAACACCTTTTAGTAAAATGACCATAACTTTCTCATACGAACTCGGATTAGGGCGATTCAAGATGATCCGGAAAGTTTAGAGATAGACCTACAACTTCCAATAATTAGAATTGAAATTTACTTTCTGGATGAATTCTAAAATTGACCATCTTTGGAACTATTGTGCGATTGGAGACAATCGGAGGGCGTTGGACATGCACGTGTGCAATGTGTAATGTTTTCGACGCTATGTTATGATGTTATAAGTTCTAAAATATGATTATTATGATTTATAATGATACTTGATATTTACCATTGGGTATTAGACAATTCGAGTGAGCGTGCTAAGCGTACGCAATCGCGTGTCACTTGGGCGTTCGAATAGGCAAGTGTGGCGTACGGACGTGCAAACGTCGTAAGGCCGTAACAAGTGTGTATAACCTTGTTTAATATTTTGTTTCTAATAATAATGAAACATGATAGAGTGTTATAACCCAATGTATGAGCATACTAAACGTGTCAAAAAGAGGTGAACTAGGCGTGTGACGTATAAACGTCGAAACGCCGCGTAAAATGTTAATGAACTTAAATAGTGTTTCGATTTAAACAAAACGAACATTATAAGATATGAAATGGGTTTATAATGTAAACCATTATATGAAGCCTTTTTAGTGGCTAATTGGTATTTTATTGTTAAATAAATTGTGTAGGATATTTGAAGGACGAGCCATCATAATTTGGCAAGGAACGCTTAAGGCAAGTTCTTTCAGTAACTTGTTGACTTGTTTAACTGTATTGATGTACATGACTTGATTACTAAATCTTTTACTATTATGTGGATTATATGCGAGCATGATTAAAGTGTGCACAATGTGCAATTATGTGACTATATTGTTCTATGTGAAACTTGAATTATTGCAAATATACAATATGAGATGCATGAAGTATGTATGAGATACATGATGCATATATATAGATGAAATATATGAGATTTATGGTGCATGAGTAAGATGCATATTATGAGAATTATGATACATGGATAAATGTAAACTTATGTGTTACGTGAAGCATGAAATGTGAAAACTGTTAGTTCTTGCTGAGCCGTCGTGCTCATTCTTGCAAAAATAAAACTTTTGCAGATTTTACGCTGCAACGCAATTATCTTGATATCGTGGTGATAAGGATTAAAGATGCATGGAAACACGAAGGTTGCTAAATGTTTCTTCATTGTAATTATTCAACCTTGATCATAAGAGTAGTAGTTAAAGGTTACGAAATCTAGATTGGTAACATAGAGTGTAATGGCAAGTTTTAATACTTATTCTTGTAAAGTACTGTTATGTATAGTATGAACTATATTAAATTGTAATGACTATTAAATGATGTCTTTAGTTATGGTTTCGAGGCTTGGGACGACAATATTTATGTTAAATCAATGTAAATATTTTAATTATTCCGCAATAAGTTGTTGGCAAGTGTAGAATGAGATGTATCGTGATGCACCAGACCCGAGGTTAAGGTAACCCGGATTTGGGGGCGTCACATATACTCTTATTACCTGAAAGGAATTGTGAAGCAAAAGGGTGAGCTCAAATAGCCTAGTAAAGAATATCATGATTAAGATAATGAAGAATAAATTATCTTTAGCCTTCATAAATCACAGATTATAAGTTTTCAACGATAACTACAGCGAAACAAGCAATCCATTAGAAGAGTCAAGTAGACCATGATGTCTACTATCTTCTCTAATTTAAAAGTTCACCATCAATATCTTATCTCTGTAACACAAATCAACAGTTCTTGTTCATAATCATGTAAATTAATTGTTCCTGATCATAATCATATAAATCAACAGTTCACCTTTGCACTACGGGCCAAATATATTCAGTTGTAACACCATTGGTTGTGATCATGCCAATCAACAGTCCATCTTTGCACTACAAGCCAAAGATATTCAATTATAATATCAATCCACAATTCTTGTTCATAATCATGCTAAACAACAGTTTCTAGTTATAATCATGCTGATCAATTCATCTTTACACCCTGGCCAAAGAGAATTGTAATCAAATGGTCATGATCATACCAATCAATATTTCATCTTTGCATTATGGGTCAAAGAGAACCCAACAATCATACTGTTTATGTACTACATGCCAAAAACAGTATATTGTAATACAATTGGTCAATTGTTTATGCATTACGGGCCAAAAATAGTAAATTATAACACAAATGATCATGATCATTCCATCCCACAATTACTCTTTGCATCCAAGCTACAGAGAAATTTCACCACAACGATTATAACAATGATATATAGATGAATAGAAATAATAAGGACAATAAGATCAAGAATAAACATTAAAGATTCGCAATTTAATTTTACCCAGAGTCTAATAATATCTAAACTGTCCACACGATGACCAAATTGTGGAATCAAATTCAAGAATGATGCTCAAGATATATATGTCAAAGATAACAATTAGAATTCAATAAGAAGATTCAAGTAAATAAAAGTTCAAGTGAAATGATACTAGATGAAGCGCAAACCTAAAAGAATATCTAATCATTTCAGGAATTATAGAAACAATACTTACCATAGTAAGTTTAGATTTAGGAGTATGGAAGAAAGTGATATCTCTCACCATAGTATAGAGTATGAAAGAAAATGACATCCCTTACAAGTATAAAAGAAATGATACCCCTTGAGTATGAAAGAATGATACCCCTTTACGAATATGAGAAAGTAATAACTCTTTACGAGTATGAATGAAATGATATCCCATACGAGTATAAAAGAAAATAATATCACTTAAGAGTAAGAAATAAAATGATATTACATATGAGTATGAAAGAATGATACCCCTTTACGAATATGAAAAATTGATAACCCTTTACGAGTATAAAGGAAATGATATCCCACACGAGTATGAAAGAAAATAATATTACTCAAGATTATGAAAGAAAATGATATTATATACGAGTATAAAAGAATGATACCCCTTTACGAATATGAAAAAGTGATAACCCTTTACCTCGATATTGTGAAACAAAGTTAATAGTCGAACGAATCCTTCCTTGTTCGTCTTTGTTGCAGTAAAGAATCTGACTTTCAAGTCTTATAGAGCTTTCAAAATATCTTTATGTTATCACAAAAATGTAACTCTCGAAAAGATACACAAAATAGACTCAAGAATCACTCCATTCGGAGTTAATATGACTAAGTTATGACTTTTTCTAATTTTGGGTTGAAACTAGTGGCGAGATTTTGGACATGCTACGGTTTTTAGCATTTTAGGGCATGAAGATGACTCAAGATGACTTTGCTTCCTTCTACAAAGTTGTAAAGGACGAAATTTTAATAAAAACATGCTTTTGAATCACTCAATTCCGATAAAAGATGAATTTATTATGATTTTTTAAAAGTGCAGCTGAACATAAGAAAATTCCACTCGGGAATTCAAAGAAAAATGCAACAAAAAGATTTTATAATAAGAAATGACTTGGAATATAATTGTAGCACTCTTACTAACACTTAAGATAGCCTAATATACTTAAAGAGAACTCACACCAAGAAAATTTTAGAGAGTGGAAGGAAATGTAAGTAAGGAAGTTATGAAATCTTCATTATTGACTTAACGTATTACTATCACAGATATTAATGTTCTTCAAATAATGAGTATGCCTAACAGTTCAATACTCGTGACTTTTAATTACTAAACTTTCATTATTACCCTTACTACAATGTCAATTATTATGACAATAGTATGAAATATTGTGCAATACCGCGTGCTACTAAGTAATACCGCGTACTACAGTGTAACACCGCGTGCTACCGAAAAGTACCTCACGCGTGCTACTGAAATTTTATTACCGGGTATTTAAACAGTTAAAAATGATAGTACCGTTGACAATTTTATTTAAAAAAGTTACTTCTGTTGTTTTCTATATCCGACAATTACGTCATTGTGGGGACCACCAATGATTGGTTGTTTCGGCGCCGTCATACTTTATCGAATATTCTCCGATAGAAAGAATATTTTCCGACAAAAATAATATTTCCCGACATAAGGAATATTTCCCGACATACTTTTAAATTTGCACATATCACCCTTCACTTATCATTTTTATCAATTTAACACTTTACTGTTTAAAATAATAATTATAAGAAAATTAAATTTTCTTTATTAAAATTCGGGGTCTTACAATATACCTATATGTCTTTTGCAGCCATTGAAAGAATTTGTGTTTGAAATCTTAATTAACATAATTCACATAGGAATATAGTGAGTTAATTAATTAGGGCGTTCCTTATAATTCTATTGCTTTAATGTTGGATTTATGAGGATTTATTCATGTGTCTATCAGAAGAAGTGCGTGAATACTTTAAACAATTCTTGGTTAGTGATTTATTGTAATTAATTAAATAGGAAGTGTATTGGTTTAAATAAAATACTAAGGGAAGTTATGATCTTAAGCTATCAATTCTTTGACGCCCCCAAATTCGGGACTCAAACACCCGGATTTGGTCATCACGATCCAACACAATCATTCACCACTAAACAATATACCGAACTAAATGCGGAATAAAATAAACGTATGTCGTTCATTCAAAAGGTGTTACTAGTCCCAAGATTCAATAACCTTAATACAAAAATCAATACATGCCCTAAATATTAAATCAGGGTTCAAATTACATTGATAATAATTTAAACTAATCATAAAATAAAGTCCGCTACTTGAAGTCTATTACTTCATCTTTTCCGTGCCCTTGTCTTTGCTTGAGCTCTCGGGCTTAACTGCAATAAAATTCATGATATAACAAGGGTGAGCAACTAGTTTGCTCAGCAAGTTTAAATAACAACAAGAAATGATATATATCATGAATGAAAGGAATATCTGGAAACGATTCAATGAAGAGAATAACGAAAGCAAGAATAATAACTGCTTTTAAAATAAACGATAGTCAATGTAGACCATGAACAATAAACTTCCAATGGAATTAATAGCTAATTGACCCTTTGGTTACTGGCTCAGAAATACGTACTCGAGGGGATCAGCCTCTAGTACACTATGTGTATGCATAACATTTAATTTCTGTTCTTGTATCTTGTATTTAGATGCATGGGGTACTCCCCTATATTTTTGGGGTGTTCATATTAGTCCAAGAATCCGCACCTTCAAATGGCTTGAAAAGCTTTTATTAATTATGCTTATGTCTAGCCGAACAATGGCTTAGACTTAACTCTGAACATTTCATGCAATATAGAACTTTAATTAAGGTACAAGTCAAAGGATGTACGAGCTCAATTGCACCGAGTGCGAATCACAATAATATCAATGTGGAATAATCGTAAAGAAATTAAACCACTTAGAGCATGTTTGGAAGTAATGTTCAAGCTTAAATAATTAACTCGAGCAAGGTTAGGAAAAACTTGCTAAATAAACAATTTGAGTTAGGATAGGAAACTTGACCAACACAAGCGTTAGACAAGCATTAGAGAACTTGTCTGGTGTGTCTGCTACAATATAATAACACACGCTCCTTAAAATCCTACACAATTAGGTGGATATTCATATAATAATTAGTCACATAAAAACTAAATTCAAAATAGACGTAGCATCATTAAAGCACATTGATTGCCACTACGACTACCCAGTCGAGGGTCTCGCTCCCCGGTGAGCGAGCGGCTGCCCAGCTCTCTGGTGAGCTGGCGGGGGTCTAAGGGGGCAGCGCTTCCTGGAAACCAAACGTAAGTTGTAACCAGGTTAATCAATTTACGCCTTAATACAACACCACTTTGGTTGATACTTGATATACAATTAAGAATTTAAGACTCAACAAAATATGATTAACTAACGAATAACTAATTGGGTTTATTTATTATTATTACCAAAATAAATAATCCCAATATTAATCTTGGTTGCTTAATGGTTATCTAATAGAAATAATTTAATAACTAATTAAAACTATTAATATTTAAATTACGTAACCCGACCCGCCATTGCGATCCGGACCGACCCGGCCAAAAACACGGGCTTGGCGCTGCAGCGCGACACCATCAAGGCGAGGCCAACGCTGCGGCGTCAGGTCCGTGCTGACAGCTCAGTACACGGTGTTGACGCTGCGGCGTCAGGCTTAATACTAGAGCTGACGCTGCGGTGTCAGTTCCTTGCCCGGCTTCTGCCACGTGTTGACGCTGCGGCGTCAAGCTTTATAGCGAGATCAACGCTGCGGCGTCAGACCCTTTACTCGTGATGCTGCGACGTTATGTTGAGGCTGTGGCGCGACGACCTTTCGGCTGTGATGCTGCAGCGTCACTTACTGCCGCTGCGGCGTGACGAACCAGAGTTCGTCTTCTCCGATCCGTTTCAGCGATTTTCTTCAATTTTAAACCATTAAAATCGTTCTACTCAGCATGTATACTCAATATTAACCACATATTACTGTTAATTATAAGTTTTATACACCAATTTGAGGAATTAATTTCCAAGCATAAAGCAAAGCTTTCCTAACACTGCGTAACGAAGGTATACTACAATAAGGCTTACCTTCTAGACTTAGCTGCTGTTCTTCTCTTCCTTCCGTAGTAGATAATGAAATCAGAGATCATTCGCGTGCCCACTCCCTTCCTTTCGATTTTCCTTCCCTCCCAAGCTCTCAATTTTTCTTTCAGTGGATTTTACAAAGTCAGTACCATTGAAGGAGGAGTCGAGGTCCTAATTTATAGAAAATTCAAAAACCAGATAATGCAATTGCCCAATTTGGTTAACCAACATGAAGAGGAAGAAGACGATGGGCAATGCAGCTGATCACGCAATAGGCTCAAGTCTATACGCGGTTGGGAAAAGGACAAAAAGAAGGGATGGGACTTGCACTGTTCATCTCCGGCTTAATTTAATCCCATTCTTGCTCTCTCTCTCTCCCTCAGACTACGGTAAAAGTAAATGGGATATGTCCCATAATCAATGTCTCATGCTACAAGTTAATTAAATAAATTTAACTAGTCAATTATTATTTATTTACTAACAGAACTATTAAATATTATTAATTGTATTATCCTTATTAATTAATAGGTAATATTAATTAATTTACTATATTCAAAGTAATTGAATATTTAATACTTAATTATTCATAAATTTCTATATATTAAATAACCTAGGGTAGTCCATTAATTTAAAAATTCTATTACTGAGACTCCCTTTAAATTAATTAAATATCTATTCTCACACTATATTCAATTAAATTGAATATTTAATTAATCGGCACTTTATCAATTCTTTCAACATTAAAACTGTAGGGTTAGTTCACTAATTTAATTAAACCATTAGTGACTCCCCTTAATTAATCCTAGCAGTTACGCGAAATTATATAATCACATAACCAATTAAATACACAAGATTTTAAATAATCATACGAAACTAACTCATTGAAAATTAAATTTATATTTAATTAATAATGGAGTTTAAAAATTCACGGTCATTATAAATTCTGCATTTACTCTTGTGATTAATTAGTTTAGTAATTTTAATTCTTAAAATTGCAACCATTGTTCGTAGTTTAAATAGGATTAATTGAGTTAAAGTTTGGTAATTGATAAATATTAATTTATTTCCTCGTGGGAACGATATCCTTGCTTGCTAAATATTACAAATGAACGCGTATACTTGCGTGTAAATGCTAGTAAAAAACATAGGCAATATTATGGAATCACATTAATTGGGCATTTTTTTAGATGAGTTGGACATCCATTTAAAGTCAAATTTTAAAACGAAGTCGAACAATAAGTCGGTTTTCACAAACATCACAATAATTCACCCAAAATCACATAATTCTAATTTTTAAAAATTGTAAAAAATTTCAACATCGACAAACATAAAAAAAAATTTATACTAAAATAAATAAATTCATTGTGCCACAATAACGATGGCTCCAACAAAAATTTTATATAGTTTTAATGTTGTCGCATGATTAATAAAGACATCTTCTTAGGCTCCCTGAAAATTATGTCGTTTTTTTAACGATTAGACTTAATGGCATGACTCATAAATAATTATAATTTTCATCATTGTATCTAAACCATTGAAAAGTAAACATATTTTTTTAGAATTATAAACTATATTGCCTAAAATTAATGACTTCATTAGTAATAGACAAACAATGCTCACAAACAAACCCATAATTACACACCGAGATCTACGAAGAACATGCACACAAAAATGAATTTTTTTTTAATAGAACTTCCATTAATGAAAAAAAATGGTATGTTACACAATTTCTTTGTCAAAAACCATTTGACCACAAACTTCATTATTATAATTCTTTTTCAATATTATAAAGTTCTTATACAGACATACACCCAAAAACAAAGAACTAATACTTTCACATACAAACACAGAAAATGAAAGGCCATAACAATAAATTTGCACCGCCCTTACATGATTGTACATCCTTGTGGATTTTCGTCACTGAAATGATCACTATTAACACAACAACTTTTATTTTTACCATAATCATACCACCGATACTTGTACCCGTACCCGTACCCATATCCAACATAACATGGGCCTGGTGGTTGTGGCACAGGTCTTCCATATCCATGATAACATGGACCACCACCATAACCTTCATAACATGGCCTACAACATACTCCACCTGGGGTCGGGGGTGAGGCCAGGCCGGGGTCGGGGTCGGTGCCGGGGTCGGGGCCGGTGCTGGGGTCGGGGCCGGTGCCGGGGTCGAGGCCGGTGCCGGGGTCGGGGTCGGTGTCGGGATCGGGATCGGGGCCGGTGCCGGGGTTGGGGCCGGTGCTGGGCTTTTGGGATTCCTTAATCTCAATACTCTTGATTACCTTCTGACCCTTGCAACAAAGTTTGTCACGCATCGTCTTTGGGTTGCAGCATACTACGGTGATCGTCACCGTATTTTTTTTCACATCATATTTCTGGTCTCTTATTTCTTTTGTCCCAAAAAAAACCGACACCCCATTCAATGAACTTAGTTCTCAATTTCTCATCCAATAAAACAAAAGTAAAAAACCATATTAATTATTAATCAAAAGTAAAACAAAAGTAAACGCTATGCACATGATAGTAAATTATTTTTAAAATATATTAATTATTGATTTCTAAAAATACTCTTTATGTCTCGTATTGAATGTCCTATTTTTATATTAATAACTATTTTTATTTTATTTTTTCACTTATACTCTCATAATCTTTTTACTTAACTTTTGTTGGAAACTAAAGAACTGATTCATGTGGGAAGGAGTAATTAATGTTGGGGTCATAGACAAGTGAATGACTATTTTAAATAATAAGTAATTCAAAAGGGCAATTTAGGTTAAAAAAATTATTAATCAACGCGCCGAAACTAATTAGGACGTTTATTTTGAGACAGATGGAGTATAATATAAGAAAAAAATAGATAAAGATAATAAATATAACATCACCACTAAATTTAAAAATTGTCAAGTAATTTTCTTTTGCAACGTTTGATAACTGTTCTAAAAATTAGTGGTGATGGAAACTAAGAGTATAAAAAAATATTCATTTTGAGAGACCAAAAAATTTAAAAATAACTAATTTTTACTTTCCCTAAATAATATAGATAATGCCACGGTGCCCGAAAATTTTACAACACATGCATTTTCGAGTAATATGAGAATGAAATTTTTGTGCGCTAATGATTTATCCAAAGTCCTTTAAGTGCGTGCTTCTGGAGTTAAAAGTATTTATGGAGTATATTGTAGAAGTCCCTAGAAAAAGTCATTGGTATAGAAAGCAAAAACAAATTAAAAAAATAAACAAAAAAGCATAAAAATAAAAACTCCCCCCAATTCGAAAAATATAAGGAAAAAAGAAATATGTGACTTGCCATAATCAAACTTAGTTATAAATTTGGCTTAAAATGTTGTAGTATTTCGTAGTAAATAGTGAAATTAATGTATGTAATGCGCCATTAATAAAAATGACGAAAACACAAAGATGTCATTGATGAATAAGTATATCTATAGTTAAGCTTGATTATGGTAATTCTCGTATCCCCAAATATAATCAATATTGACTTTTGTAAACTTAGTTTGAGATATTTCAAATTCAAATTCGATATCAATTATTTTAGTTTTAGATAATAAAATTAAGAAAATTGTAAACTATCCAAATGTACAACTAATTACAAGATTTGATTGTTTCCGGTAATTAAATGAATCAAATTTATTTTTAATTTGAAAATATTTTAAATTGACTTTAAAAAGTTAAATTTGATTCTATATTATAAAACAGAGGGACTACTTCTTACTATTTGTTTATGATTTATGAAGTGTTTGGTGCGTTTGGATCTCTAAACGCACTTGAGAATTTTCTTATTTTACAAACAATTTATTTTAAATACAATTTATTTAATTCACAAACATACGGCTCGAACAAAAATTATTGTGTGAGTTTAGACTTCCAACCATAAAAAATGCTATCACAATAATTGCTATAAACGTTGGTATCCGATAAGTAAAACAGTTAAGGGACTCACGAGGAAATTTGCAAAGTAGTTTCTTGACCTTCTTGTAGCAGCAAGAACACTCCAAGTCTACCTTCAGATTCAGAACCATTACCGTCACCTGCTGAATAATTTGTTGGTATATATATATAGCAGAAAGAATTTACCAATCAGTACAATCAAATAAATGATAAATGTATATAACTTTTTTATCACCGTAACAAATTATAATTTTAATATATTTCAATCAAATTATCGTTCTAAAAAAAAAACAAAAACTTAAATGATCAAAATGAAAAACAGAAAGCCAACTCGTGAAAACGAAATCGTTATCGAAGGGATAATTTGTGTACCTTCTCAGCCATAGATGTGAATTGGGAGTGATCAGATCGGTAATTCACAGGTTACAAGTGGGGTGACAGAAAAATGAGTAGTGATAGAAGTGTATGGAGTTTGCTTAAGGAAGACGAGCATCTATATTAGACTCCCATTGACCATTGTCCTAATATTATGAAAAGTTGTTGATTACCAATTTAACCTCCTCATTTAATTTAAATATTAATAATTATATTAAGAAGAAATTGTTAAGATTTAATTATGTGGGTTAAGATGGTCCAAAAAAATACTTCATCTGTCTGAAATTAAATGTCTAGTTTTAATTTTTTTTGAATCAATTTGACCATTTTTAAAACTAATTTTTATACTATTTTAGTTGAAGTAAAGGTTAAGAAATTATAATCAAAGCAAAGTATATACTCCCTCCGTCCCTTATTATTTGTCTTTTTAGAGGTGAATACACATATTAAGAACAACAATTAATACCGTGTTTCTTAGCTAAAAATAACTTTAAATGTCAATATTGTTCTTGTATGAGAAACAAAGAGTGTTATTTATTGGGCAGAAAATAGTGAGAGAATCAAAGTTATATTTAATATTTAGGGTAATATTGAAAACTAATAATTAATGCTTAATTGAAATTCTGAAATAACAAATATTAAGAGACAAAAATACTTTTCTAAAATAACATTTAAAAAGGGACGGATGGAGTACAATTTACTATCAACCTTATTTTTTATAATTTAAAAATATATTTATATATGTTTAATTATTAATTAAAAAATAATCAATTTGACTAAAATAAGTCAAAATTGTGCATTTAATTAGGAAGGTACGGAGTACTATTAAGACATTAAATTTTGTCTTAGTACGTTATGATTTGATAGAACTAGAAATGTTAGTCCTATTATCCCACATGGACAAAGAAATAGAGGTAGGGACACAATAGTTATTGGTATTATCATATAATTACTTGAAATGCAAATATTATGTGAGATGTGTAATTATGTTTTCCACCTTAACGGTACATCAATTAAGTGGATAAAAAACTATATTAAGGAAAAATTGTTTATATTTAATAATATATATTTTATTAAATAAAATTATGATGAAATATTATTTTAGTTAAAATAATTTTTAATCAAAATGAGATATAGAAAGAAAACTCTATATCTATATTTTTATTTTCTATATTATTTCTTAATTTAATAATGAGAAAAACAAAAATAATAATTTAGAGTATAAGTTGATCGATATATGAAGTTCAAAACCCGTCATTTATATTTTATAGATTGAATACTATTAATACCATTTTTGCTTTATTTCTAACAAATATTATATGTTTGATAATAATTTGTTTAATATAATATTTGCCCCTCTCTCACGTCTGAAGCGGCTAAAACCATCATTCCCTAATAGTGAGAAGCTCTCAAAACCATTGAAACCAAAGGCCTTTGGCCCAATGGTATGACTCGCCTCATGGGTTCCATGAGGTCGAGGGTTCAATCCTTGGTGGCAGCAAGGAGGGTGTGTGTGGTGTGTGTCAACAAATAGCAAAAAAAAAAAAAAAAAAAAAAAACCATTGAAGTTTTCACATGATGACGTGATAAATTCTCATATTTATATGGTCATCACAATTTTCACATGCATATTTAAAAATTTTATATGATCATCTCACATGTAAGAGTAGTATAAGTCTCATCTTTATGTTAGAGAATCGCTATGAAAATATTAAATATACGTATAAAAATATTATTTTCCTATCTATATTATTAAGAAAGAGAAAAAAATTAATCGCTACTCTTGAAGTCGTGAATATAACTTACTATAAATTGATTAAAATTTCTCTTTGACATTCCAATTTTTTTTTCCATTTCCTCCCAAAAAAATCCTATCTTTTCACCACATTTAATTCCTATAAACCCATAATTTTTCTCTAATAATTTTTAATTGCACACACAATTTGTAACAATGTAACAAGAACACTAGAATATTGAGAGAAGATAACCTATAGTTATAATTGGAAAGAAGGCTTCTAGCTCTTTTTTCACCATTTAAATTTTGATCGTGTGATTAAAAATTAAAGAATACAAACAACTGTTTAATATATTTTGAAGACATTTTCTAAACTATACTTGCAGACGCGCAAAAGGACGTGAAATATCAAGGGATAATTGATGAAGTTGTCAGTAAACATCAAGATGTTAGATGGTGGCATATTGAAAAAGAAAAATAAAAAAAATCGGCAATTTAATGGTGTGGACTGTGGTGTCCTATTATTGCTGACCCGTTACTCTCCCCCATTTGCATGTGCTCGATAGACCCACCTCACCTTCCACAAAAAAAATAAAAATTAATAAATTAATAAATTTATCTAAGAAGGTACTGCCTACTCAATTTTAATGACTAAGATTGGGTCATTCTTTTAATTTTTTTGAGCTTTAAATTAATTAGTTTGGGCTACTAATTAAAATAGTTTGGGCCATATTAAAGTAGCATAGTCCAATACATTTATTTTACCTTACCCTAATCATTTAATTAGGGTTTCTAATTCACTCATTTTAAATTTTATAAGGAAATAACTACCCATAATTTTTTTGGTGAGGAAAATGGAGCATAATGAAACAAAGGCTTGGCTAAATTTCTCACAGTACAGGAAAAGCTGTCCGAGTCTTTGACACCGAGAAAGCGAAGAATGGGGAGGGAAATCAAGAAAGGGAAAGAAGAAGAGAAGGACCACCATAAAGAATTAAAAAATGAGGATAATTATGAACCGAGAAGAGGAGACTGAGACTGAGACTGAGACTGAGTTAAAAAATGTATAGATAAAAAGATGCGAGGGGATCTCAAGAAATAGATTAGTAAAGTAGAGGTGAGAGGAAGAAGAAGATAAGAAGCGGAGAGATTGTACCTAACAATATCCCAAACAAAATTAGTTGTGTTTGTTCAGTTCCTAACAGCTCTTATCATCACAATCATTCATAATCACGTGTCAATGACAACTTTAAATTACTTGCATGTATTAATAATTACTGATTCTGAATATTTTGAATTGACATCTCTTGATTAATCCCCCTCTCCTCATTTGATGCTACGAACTTGGACCACAATTCCTCCAATCTTGAATTATAATCTTTTCTTTCATCAAGAAGAAAAAGACGCGTAAAAAACCAAATAATCATTCCAGGCTAGATGTTGAAATAATGAAATATGATGACAAACTTAAAGACATAATGTCATTTTATAAAATTATAACTAAAAAATAAATTATTTTGTAGAAAAATAAATTGGACAAATGGTATTCTTTTTGTGCAGTAAAAAGAGTAATAAAAAGAAAATTAAATCTATTGTATGAGATTGTGCACAGCGAGTTCGATTATATTTATGGGAGTGAAGAACAATCTCACTCGCTAGACCTCAGTTTACAGTGTCTCATTATTTTAAGAATAGAGAGAATATTAACATATATATTCGCTTCGTCTCCAAAAAGATGAAAAAAATATAATTTACACACATATTAAGGAAAAAAAATTAAAAAAAATTTGAAATTTATTTTTAGTAACCCCACGAGATTATATAAAGTGATGAATATTTTTATTTTTTTTATATAAATAAATTCTATTAAATGACATAATTATCTTTTATTTTTTATAGTTTATCTCATTTTTTTAGAGTAAAAAAATATTATACTTTTAATTATTATTTTGAAGACGAATAAAATATATATATATTTTTAATATTTTTGAATTTAAATAAAATAGTAATGTAAAAATTTGAGCATTAACAAATGGGTGACACTTGTGGCCTAATTGTTTCCTTGTACACACCAACCAATGAGTGTGAACCTCATATCCTGTCGACCAAAAGTTTTGTAATTTATTGGATGACAAAAAGTTTTAAAAAATGATTGATGGTGGATGATACAATTGGAGGTCATAAGTCTCTGTGTGCATTTTCTTCATTACTTTTGATATACTCCATCCCTTTTCAAAATTATCGATTGATATATTTTTAAACCGATGGTTTTAATCAATTTTTTTTATAATATATTTAATATTTATTAAAAAAATATAATAATGATGATATAATAATATTCAATATAATTAGTGTTTAAATAATTAATAATGGCATGTTAACAAAATTATATAATTTTATTATAATTAAAAAATAAAATATAGATTTAATATATCAATGCAATGCTGTCTCCCACCTAACCATTGTGTACGATTTTCTTTTGCTTAGCTTTTTATTTTTAGTGTGTGAATCAGTGAATGGACTATGGATGGAGTGTTTCATTTTCACTAAAGTTTTATTTCTGTGGCGCACTTTAATCTGGTCTTTCTCTTCCTCAGAGACTATTTCTGTAACATTTGCAGGGACGGGCGAATTTAGGACATAAGAAATCTTTTCAGCCATTAGGTATTCTTTAGCGAGCCACGTTCAGTGTACTTATTCTCCAATAAGCACCTACATACTTGCTTTAGTGTCTCCACACAAATGATTATGAAATCAATCATCCTCTTCCTAAGAACAAGCAACGTATGTACTAATCTATCCGGATTCACTAATCCCCTTTTTTAGTAATCCAACGATTAGGAACGATTTTAGTTTGTGAGCTATCTAGAATTTAGATCTCATTAGCATGATCATCATTTTTGTCTTAAATTTTATGTTTTCTATTTGAGACTTTTGAGTGTACGTGCATGTTCTGTTATGATCTTCAATTTCAATGGCCATAAGCAGGTTGGTTTGCAAAAATTGAAACGTACATACAATAACATGTATAAATAGTAGAAACATGACATAAATCATATTTAAATTTTTTTGTATTCTCAGGACTCACTTTAAAGCGATATTATTGATTGAAGAATGATAAAAAATATACCTTATGAAAATGATACAACTCTTTCACCAGATCTTCAAGTTCTAATCCTTTGATCCTCCGCACTTCTTCAAATCCACGGATCAATATTAGCAACTCTGTGTGTGTAGCAGCGCTATAAAGGTGATCCACTAAGAGATTATTGATTGAAAAAGTAAATTTAGATTTCTTCAAAACTTGGGTGGCTAACCCTAATTTTTTCTCACTCTCTTCTAACTCCTTAAGTTGTAGAGAACTGTAAAATACCAATGACTATTAGGATATTGTCTCTCTAACCCCAATCTATCATAAACTTTCTCCTTATATAGACTAATTCTCATCCTAAACTCTTTAGGACTTGGAGTTTTAATTCAATCCTTAAACTATTTAGGAACTAAATTATTTATAACAATATTAATTTATTATTAGTTTTTTTTTTTCAAATACTTAATTATAAATATTAAACTATTTAATTTATTACACCATAGTATAAATTAAATATACTTAATTTATTATTATCAAGTCAATTACTTATATATATAATATTTCTCTTTTATGGTGTGACCTTTTAGGTTTAATATTATACCAGTAGTAGAATAAATAAATTAAAACTATTCTAATACTATTTATAATGAATTACACTCTTATAATTCAAATATAAATAAATAATATTTATTTTACATCATGAGTGACACCTCTCAGCATACCATGACTATCCAAAAAATATGAAATAAACATTTAATCACAAAGAACCTATTCAGTAAATAATTACCGTACAATTCAATCCCTCTACCATACAATGTTCTGATCAAATATAAAATATGAAATTACTGCCAAGTTTTATTTATTTAATCATATGCATTTCGATTCTAAAATATATAACTCTGGTTAATGTAAATTAGAAATTCCTTTCTAATTTTCATTCACCATGGCTAAGAATTTCTAAGTTGTCACTTATCGAACGCATAAGACATTTTTTCCCTTTACTAAAAGTGATAAATCCTTTGCGTTTTTTGGCTAAATTTAAATTATATTGCAAAGAGGAAAAATACAAGAGCTAATGGGCATTGTAACGACCCCAAAATTTATACAATTTAACCCTCAACTTCGGTCGTTATTAACACATCAAACTTCTGTTAATATATCACCAATCGATGACATAATCATAAAAATGCGGCATAATTAAAATTTTTCTATTACAATCCCAAAACTTTTAACCTTTACATCTAAATATCTTAGAATCATGTTAATAATAGGATTCGCCTTAACGAACTTATTATAAAAGTTTTCATCTCAATACAAACTTTACAACTCAACATAATTACATTGATCAAACTCTTAACATAATACAAATAATAACTTCAACTAAAAACAGTTAATCTTCATGCATCATCTTGATCAATGTCATTCAGGTAGCACTTAACGTTACCTTGATCCTTAACCTGCAAAAATAGTTATTTGCAAGAATGAGCTCGACAGCTCAGCGAAATCTAACAGTTTTCATGCTTCACGTAGCACATAAATAACATACTCACCTTATAAAACATAAACATCTGAATAAACATAACTTTCATGTTGTACATCATATATCAAATAAAGATTGAATTCCATATTCAATCAGCGTTCTTTACTCAATCAGTGTAGTCATAAATTGACCATCACATTTGGTACTTACGACATAAATAATACATCATGTTTTTCTTTACAATATAAATTAAAACAGTTAATCATCGAGTTCACATAACAATTAAGAACTAAAAAGACTTGTCTGGCTCGTAGATTACCAATTACCATAAACAACTTATAACAATTTGCGCCTCACGTATCCTACACAATATATAAATTATGCACATCATTTATTAGTCACATATCAACGTTTAGTAACCGTTTAAATAACTCTACTCTACATTCCTTAATCTTTCCTTTTAATCGGTACACAATATTTAGTGTTTAAGTCCCGTTAGGACTCCTCATTAACCATACAGTTTATTAACAACAACCTCCTTTCTCATTACGTTCCATTTTAATCGATACTTAACATTTAGTTAAGTAATTAAAGTTTACATACACATTGCATTATAAATATATTAGGCTTATTCAATTCAATTAGGAATGTTAAATAGCATAAAAATATGGCTTAGCAATTAAACAACATTATTATACCTCACGAACATCAAACTTAAGTTTTATATAACTTACTAAAACACAACCTTTAAAACATCATTTGTTTTTATTAAACCTCATGTAAATATTTTAAAATTGAAAATAATATTTATTTTATTTAAACACCGCGCCCCAGCGCGATGTTTCCTCTTCAACATCTCAAACTCCCACAACCCAAACAAGGTTATCTATAAACATTAACCAAAGTTCTATCTTATACTGTTTTTGTTTTAATCCTAACTCGTTCGTTACTTATCCGTTTTTATCCATCCTTACGTCAAATTAAATTTTATTAATTCTACTTTCAGACCACCATGGCCCAAACCTTGGGTTCCTTTTCAATTAAAACAGATTTTCATGTTTTTCAACTTAGGTCAGAAAGTATAATTTTTCTAACCAGCCGTACAAAATAATTTCTCAAAAATAGCATACTGCATGAAAATGGATCAAACTCACGAGTACAACAAGAAAACTTCAATATCTACAACTTTGCAATTTTAAGTTTCTTCAAATTCCAAACACACGAATTTATACGAATTTTACAAAGTCAGAAACCGTAACAGATTTTCTGCTTCAGCAGACTGTAAATGTTCTAAACCAGCCTCACTAAATCAGTGGCTACGGACAAACCAAAAGGAATTTTTGTGCGATTCTTATTCCTATGTTTACCTTACTTCCATACCTTTAATTTGATATATAGCCCATTCTCTAACTCCTAAAACTCAATTTTATATGATTTTTACAAAAAAAACGGGTTGGTTACTCATTTTCTGCGAATTTGTTCTTCAACTTCTTCTTTTAAAACAAAAACCCAAATTCGATTACTCCAATTCATGTAAAGATGATACATAGTAGATTATATATATATACACAAACACATATAACCTCATATCATTCATCAATTCGTGTAACCAACATGAACTTTATACAAAAACTTAAGAAAACATAGTGAAGAACCAAAAATATAAAAATTACCTCTTTGATTCCTTCCTTAGTTTGTATAGATGGTAGAGAGGTTTGATTATTCATCTTCTTGATTCCTAGAATTCTTCTTCCTCTTCCAATTCTACAGAAATCTCTCTTAATTTCTCTCTTTCTCTTTTTTTTTCTCTTTCTTTCTCTCTTTTCCTTTCTCTGTATTCTTAGTCTTAGGCTTAGGAAAAGAACGTAAGAATAAAATCCCTCCTTCAGTTACTAGAAGGCTTAAGGTTTAGTCAATTACAAAATACCAAGGGTCTAGGCCACGTTTGGCTAGAACAAAAAATAATAATCTATTTTTCTCTTTATTTTAATATTCTTCTTATTATATGGTATACTTGTCACATCTTATTTAATTACACTTATTTTATTAATAAATCTAATTAAATTTTACTAACAAAATTATAATATCTAATTAAACAATTATAATTTTTATTTAATAAATCATTAATCTTCTAATTTAATTATTTAATTAAATTATAATATTACCATTCTATTAGCGTAATAAAATACGCACCAATTATAAAATCATTTAATTTACTCAACATCATTATACTTAAATAATTTATTTCATAATAATTTTCATCAAATATTTATTCTATTTAATAAATATCACAGCTAAAATATTTATTTTATTTAATAAATATCACAGCTAAAATATTTATTTTATTTAATAAATATTTAACTATTTACGAAATTCGTCATCGAATTACATTAACATATTACATATATATGTAACGTCTCGCTTTCTCATTTTATTGAAACAAATATATGTTTACATTAATTCACTATTTTAATTAAGTGAATTAATCTCCTCTTTTATGAAACTTAATTCATAATCTCTATTGCCGTTCAAGGCTTAATATTCAAATTATATTATTGCATAATATAATTTTTAACTTAATAATATTCAGTTAATATCATTTTTGTAACAATTTCATTTATTATCTTCGATGGTTTAATAAACTATTAAACCTCATTTTTCTAATGTAAATAAATATTTCTCTTCTATATTCCACTTAATCTTTTCACACCAAATCACATATTTCACAATATATATCACATACTCAAACTCAAAACATCACATAATAAGAATTTTATTCGCTAAATTCTTATTTAATAATTCTTGAAAATTCGGGTTATCACAAGCATACCCCAGTAAACATAGTGGGATCATCATTCAATAATGATGCACTTACTATACAAATAGAGACCCAAAAAACAAAGGTTAAAGACCCCATCTAATTAAAGTATTATCTAATTTTTTTCTTTGGAGATATTTGCCATAAGTTTCAAGCCTACATTTAATGGTATGTAAAATTAGATTCGTACGAATCTGGGCAGGGATGTTGGGCTTGCCATGGACTTGAGAATTCCTTTTAGTCCAGATAAGGATTAATGAAACATAAATAATTATAGATTGAACAAATAAAATAATAACTAGGTTATTTTATTTGTGGACTAATCAAGTATGATTAATGATTAAGAAAATTATTTAAAGAGTGAGCAATATTAACAAGTAAAGTAAGAAAACTTTATTTGCGTAACGAGACATGGATAAATAAAATAAGGTGTGAACAATTAATTAAACAAGTAAAATAACAAAGAGATTATTTTATTTGTAAGTAAATAGAATAAATAGAGCGATGAACAAAGAAATAATTAGTTAAATAAAGTAAGAGTCGATTTATTTGTGAGTCTTTATTGTATGAGACTAGTAAGTTAGATCAATTAGATTTATATTTGGGGGTTAATGGAGATTAACTGATAGATGATTATGATGAACATAGGTTGTTCAAATGATAAGGAGTTAAGTTGGAAAGGGTCAACTACTTAGGCAAGTTCCTAGACTTGTATTCTTATTAATCGTACGAGTAAAATAGTTAATAGAATGATTCCTATTCTATCAAAATTCATGGAGATTATTATTTGTACCTTGAGACCTGATTTAAATCATGATTATATTCTTAAATGATTCTTTGAATCCTGTTGCAAACATTGAACGTATTAATTGTTCCTAAATATGTTGAGAAGAGAGTTTATGCCATTTGATTCGGCTAGACCAATATCCATGAGTTAGAAAGCATTCCAAACCAATTGCTTTGACATGAACTCTTATAATCTGCTGAGATAAATAACCCTCATAGAAGGGAAAACTATACAACGTCAGGAGACCGACACGCGTGCGAACAATATGTTTGAGTCTTATGCATAACATAGAGTACTTTAGGCTGATCGCCTATTGTGCTTGTTTATATCAAGGATTATTAATGAAATACTGTTAATTCCAACAGGAGTTCATGGTCCATATCGACCACTCAGTGTTAAATATTTATTAACTTGGAAATATTAAAATCTTTGAATTCTTCTAATAATCCTTCGATCCATAGTGACTCATCAATAGTAGTAAATAACAGAATTGGAACTATTGAAACTTACTTTGTTCACAATCTACATCTTTAATTTCCTGAGCTATCAATGATTATTATACCCTTTGAGATTTTAAAACTTTACGCATGATCGCTCACTTTATTTACTGTTATACTTGCTGAGCAAACTTGTTGCTCACCATTGCTTTCCTTAAACATTTCAGTTAAAATGGAACGAGGCGAAAATTTAAGAAAAGATAAGGGCAAAGGCAAGGTTACGAAATAGCTTTGTTTAACTATGTTAGGATATTGTTCTCTATATATATTAAGACTTATAACTACTGTGAACTAGGTTGTGATATTTATTAGTAACAGTTTCGAGACTTGGGACATGAATATTTATGTTATATCATTGTAAATATTTCTATTATTCCACTATGAGTTGTTAATAGTATCATGCATGAGTTGGATCGTGAAGCACCAGATTCGAGGTACATGTATCTGAATTTGGGGGCGTCACAATACACAAAATTATTTTCAAATAATTCTCATTTCAATAATAATAATCTTTTAAATTTCCCAGGTATTACAGCAATAACAGTTGCATTAACCTCCTTTAACAAACATCTATGGGTGAAGAAGAATTTGACAACATTTATAAAGTCCTCACTAATAATATCCCATGTGTTCAGGAAGAAATTGACATTGAAGCCGTCTGGACCTAGACTCTTATTAAGCTTCATGGATTTTAGAGTATCATAGATTTCCTCTTTTAAGACAAGCTTAGTCAGATGGAGAGCATGCTCATGTGTAACAACCTTTCTAAACAAGGTAGATCATTTGTTAATCATTCACCTACCTCTATGTACACTTTATTATGTCCGAACATACCCTATTATTTACTCTAAGAGTTTTAAGGAATATGACAAAGTATAACTCAGAATACACAAGGTACTATGATGATCTCAAGTCCAAGAATCACTTGTACTACTATCACTATAGGAACTTCTATTGACAGGCGAGTAAAACTCCATTAGTTGTTCCTTTAAGCGAGTCATGTTCAATGAACTTATTCTCCAATAATCACCTACATACTTGTTTTAGTGTGTCTCCACACAAATAATTATGAAATTAATTATTCTCTTCAAAAGAGCAAGCATAGTATGTACTAATCTATCCGAATTCAGTAATCCCACATTAGTGATCCCACAATTAGGAACGTTCTAGTTTTGAGTTATCTAGATTTTAGATCTCATTAGCATGAGCTCATCATGATTCTAAAAGTATTGCTGCAAAACAATGGGTTTATCTCAATTAATTCAACTAATTAAACACGGATAAATAAATGCATTTAAATGAACAATTTTTTTACTAATAAATGAATAATATTACAAAGTAAATGCTTATCACATCCTATATGATTGACTTGAGGGCATACTACTTTCATGGCATATGTTATACACTGTACTACAACCCCTTTTTTTGGGTATTTTTAAGGCATTCTATTACGTGGTCGTACTACAACTAGTTATGTTTGTTTGAGGGAACTAGGCAGACCCCACCCGTTACGCGCAAGAATTTTTATACTTAATAATTCAAATTTAATTATTTTATTAGTTTTGAAATATATAATTAATTTAAAACTTTTATTTTTTTAAGAAATTCAAAATTAATATGAATTTATTTAATTTTGAACAATACAAATATAAGAATTGTAGACTATCTATAAATAATATTCCTTCTGTTCCCAAAAAGATGACTAAATGTTCAAATCTTTTTTGTCCCTAAAAAGAAATACTGCTTGCAGTTCCTCTTCCAGTGTCCCGACTTATTACAATGGTAGCATATTCCTTTGCTATTAAGATCAACTTTCTTATTATCCTTTCCTTTCGCCTTGCCCTTAGCCTTCTTCTTTTTCTTCTTTTTAGAAGATACCTTGGGCCTCTTCCTTTTCTTGGAAGAATCATCCACTAGTAAGACTTGGTTCTTATTAGATGAGAAGTGATCTTCAGCAGTTTTCAGCATATTAAGTAACTCAGGAAAGCTCACGTCCAACTTATTCATGTGAAAATTCACGACAAATTGTGAGAAGGTGTCCGGGAGTGACTGCAAGATCAAATCTTGACTTAACTCCCCATCCATTACGAACCCTAGCTGTCCAAGTTGTTCAATCAGATTGATCATCTTTAGGACATGAGTCTTAACGGTAGTGCCCTCGATCATCCGAGATCGGAAGAGCTTCTTAGATATCTGATATCTAACAGTCTTACTTTGCTCACTATACAACTCCTTGAGGTGCAGCAATATAGTTGGAGCATCCATAGTTTCACGCTGACGCTGAAGCTTGTTACTCATGGATGCAAGTATGATGCATTGAGCCAAGATTGCATCATCTTACCACTTTCTAAAAGTTGCAATCTCTTCCTTAGAGGTTGTTTCTGCAACAGTTGCAGGGACGGGCGAATTTAGGACATAAGAAATCTTTTCAGCAGTGAGAACAATTCTCAAATTCCTTAACTAGTCCGTGTAATTCGGTCCGATTAGTTTATTAGCATCAAGTATGCTACGCAGTGATAGTGAGTTTGACATTTTTCAAATTCTGCATGTGAAATAGACAATATTTTAGCATACATTCATTTTATTAATTACAAAAATAAATTAGATCTTTATTTAAATTGGTATCTCCCACTATTTTCATCAAAATATATTACCCTCTTCGTATAGTTCGACAAATCTAATTAAAGATTTTCTAGTGAGAATAAGGATCCCATTTCAAATGTATATAGCCTTGTGTGTGCACAACAAACTATATATAAATAAATAGGTAGACAACTATCGTCAATTACATCACCATGTAACTCCTTGTATTTTTCCTTTTAGTTTATAATGGTCAAGTGTGTGCACATCCAAACTAAAATAATCTAAGTTAAGTCAAACCCAACATTTTCATATAAGTGAAGAGAAAAATACAGCCCTTGTGTGTGCACAACAAAGCGGTAATGTTCAATTCCTTTATAAACATCCAATGTAATAAAGCAACATCTTAAATATTTAATACTTGCCTTGTGTATGCACAACAAACTCATATTAAATATTCAATACTCTATCGCTTTACCATGCTAGAATGCGACGTTCAATATTCCAAATATCTTTGAACGTTACAACTTAATATAATTTCTTTGAGGGTTTATTATTAATTTTCTCATCTTATTTAGCGCGCATGCACACACACACACACACACACACACACATATATATATATATATATATATATAAAATACGCGTCATATTATTTAACATGCGAAGCATGTTGTATAATATATAATATATATTTATATATAGTAAACATGCACATATAGAATAATATATTATACTCGGATTGATTATGGACTTTTATTCTAGTTTGGTTTACTAGAGCCACCAAGTGAACCAAAAGGTCAAACCTAGGGTGATAAAACTGAATTTAAATATAACTATTACATTTAAATCCCAGGCTTCATTACAAATAGGTCTTTAAGCGCTCCTTGCTCATTTGTTTCCAATTCTTCAAAATTATTCTAACTAATCCTATTACATAAACTATTTACAATAAATAGAAACCTTGATCAACAGTCAAGGGGAAGTGTACATAGGAGGAAGATATAATTTACATCAAGAAAAACTAGAGAAGACGAGGTACGCATACCCCATTTATAAAAACCCATTCATTCAAGCATCCTCTAAAATAAATTCAATCACACATTGGTCAATAATCCATAATCAATCCCTATTTATTATCATACATATCTCCATATGCATCAATAAATAACATTAATCTCATGAATAATAAAACCATTCCATATATGTATTGATATCATTTAATGGAAAAAATTTTGCTAATTTTTAATTTTGAAACAAAATAAACTCTTTTATTTTAATCAAAAATTAAATCAAAATTAAACTCCTTTAATTTTAGCAACTTAGAATTCTATTCTAGATAAAATAAAATCTTTATTTTAAACTTACTCTAATTAAATAAATTATTTAATTTAATTGAAGAAAAACAAAATTTTCAAACTCTGCAGACCGGCGCGGCCGCGCTCCAAAATGAACTAGGTGCAGCCGCGCTGCACCTCCAGAAACAATTTATAGGTTTGGGCGCGACCGCGCTCCAGAATTAATTGGAAGCGGCGTGGTTGCGCTGCATCGCAGATTCAGAATACTCAGTTTTGCCTAGAAAATTTGATCGAATCACATACTAATACATACATGGAATCATCAAAATCGACGATTAACACAAGGATTGGCTCTAATACCATTGTTTGGTTTGTATATTATGCAAGCATGCAATCAAATTAAGCGTGATAAAATTGAATTTTAAAATTTTTATACAAACAATCACCATGATCTTTCCTTGTACTTAATTATCAATTAAACGAAAGAGACAAAGATTGACAATTATACCCTCGTGAATCAAAGTTTCTTCGGGTATAAGTTCACTTCTAATTCCTTTGCATTCTCCTTGAAATCAACGGTGAAGTTCCTTCTTTTGATCAACATTAGCTACCCAAATGTTTGGCCTCTAGAGGTGATTCACCAAGGAATAATATCTATTCAAGAAGATGGTTGTTGGCAAAACTCTAGTTTCTATCTCTATAGAAATTGTAAGTACTCTCAACAATTCTAATGGTAGTGTGTGTAACCCTAATCCATAACAAGACTCCTCTTATTTATAGATATAGGTAACCCTCCTAAACTATTTAGGATTAAGTTATTTATTTTAATTAAACTCTTTTAATTAACTAAACTTCTAATCCAATTAGAAATTTATGAGAGTACTTTTATTAATTAATTCTCAAACCCTTTTAGGAATTAAATAATAATAATAATAATAATAATAATAATAATAATAATAATAAGACTCCTCTTATTAATTTATAATTAATATCTTCAAAATATTAAATAATAAATATTAAGCTATTTAATTTATTCTATCTCCATAGACTAAATTAAATACACTTAACTTATTATTACAATTATTCCATTTACTTCTTAAATAAATATTTTTCTTTTGCGGTGTGACCCTTTAAGTTCTCCATATTAAACAGCTTGTGAATAAATCAATTAGAACAATTCTAATCTTATTTAAATAAATAAATTAAACTATTTAATTTATTTAAATAAATAACATTTATTCTACAATAAGGGTAAGCCCCTTAGCGATCAACGAATTTTCAGATAATATAGATTTCAACATTAATCCCAAAAAGAACCTTTCAGTGAATAGTTACCGTACAATTCAATCTTTCTACCATACAATGTCCCAATTAAATATAAGACATGGAATTACTGTCAAGTCTTATTTTATTTAATTATATGTATTTCAATTCTAAAATGCACAACTCTAAATAATACAAATTAGAAACTCTTTTCTAATTTCATTATGTCTTGGCCAAGGACTACTAAGTTGTCATTTATCGAATCACATAGGACATTCACATCTTTTACTAGATGTGATAGATTCTTTGTTAAACATTCATCTATCTCCATGTACAACTTATTATACCGAATCATACCCTTTGATATACCCTAAAGGTCTTAAGGGACATATCAAAGTATAACTCATCATATACAAAATATTATGATGATCTCAAGTCCAAGGATCACTTGTACTACTATCACTAGATGAATTCCTATTGATAGACGAGTAAAACTCTATTAGGTATTCCTTAGCGAGCTACGTTCAGTGAATTTATTCTCCAATAAGCACCTACATACTTGCTTTAGTGTCTCCACATAAATGATTATGAAATCAATCATCCTCTTTGTAATGTCCGAGAATTTTTAAATATTGTATTGATTTATTTTAATATATGAAATTCATTTTATTAATGAATTTAATTGAACCCATGTAGTTATTATTAATTAATTACCTAAATATATGGTCCAATAATTTTTTTGGCATTAAAGGGGCTCATTAATAGTTGATTAAATTAGTGAGTTAACCCTAAGAGTTGATTCGCAAGAAATTTAGGAAAAAATTAATAAATAAATTCATTTCATTAAATAATTCGAATCAAGAATTATTGGTAAAACAAATATTTAACTAATTAATTGAATTAATTATTCAATTAAAATGATAAGAGCATAATGTTAGTTTGGACTGGCCCATTTCTTTTCCTTTTATTTTATTTGTTCAAGCCGGCCCAACCCTATTGGGTTGAGCCCAATCACTAAATCCAGTCGGCTGAAATGATCTCAAACGGGTCGAACCATTTTCTTTCTTTCCAGTCGGGTTGCTTCAATTGGGGCTGGGGGTATATCAGAACCAACGAAAGCAATTGGGAAAGAAAACCAAACCGAGAATCAAACCCTCAGACCAGCTAGCAACGGGAAGAAGGAATAGGGGTAGGCTTAGCCAAACCCAATCAATCGAGCCAAACCCAAGACCTCAATCAATCGGTCGGAGAAGGGGCAGGTGACTGGAGGGAGTGACGCCAAGCGCGCGCCGGCGACCGCACGAAGCAACCAGCGGTCGAAGGGGGAAAAAGCGTCGACGACCGAGCAAGCGCGGCAAGGACCAACGGTCCCAGAAATTCGGCGACACGACCGGCGAAGACGCGTGCGGCTCGAGATTTGGCCGGCCGGTGCTAGCTGTGATGGGATCGGTCGGTCACTGTCACTCGAGTCTACCGACGGTCCTTGATTAATCGAATGGGGTAATACCCAATTGATTTGGGTAGACGAAGCACTATAAATTGAACCCCCCCAAACCCCATAGCTGCCGATTTTCCCCTGTTTTGTGAGTCCAAATTAGAATAGAAATTTAAGGTTCAAAATTAGAGTGAATGTCCGGCTGGGTTGATTATCTTGGACGACGACGGAGGACAGCAATTCGAACCACCCGAAGGTATACCGAGCTATGATAGTTTAGGTTTGGTACAAATTTTCTTTCCTTATTTCCTTCTTCTGTACTTAGATTGGTGCTGCCAATTTTGTGGGTTGGTTTCTTTGAGAATTTTTCTGTAATTGGATTGGGTATTGCCGACTGTGTTGGTTGTGCTATATATATTGTGTTAGGTTTTTGTTTGAGTTTACAATTCTGCAATTAGGCTTTGTTGGTTGTATCAGTTCCTGTGATGGTTATAATATACCTTGATTTTGGAATTGTATCTTATTGATTTGGGTTTGAAATTTGGGATTCGTACTGTGTGTAAGTCTATGTTGATTAGGAACCTGTTGAACCTTAATGGTTCTGACCTTCGGATGTGTATAAGCTACTGTCAAACTTTGAAATGCCCATTTGGTGTCCAAATTTATGCCCAAATCAGGTTTTGGTTTCCCTTTTTGATATAATGATGATATGATGGTTACTGAGTGGAACTCAATAGGATTAAATGCATGTTTTGCTAAACTTACTGTCAATAATCGAACCTTGTCTGGTTTGGGTGAACTGCTCTATCAATATCAGTGTTGGGTAATGATTTTGTTGGTAAAACGAAATTAACTGGGATTTGATATCAGTTGGTATAATATCGATTTTGGGCAGAATAAACATTTGATTCCAATAATATCATGTAATAACTGTATTAACTTGGTTGTGAAATTTCAGGGAGTCTAATTGCTGTCTAATGGTTAATCAACAATGCTAGTATGGGCTTAATTAATGGTTAACTAATTTGAGTTAATAAGGCTCTTGTAAATTAATTAGTTATTATAACTAATGAATAAATTTAATCAATAATTATTTATTATTTATTAATAATAATAAATAAAGCTAGTAAATATTTAATTATTATTATTAGATAATAATTATGTATGAATAAAGTTAATCGACTAATTATTTATTATTAAATAATAAATAAAGTTAGTAATTATTTAATTATTATTAAGTTAATAATTAAGTATGAATGAAGTAATTATTTATTTCCTTATCAATAAGTAATGCATAAAGATAATAAATATTTAATTATTATCTGATTAATATTAAATAATAATGAGTGAAGTTAATAAAGTAATCATTTGATAAGGGTACTAAATATTTAATTAGGTATGAATAAAGTTATTTATCAATAAATAATAAATATTTAATTATTATTAAATAATAATTAAATATGAATAAAAGTAATAAAATAATTATTTATTATTATTTATTAATAATAAATGAAGATAATGAGTATTTAATAATTATTTATTGTTAAAACATTACTTAATAAATAAAGATAATAAAAATTTAATTATTATTTGATTAATAATAATTAGGTATGAATAAAGCTAATAAGAATAATAATTACTTAAGCATTAATGAAATAATGATTAAGTATGAGTAAGATTAATAAGTTAATTATCTGTGGCCCTTAATAAATAAAGATAATAAGCACTTAATAATTATGCAATAAATATTTAATAATAATTAAGTGTGTGTAGAATTAATACATTAAGTATTTAATTAATGTTGAATAAGGAACCAGGTTAATAATTACTCAATTACCCCTAAGGTAAATAGTAATTAAGCGTAATAAAATTGAATAAGTGATCAACTAATATCTAATTGCTGTTAAACCATAATAAATTTATTATTTATTTTCATAAATAATAAATAAGGGTTGTTAAACCATATTCAGAGTCAGATAGGGGTAATAAATCTGAGAATCAAAGAATAGTAATCATGATTAGCTACCATCATTTTAATAGCTAAAGATTATTAATTAATTTCTGTTTAGCTAATGTTAAATAGTAATTAAATGTAGATGGTGAATTTTACCTGCTAAGTAAATGGTGTAGTGAGGGGTGCTAATATACAACTATGCCATATTAATTGATAAATCAACTTTACCCAATGATAGGTCACTCAGGATCAATTAATTAAAGCTAAGTTTATCTGTAGCTGAGCAAACAAGCAAGTTCTCTATCCCGAAACTTTAAATATTGCAAGTTCCCTAACTTCATTCTTTCAGTATATTGAATGCAAGTTCTATCTTACTCAACTTTTACATTGAGCAATATTTCTAAACCTTATGCATTATTTTTAATTCGTGTGAAAGGTATATATTATTGCAAGTTATTCTTTAAGCTTGAATCTTATCTCCAAGCATGCCTTAAGTGGTCTAATTACTTTTAAAATTATTCCACATCTATGTATTCATTGGCATTCGCACTTGTGCATTTGAATTCGTATAATTATTTAAGTTCTGAAATTCACGAACTATTCATGATTAAGTCTGAACCCTTGTCTCGGTCAGGCACGTATATAAGAATTTATAAAAGCTATCCGAACCAATCATTGGTAAGGATTCTTAGACTGAATGAACACCCCTTTTATTATAGGGGAGTACCCCAGGTACCGTATATAAGGTACCAATAGCAGAGTTAAATGTTATGCATATACATAGCGTACGCGAAGCTGATCCCCTCAAGTACTTATTCTGTAGTCAGTAACCAGAGGGTCAACCAGTTATTGACTCCTTTGGAAGTTATTGTTCAAAGTCTACTTGACTATCAATTGTTCTAAAAGCATTTATTGTCCTTGCTTCTGATAATTGTCGAATTCTCTTTCTATATTCCCTTCATCATGATATATCCTTATTGTTGTACTTTAAACTTGCTGAGCAAACTCGTTGCTCATTCTTGCTATATCATGACTTTATTGCAGCTAAACCCGAGACGTCAGGGAAGAACAAAGGAAAAGAAAAGATGAAGTAATAGACTTCATGTAGCAGATTTTAAATTTACGTATAGTTAATTACTGTTAATGTAATTTAAACCCTAACTTTTATTTAGGGTATGGATTTGTGTAAGTGTTTAAGGTTTTTGTATTCTGGGACTAGTAACACCTTTGGAATGAACAACGTATGTTTATTATATTCCGCATTTTAGTTACCATATGTTGTTAGAGGTGAATGTTTGTATTGGATCGTGATGACCGGATCCGGGTATTTGGAGACCCGAATTTGGGGGCGTCACACTCTTCCTAAGAGCAAGCAACGTATGTATTAATCTATCCGGATTCACTAATCCCTGTTTAGTAATCCAACGATTAGGAACGATTTTAGTTTTCTAAGAATTTAAATCTCATTAGCATGATCATCATGATTCTAAAAACATTGCTTAAAACTATGGGTTTATCACATATTAAATAACAGCATCATGTAGATGAAGTAAAATGTCTTTAGTGAGTCAATTCTTTTATTAATAAAGAAAAAAGATTACAAAGTATATACTACATCATATCAAATATGATTGGTTTGTGTGCATACTACTTTCATTGTTTTGTATAGGAATATAGCAAGATTAATTGAATTGAATATTTTTATTCGATCCTTGGGAAAGGACTTAAAAATAGTCATGAATTCTTGTTAACAACTCTAATAAATTTAATGATTGGATTATTTGGATAATTGATTTATATTGGATATTATTGTTTTAAGCTTTAAATATCTGATTTCAACCTTTGTGTTATTTTTTACTCTTAGTTTTAAATTACTGATAACCATTACTCATAATTCGATTTGTTTAAATAAAAATGGATTGATAAAAAATTAGTTGTTGAAATATATTAGGCATAGATCTATGTGAGTTCGACACTCTATATTTATACTATACTACTTGTTGATCGCGTATACGTGTGTGTAATTGTCAGTATCAAAAATCGTACAACAAGTTTTTGGTGACGTTGCTGGGAATATGTGTTTAGTAGTTATTTCAATATTAATTACAATCAATTTGGTCTTAATTTAAATGTTTTAATTTTCTGTTTTATTTTGCCATTGTAGGTTTACTTATCTGTGTATGCACACTAGGTCAAAAGGTAAGGAGGAACTTTTGTCATTCGCAGACGATATCGAAAGAAAGTTCTGAAAACTGAAATTATCTAGTAAGGAAACACAGACAAAAGAAAACAGACAAAAGAAACCGAAACGCAAGAAACCATTATTGCAGAAGAGCAAAAATCACTTAGGGATTATGTCATGCCATTAGTGATAGATATTCAAACTAGTATTCAGAGGCCTGACATTAATGCAAACAATTTTGAGATCAAATTGGGGACTATTCAGATGTTATAGAATTCAGTGCAGTTTGGGGGTGGTCCGAATAATGATTCGAATAAACATCTCATTAGCTTCTTGGAAATCTACGACACGTTCAAGTTTAATGGGGTTATGGAGGAGGTAGTGAGATTGAGACTTTTTCCTTTTACTCTCCGCGATAAGGCGAAAAGTTGGTTGCACTCTTTGCCGCCAGGGTCAAGCACCACATGGGCAGATTTGGCACAAATATTTTTAGCTAAGTTCCTCCCACCTACGAAAACGACGAAAATAAGGAACTACATTGCCTCATTCAAACAGCTTGATTCAGAGAATTTGTATGAGGCGTAAGAAAGGTTTAAGAACTTACTCTGCAAGTGTCCACATCATGGGATCCCGAAATGGATGCAGGTGCAGACGTTTTATAATGGATTGCATGGTACCACTAGGACAAGTATTGATGTAGCAACTGGGGGTGCTATTATGGGAAAGAACTTCGATGAAGCATACAAGTTATTAGAAACAATAGCAGCCAAAAATTATTAGTGGCCTATGGTAAGGGCCAATCCACCGAGAACAACAGGAAAGTTGTAGTAGGATGTAATTACAGCCTTATCTGCATAAGAAGTAGCTTTGACTAAAAAGATTGATTCATGGGGACTATAGGGAAGTCAATAGGTGGAGATGGTTTGTGAACTCTGTGTGGGTAATCATGCTACTGATCAATGCGCCATCAGTGTTGAATTGGTACAGTTTCTAGGGAGCCAAAACAAACTGCAGCCACAGTATCAAAATACTTATAACCTTGGGTGGAGGAATCACCTAGGCTTTTCTTGGAGTAACAATCAAACTCAAAATCAAGCTCCAAGGCAATCTTATCCACCAGGTTTTCAAAATTAAGTAAATCATCAAGCAAAAAAGCAACCAAGCTTAGAGGAGGATTTAACAAAATTCATTACAGCTACGAAAAGGAGAATGAATGATCAAGATCTGCTGTTGAATCAAGTGGACTTGAACGTGAAAAGCCAAGCTGACACAACATGAGGGAGTTAGAATTTTATGACAATCTATCGACTCGAGCGTCAAAGGTTCAACAAATGATTTCGAGTAATTAGGCTAGAATCTATTCGGAGATGCTTAATTTAGGGCTCAATTCAAGTGAACCGCGAGGAAAGGATCGATTATATGACTTGGGATTTCTAGATACAATCTATTTAGTAAGGCCAAATCAACGCAAGACGAGTCATTAATGAGTGAGTTTTATACCTACGAATTAAATATGCCTAGCTTGATAATTTGTGAGTTCTTAAGTATTATAAGTTATTATTAGATATTTATAGTGTTTTTATGTTATTTTGTAGGAAAAAGTAAGAAAACGCAATTTAGATATCTTTTGGAGTAAATATGTAAGCAAATGCAAGAAGGGAAAATTAAAGGGCTTTTAGCACCAAGATTGAAATATTTTATTGGCTTATGACTAGAAGTTTATTGTAAATCTCGTCGAGAGCTTCAATTTGATAGGTGGCATGCCTCGTAAATCCTTTCGGATCAAAAGTTATGTCATTTTTATTAATAGAGATCAAAGCGCAGAGTTGTCATTTTTATCTCGCCATTTGAATCCCAATTTCAACCTTGATCCATCTAGAATCTCTGAATTCATAAAGAATGAAAGTTGTAGATCTACTTCTTAGCTTTTCGGAACATCTTAAATCATCCTAATCGGAGTTCAGATGAGAAAGTTATGTCCATTTTACCAACAACCATCGTAGTAAAAATTGGACCAGCGCGGTCGCGCCAGTTACTAGTGTATTTTAGGCACGATAGCGCCTTACACCAAAAGTTTCAACGCGATAACGCCCAAAATGTGAAGAAAAGCGACGCGACAGCACCGGGACGCGACCAGATCAAGATAGGACGTGTTTTTGCATGTTTTTTTTACTCCAAATTGGATTTTTTTCTCCACATATACTAAGAATTGGACTTGTAAAATATAAATACGTGATATGAGGCATATAATAAAATCGAACAACCCAGAGAATTAACATAAGTTAGGAGTAGATTAGAGTAGAATTAGAAGCAGGGGTTTCATCAGATCTGAAGAAGAATTCAAATGAAGGATTGCAAGGATTAATGGCTAAAGTGAAGATTGCGCATAAACACAAATTCTTATATCTTCCATTTTCCTTTAATTTTTGTATTCTTGGATATGATAGATTATTGTTTAGATTTGATTTCTTTTATAGTTATGAACTAATTTCTTTTTGAGATTACAATGGAACTTAATGCGTAACTTTTATTGATATGCTTTCTTGTTAGTTTATTTTGATTATTATTGAATTGTCTATTATAGTTTGTAATTAATTGCTTAATTATCTGATCAACAATTACCGTGGTAATCTATATGAATTAACTCGAGAGATGGATTATAGGTTTAGACCTGATCATACTAGCATGTGACTGTGTTTTCTACATATGATGGAATTCATAATTTGTGTCTAGGATAGAGATATACCTATACGCCGCATGTAATCTAGAAGAGAACTTGTGCTTTAAATACTTTTTTATTGTAATTCACATAGAGATATAGTAAATTAGTTAACTAGGGTGTTCATCTTAATTCTATCATCTGTGAATTTAAGTTGATTCGTTTATGATGCATCAAGAGATGGTTATAAATATTGATGAGTTCTTGATTAACAATCCATTAACGGAAAGTATATTAATTCAAGTGAAATATTAAGGAAAATTGTAATCTTAAGTCTTTAAATCAGATTTTAATACTTGTTAGTAGTTTAGTTTTGTTTTAATTAGTTTTGCAAACATAAATTCATTTGTTTAAATAAGATTGAATTGATATAAAGTTAGTACTTGGATATTATTATTAGCATATTCTTCGTGGGTTCGACACTCTTCTTACACTTTATTACTTGATTAACTGTGTATACTTGCACGAATTTGTCATTATATAAATCAGACAACAGTCATCAAGGCCATCTTCGTTTGTGTCGTCTAATCATTGATAAAGCTAAGATTCAATTGGGGAGATTAGCGTTCACGCGGTGTTGTGGATGTTCAAGTATGACTAAGAGATTACAATTCATCATGCGACATCACAAGGTTGGAATGAATGAAACAAAGGAGAAGGATTCAAGCTATACGACAAGGAGTTCATTATGGAATATGGTTATAAGCTCAATGTTTTGTCCAATCAAAGGTTCGAGTTTGGTGGAGTAAATGAAAGAAGAGCAAAGAATCACATTCGGGACATAAAAGACATATAAGGACAAAATCTTGCCAATCGGCGCTATCGCGCCAAGATTAGTACTATTAGTAGCATTGTCGTGCCAAACAATAGAACGAGGATTTGTTCTCTCGACTACTGGTGCTGCCACACTGAATTTAGTGAAGGAAACGGCGTTGCCGCGCCGGGATGTGGATAACACTCTAGAGTCACGACTCTACCACGCCAATGTGTAAACCAAACATGGCGCTGTTGTGTCATGCACAGAATTCAAGGCACACATTTTTAACGTGTTTTTCTAGATTTCTTCCAAGATTTTAGGGATTTATCAAATCTTTTACAGTTCTATTATGTTTAGGATGTTTGTTAGATAAGATTTGATTCCAAATTGATTGTTAATTAGTAATTCTATTCTTAATGGAATTAGGGTTTATTATATTAGTATAAATAGAATCCATGATTTATGTAATAGAAAGAACACTATTGATTAATAAAACTTCTTTTGAGATATTTTTCATCTTTTGGTTCTTTAAGAATTCATAGACTAGTTCTTAGTTTTCTTAAGATCCAATTATCGACTTATCATACAATAGATCATAGTTGTTTGTGACGTCATTCTACCATATATCAATCGTCGATTGTACTTTTGGTTTTTGTATCTTTATAGACATTGGGTTAAGATGTCATTGGTGTTCCATTCAACGTAAGCGGTGTCAATAAGGAATTTGGAAAACTAGATGGGCCAGTTAGCTCATTCTCTAAATAACTGACCTCAAGGAGCGTTACCGAGTGATACTAAAGTTAATCCGAAGAGGGATAGAATGGAGCACAACAAGGCTGTAACTTTACGAAATGGAAAAGAGCTGCACGTGGTTGTAAAAGGAAGTGCAAATCCGAAATATGTGGAGAGGTAGTTAAAGAGAAGAATGAGATGGATGAAGTTGTCAAGACAAAGGAAGTAAGCTAAGATATGTCGACCAATGGAAATAAGCAAAGCAATATTGTGTCTCCCATGCCATTCCCTCAGAGATTTCAAAAAGCCAAGTTAGACAAGCAATTTTCAAAGTTCTTTGAGGTGTTCAAAAAGCTCTATATCAACATACCATTCGCGAAAGCTTTGGAGCAAATGCCAAGTTTATGAAAAAAGTCCTGTCTAAAAAGAGGAAATTAGGAGAATTTGAGACGGTGGGATTGACAAAAGAATATAGTGCCATCTTGCAGAAAAAGTTACCGCCGAAGTTGAAAGATCCAGGTAGCTTCACTACCATGCACGATCGGCAATCAGTTCTTTGGGAGAGCCCTTTGTGATTTGGGGGCTAGTATCAACTTGATGCCATTTTCAATTTATAAAAAGTTGGTTTGAAGGAAGCAAATCCCACCAATGTCACGTTTCAACTGGCAGATAGATCATTTACTTATCCAAAAGGGATTGTGTAGGATGTTCTAGTTAAGGTGGATAACTTCATCTTTTCGGCAGATTTCATTGTTTTAGATTATGAAGAGGATCGAGATACACCTATCATCTTTAGGCAACCATTTTTTGCCACAGATAGAAATCTCATCGATGTGCAAAAAGGTAAGCTAACTATGAGAATCCAAGATGAAGAGGTGACATTTAAGGTTTTCAAAGTAATAGAGATCCTAAATGGTCATGAAGAATGTTTTCGGATCAATGCAGTTGTAGGTGTACTTAAGGATGAAGCGGATGGGAAAAGTGTAGTTCAAATGAATGAGTCGAATCAATTCATGTTCAGGGTTTTCAATCTTGTAAGAAAGTCAAGCAGTATAAGCACTGAAAGTAGTATGCCCACAAGCCAATCATATTTGATATGATGTAGCATATACTTTGTAATCTTATTTATTTATTAATAAAATAATTCTTTTATTAAAAGCATTTTACTTTATCTACATGGTGTTATTATTTAATATGTGATAAACTCATATTTTAAACAATACTTTTAGAATCATGATTTTGATCATGCTAATGAGATTTAAATTCTTAGATAGCTTAAAACTAAAATCATTCCTAATCGTGGGATTACTAAAACGAGGATTAGTGAATCCGGATAGATTAGTATATACTTTGCTTGCTCTTAAGAAGATGATGGTTGATCTCATAATCATTTGTGTGGAGACACTAAAGCAAGTATGTAAGTGCTTATTGGAGAATAAGTACACTGAACGTAGCTCGCTAAAGGAATTCCTCTAGTGATAGTAGTACAAGTGATCCTTAGACTTGAGATCGTCATAGTATCTTGTGTATGATAAGTTATACTTTGACATATTCCTTAAGACCTTTAGGGTATATCAAAGGGTATGCTTGGGTATAATAAGTTGTACATGGAGATAGGTGACTAATCAACAAAGAATCTACCGCTTCTAGTAAAAGAAGTGAATGTCCTATATGATTCGATAAATGACAACTCAGTAGCCCTTGACCAAGGCGGAATGAAATTAGAAAGGAGTTTCTAATTTGCATTATTTAGAGTTATGCATTTTAGAATCGAAATACATATAATTAAATAAAATAAGACTTGACAGTAATTTCATGTCTTATATTTAATTGGGACATTGCATAGTAGAAGGATTGAATTGCACGGTAACTAGTCACTGAAAGGTTCTTTTATAATTAATGTTGAAATCTATATTATTTGGAAAATCGTTGATCGCTAAGGGGGCCTTACCCTTATTATAGAATAAATATTCTTTATTTAAAGGAATTAAATAGTTTAATTTATTTATTTAAATAAGATTAGAATTGTTCTAATTGATTTATTCACAACCGGTTTAATATAGAGAACCTAAAGGGTCACACCGTAAAAGAAAAATATTTATTTAAGAAGTAAATGGCATGATCGTAATAATAAGTTAAGTATATTTAATTTAGTCTATAGAGATAGAATAAATTAAATAACTTAATATTTATTATTAATATTTTAGAAATATTAATTATAAACTAATAAGAGGAGTCTTATTATTATTATTATTATTTAATTCCTAAAAGGGTTTAGGAAATTAATTAATATAAGTACTATCATAAGATTCTAATTAAATTAGGAGTCTAATTAATTAAAAGATTTTAATTAATTAAATAAAATCATATTCCTAAATAGTTTAGGAGGGTTGCCTATACCTATAAATAAGAGAAGTCTTATTAGGGTTAGGCTCACACTCAATATTCTAATTGTTGGGAGAAGTACTTTTAAATTTTATAGAGATAAAACCTAAGATTTTGCCAACACCCATCTTGTTGAATACATATTATTCCTTGGTGGATCACCTCTAGAGGCCAAACACGTGGGTGGCTAACGTTGATCAAAGGAATGAATCTAATTCGTGGAATTCAAGGAGAACGTGCGAAGGATTTAGAGTTGAACTCGTACCTGTGGAAGCTAGATTATACAAGGGTATAATTCTGAACTCTCTCTTTCATTTAATCATTTATTGAGCACAAGGATTGATCATGGTGATGGATTGTATGGAAAAATTTTAAATTCTGTTTTTATCGCGCTTCCGCTATATTTGTGTAATTAGATTGCATGTTTGCATTATATACAAACTTAAAAGTGGTATCAAAGCCTAACCTTGTGCTAATTAACGATTTTGATGATTCCATGTGTGTATGATATGTGATTGGATCGAATTTTTCAATAAAATCTGAAAATTTCCTATTCTACGACGCAGTGCGGCCGCGCCGCTTCCAGTTCATTTTGGAGTAAGGTCGCTCCTGAACCCAGAAAACGTTTATGGGGTATCTTTTTTCACTACATGTAACTTTTGAAAATTGATATTTAACGAATTTGATTCTTTTGTTTTGCATAGGAATATGGCAAGATTATTTAAATTGAATATTTTTATTCGATCCTTAGGAAAGGGTTTATAAATAATCATGAATTCCTGTTAACAACTCTAATGAATTTAATGATTGGATGATTTGGATAGTTGATTTATATTGCTTAATTGGGGATATTGCAGTCTTAAGCTTTAAATATCTGATTTCAACCTTTGTGTTATTTTCTACTCTTAGTTTTAAATTACTGATAACCATTACTCATAATTCGATTTATTTAAATAAAATTGAATTGATAAAAAATTAGTAGTTGAAATATATTAGGCATAGATCTCTGTGGGTTCGACACTCTATATTTACACTATATTAATTATTGATCGTGTATACTTGCGCATAATTGTCAGTATCAAAAATCGGACAACAGTTTCGAAATAAAATTTTAATATTTTAAAATTTAAAAATTGACATGAATTCATTGAATTTTAAAAATATAAATATGAAAATTGTAGACTATCTATAAAATAATGCTAATTACAAAATTATTATTTACAAAGTTAATTGCTAGTTTACTTGTTGTCTTATTGATAAGAAGAAAAGGTTTTAAAATTGTATTAGAATAAATTACATGTTATATGATATTTTTTTTCTTATGTTAGATATTATAGTTGACGATAGCTGGAATAAACACATTGGTGGGATCTTTTCTTTTTCTTCAACTTCTTTTCTCTCTATTTTCTCGACAAAAACCTAACCTTCATCTTAGATCTGGGAAGTTTTTCTCCTTATTTTAGAAATACCATCATCTAGGTCTCTTTTCTTATGCTCTAATAATTTCTCCCTTCTTGTGATGTTTATTTTCCCCTTTGTGTTAGACTTGTTTTCTCCACGATATGATTGATTTGTTTTTCCTCATCTCTTAGGAGTTGCTTTCTCCAATTAGGAAAAAAAATTTCGTTCATAAGAATTTTTTCGGTGTATAAATGGTTGAAAATAGATTGTTCATATTTGGATATGGTATTATCATGACGGTCGGTTCTTCCTTTGCTTATACTGAAGAACTGCTCAGATTTGCATATTTTATTATTATTTTAGAATTATGATTGTTTTTTATAAGTATATTTGGTGTCCACTAGTTGTTGCTATAATGACCATTTTTCTGATTATCTGTTATTATGTTTGAAAGGATTACTATTTCAATTATTTATTTTGTAATCTTTTCATCGTTTGTACCAAATTATAGTTTTAATATATTTTAGTCGATTAGACTGTTTGATAAAAAAATTACTAGATATTATAGTTTACAAATAGTATTTGACATTTTTAATTGTTAAATTATACATAAATTCATTTATCTCAGGAAATACACTTATAAGAATTGTATGTTGTTTAAAAAGTACTACTTCTTACAAGCTTTTATTAATTTAAAAAACTATGAATTTAAAAATATGTGATTAATTAAATTGCAAGAGATTAAATTTGGTCTAAATTTTGGGTGAATGGAGTATATTTTAAGGATAAACTGTTTGTTGTAATTATGTTTTCCTCCTCTACCGTACACTTCTTTTGAGTTTCTTAAGTTATAACTATTTCTAGTGGAATACATAATAAAATAATACAAACATTGAAGTTATTATAATTTTAGATATATTTTATCATTGTGTCTAAACAAAGAAAAGTAAACATATTTTTGTAGAATTATATACTATCATTTCAGTAAACTTAATGGCTTCATAAGTTAGAAGACAAAGAATGCTCTAAATCAAATCCATAATTAAATAAAAAGATTTAAGAAGAGCATACGCAAAAATGAATTCTTTTTAAATGGAACTTTCATTAATATAAAAATGATATGTTACGGAATGTCTTATTATAATTATTTTCCAATATATTATAAAGTTCTTACATATATTTACATAAGAACCTAACATACACCCAAAAATAAAGGACTAAGGGGTTGTTTGATAAAATTGAATGAACCAGTTCTGAATGTTTAAGTAATCTGAATGAGTTGAATGAAGCTGAATACTGAATGCTAAATGAAAAAAATTGTTTGATAATTGATATGTCTGAAACATCTGAATAACAGTCTTTTAATATTTTACTCTTCTAAACTATGTTGAACAAATATATAATTTTGTTTGTCCGTACTAAAAAAAATAAATAAATATAATATTCATTAGTAGGAGTAGAATTAATCAAAATTAACAAAAAAATAAAATAAAAATGAATCACATAATTAATCTTAACAATGCCAATGAACTTTAAACTTTTGAAGTTAGAACAAAAAATAGGAAATATATAATATAAGACCCAAATTTTCCCTCATTAGCTCAAAATAGTTTCCCCCCTCTCTCTCTACCTACAAGTTGTCATTGCCCCTCCGAAATGATCTATATATACATACAATCCTTCTATATCTCTCATCAATAAAATCCAAAATTAGTACTAGCAACTATAGTATCTTATACCAGTGTACCCCAAAGTTCAGAAAGAAGAAGAAGAAATGGCTTTAATGCTAGAAGAAGGGGGTCTAAATGGGTGTTTTTTCTGATTCTATAGTAGTTCTAATTGGAAGACGGACATGAATAAGCTGAGACCAAAAATATGTCTACAAATTTCAGTAGTTCTACAGATTTCGAATGAATAAATCAATCAGATCTGCCAAACCAAATGATCGATTGAATCTGCAGAGAAGAGAGAAACGATGGGTATTTTGGTAAAAAAAATGGTGTTCAGATCTATTTAGTTCATTCAACTAATTTTTTTTCAAAGAATTGGTCAGATGTATTCAGTCCCATTCAGATTTAAAATTTACAAACAAACAATCTAAATGGATTACTCGTTCAGATCTTGACTCATTTAAACACATTAAGTTCTAAATAAACATCCCATAATACTTTTACAAACACATAAAATGAAAGGCCATGACAATAATTTTGTACCACCCTTACATGATTGTGCATTCATGCGGATTTTTTTCACCGAAATAATCACTACTGACACAACAACTTTTCTTTCTACCATAACCATATTGATATCTGTACCCGTACTTATATCCATATTCATCATAACATGGGCCTGGTGGTGGTGGCACGGGTCTTCCATATCCATGGTAACATGGCCCCCCACCATAACCTTCATAACATGACCCCCAACATACCCTTCATAATATGACCCACAACATACCCCACCTGGGTAAGTTGGCATAGGTGGAGTCGGGGTTGGGTTCGGGTCCGGGGCTGGGGTAGGATTCTTTGGTTTGTCAACTTTCGTAGCTCTTTAGCGGGCTTTTCTGTTGAAGGGTTGGGGTACAATGTTTCAAGTTCACCTTTGGGGTATTCGAGCACTGTTGGTTGCTCCACATCTTTGGGTTTCTTAATGATATTGGGCTTCTCAATCTCCTTGGGCTTTTGGGGTTCTTTGATCTCAATACTCTTAATGATATTCGACTTCACCCGGCAGATTTCTTGGTTTTCGACTATGAGAAGGATAAGGATATTCCAATTATCTTGGGAAGACCATTTCTGGCGACTGGAAGAACACTGATTGACGTGTAAAATAGTGAATTAACTATGAGAGTGAACGATCAAGATGTGAAGTTCCAGGTGTTCAAGGTGATCAGATTCCCAACCAACGTTGAGGATTGTTCTCTAGTCAACAAAAGCTCTAACATGTTTTGTAAAGATTCTCATGGAAGTACTGGTCTGAAAACTTTGGTCGGAGATGAAGTTCGAAGTAAGACTCATCAGACAGTTCTGAAAAAAGGGCATTTAGTGATATACTGTTGGGGGTGCGTAGCTAATGGCGAGAATGTCCAATACACTCCAGTTGCTCCCGACTAAAACAGGAAGTAGTTAGGCTGAAAGACTCTAAATCAAGCGCTTTATGGGAGGTAACCCATACGTTTATTTTCGTTAATTTCAATTTTTAGTAATTTTTAGAATTAAGTAGTTATTTTAGATTGATTTAGTACTTTTAATTTGCTATTTTATGTTTCTGTAGGTTGCACTCCGTTGCTACAATTAATTGGTTCAGCCAGGAAGGAAAAGAAAATAAATTTTCAAAGATACAAGGTAGCGCGGCCGCGCCAAAAATGTAAGGGAAATAAGTGCGGTCGCGCCTATCTTCAAAACTAAAAAGAGCCTCACTGCTAGTGTAGCGCGACCGCGCCCATTCCAGGCCATTTCTCAGTGCGGCCGCACCGTAACCAGAAGTTAGTTTTTAAAAAAAGTCAAACTTGTAACTGCAACGCCCATTCTTATTCCCACTTTGCTTTAGATCTTAACCCTCCACTCTCCTATTTCTATTAAACATCACAAACTCTCTTATTTCCCTCTTCTTAACCACTACCCGAAATCAAACTCTCTCTTTTTTTGTATCACCCTTTCCCAATCAAACCCTAATTTTCTCATCTAATTCAAACATCTCTCTCTCCTACTACTCAATTTGCTCACTCCTCCCTCACTGTCATCTCTCTTACCAGATCCATCTCTTCCACTCTACCCATATCTCTATACGTTTACACCCTCCATCCTCAAACCTTCAATCTATACCAATCAATTGATTTCACTGCAGTGGGACATTGTGGGCAAGGCTTAGTACAAGAACACAGATTGAGTAGATATTGGATTGGAATTTTTCTCCATAACAAGGTAATTATTTGATTAAAGGAATTTGGGGGCTTGAATATTAACTGAATTGCTATTTGAAAGGTTTTAGGGTTCATTTTGGTCTTGCAATTATTACTGTGTTGTGGTTGGAATTGGTTCACTGTGTTGTGTTGTGCCTACATGGTATTGGAAGTGTAATCTTACCAACAGAGCATAGTTTCGATCAAGTTTGGGGGAAAGCGAGGTCTAGTAGACCGTATCGTATCTTAGCACTGTGATAAAGGATTTATGGCATCAAAGCATCAATGTGGCGAATCTTCTAGTGCACCTGAGCATAATGACCCTGAGGATTTTAATAGCACTAGGTTCGTTAGTGCAGAGGTTGAGAATTTTTTTCATCGAGTTTTGCTGGGAAAGACTTTCGTTTTGGAACAGGGACTCAAGCCAGGCCCCAGATTAGATGGACAGATGATGAATATGATTAGGGGCATGGGTTCGCTGCTATTTACTGAACATCCTATGGCAGCCCCAATATCGATAATTTAGGAGTTTTATGCCAATTCGAAGATTACTAAGGATGGAACTGCTTTCGTGAGGGGTTGTCAGGTGTTATCTTCGAAAGAGAACATCAATTCGCCGTTTCAATTGCCAAATATTCAACCGAATGATTCATAATGGTTATACTCAACGAGATGGGACACAAAGTTGGATGACATCATGAGGATTTTATACAAACCGGGCACGGTGTGGACTACTAAATAGGGCACGACTCAGAAACTTTACTTTCCACACACGGTGTTGAGTAGGTACGGGAAGGCATGGTACAACTTCATATGTGCTAATCGGATGCCAACACGACATCAGAACGACGTCATAAAAGATCGGGCCATTTTGCTCTATGGTATTGTTATCGATATGGGTTACGTCATCAACCAATCCATTCGCTGGTATCTGCAGGGTGGTATTTCGGGTGGCATTCCACATGCTTCCGTTATTACTCGCCTTTGTGCTGCAGCTGGAGTGCAGTGGGAGGACAGTGAGCCTTTGCAGCTGCCCATGAACATCATTGATCATGCTACAATTGAGAAGTTCAAGGTTTGGGCTGGTGGTCAATCTCACTCCTGAGGGGCAGGTTTTTTGATGGTTGGTCAGAGCGAAAGCGATGAGGGATCTAATCAACGTATGGCAGAACCAGAGCAGCTAGTGCATGTTTCTAATGCTACATTAGACAGAATAGAACGACGTATACAATGGCAGATGGATGCCATTTACACCAGTGTGGATGAACTTTGGTCCTTCACGTCGCAGTTCTCTGATAGTTTATCTTAAGCGTTCACTCATCTAGGTGTTCAAGTTCAATTTCCAACGTTTGGCACTGCCCCCACTTATCCTCCTCCGGACACACCTTCAGATGATGATGGGGAGGCCGCGGACGATGCTGCCTCGGATTAGGGGAGTTCTTATGATCTTTATTTTTTTTTATTATTATCCAATGAAGGCATTATTTTTGCTAAGTTTGGGGGGGATTTTTCCTTTGCATATGTTTCTTTGTTTTGTGCTGCATTTTAGGGTGGTAGTCAGTTTAGCATGATAATTAGCATTGTTTGTGCATAATATCTGTTGGCATAATGTTGGCATATAGTTGTTTGATGGTCAGTACAGTATTTGTTTGCATTGGATGTGTATTATGTACATTTAGTTTGTTTGCATGAATCCAAGCGATTAGTTGGTATGAATTTGGCTTGGCTGATGATGAGATTGGTATTATATGATAACTTGAACAATGTTGATAATTGATGTGTAAGTTATAATTTTAATCATGAGGATAGTTATGCCTATCTGAAACTTGAGTTAATCGGATAGCATGTGAAATTTGATTGTTTTGATTAATTTAGTTCAAGGGTTGCATAATTGACTTCTAAATGGGAATATTTTGGGTTAAAATTAAGGAAACTAGTGAATTGACAATAAAGGCTATAATGAGGTGAAAGCTTAAGTTTGAGGTATCTAAAGGGTAATAATAATAATATTATTATTATTGTTATAAAAAATTATTAGAAAATTCAGAAAAAAGGGATAAGAAAAAATAAATGCTTTGACTAGTTGGGCTTTGTGGCCTTTGTTACTCGGGTAATTAGATCTTTAGGGGTTTCTTAACACCTAGTGCCCTAAAACTAAATGGTTTGGGAGTCACTGATTGAAAGCTCGCTACATGGATAACTTTAAAAAGCCTAAGAGAGCCTGCATTGCACAGTCGAATATAAAACGCGAAATGGAGCATAAAACGCACCCGTGAAAGAATAAAGGTAGAAATAAACCTCGTAGGGACCCCTAGACTTAGTGTTTGTTTAGTTTTAGCCGGAGTTGTCATATTTGCTGAAATTAAAGTAGAACCAGACTATTCTTGTTAAAGAGTTGATTATGTGACTAAACTTGAACTATGGTTGGTTAAAATGATTAATGAGCACACACACACACAAACATAGGTGATGACAGGTGTGAGTTGTCTGATTGATTGGAATTACTAACTTTGTGTTGATTGGATTTGCTATTTTAAGTACTTTGTGATATCTCTGAGGCTTGGGGTTAAACTTTATACCAAGTGTTGGTTGGATTCGTAGGCACAATAGTTAGTAGTTTGCATTTACGTCATTGTGTTTTATTATGTTGCATTATGTTGTTTGGGGATAAGCAATAGTTCAAGTTTGGGGGTATTTGATGAGTGGGTTTCATACCTACGAATCGGTACCATTTGACATGGATTGTTGTTGATTTCCAAGGATTTTAGTTACTTTTTATGCATTCCATATGTTTGTGTAGGAAACATGCGTTGGGAGTTAATTGTGCGACAATTGGATGTATAAAACAGCAAAAGAATTCAGTAGTGCAGAAGTTGCAGAAGCACGGCTGCGCCCAATTTAAACTAGAGGGCAGCGCGGCCGCGCCCATGCAAGGCTTATTTCAAGCGCGGCTGCGCCATTTCGAAAATTGGCTAGTTTTAACTTTTTCCTTGTTTGATGCAACTGATAAGTAGGTTTTATACCTACGAATCGGGCACCAATGAATGTAGATTATTGTTTATTTCCCTGGATTGTAGTTACTTTTCATGCATTTTATGTGTTTTTATAGATTGCACATGTTGGGGATTGACTTGGCGAGAATTGAGTGGAATTAGCAGTTGCAGATGCATGAGTTGCAGGAATTTAGTGCAGCGCGCCCGTGCCCAAAATGACCTAGTGAGCAGCGCGGCCGCGCCGGTCTTCAGAGCTGAAAAAGAAATTGTCTGACAGTGCAGCGCGACCGCGCCCCAGTCAAGCTTAATTCCAGCACGGCCGCGCCAGTTCGGGAGTTGACCAGCTTTGACTTTTCATTAAATTAAAGCAACTTGATGTGTAATTGGTTTTCAGACTTCTAAATTAGTTAGGAATCATATCAGATATTATAAATAGTAAGTCAATTTTAAGGTTGTTGAACTTATTATTAGAAAACCCTAGTTTTGGAGTAAATTGTGAAGACTTGAAGCAAGTTGCTAGCAGGAGGAAATCAAAGGAGGAGCTAGAGAGAGATTCAAGGATTGTGTCATCAGTTTTTGTTCTTTACTCTATCTTTTATTTTGAATTTTAAATGCTATTAAATTTGTGGATGATGGATTCTAGTTTAATTATGAACTAAATTTCTTTTTAAGTTTATAACGGATCTTATTGTGTAGCTTTATTTGAGATGCTTCTTGGATAATTATGATTAATTATTGCTGTATTGTCTATTATGGTTTATACTTAATTGATTAATTATTTGGTCAGTAATTACAGGGATAATCTATATGAATTTGAGAGATGAAGTATAGATTTAGATCTGATCATAATAGCATGTTATTGTGTATTCTGCTTGTCATTGGAATTCATAATTCGTGTTTAGGATACAGATATATTTATTCACCGCATGTAATCTGATAGGGAACCTGATCTTTAAATCCTTTTTAATTGTAATTCACATAGAGATATAGTGGATTAGTTAACTAGGGTGTTCATCTAAAATCTATCATCTGTAGATTTGAGTTGAGTTTTTTATGATACATTGAGAGATGGTCATAAATATTGAGGAGTTCTCGATTAACAATCCAAGATAATTAGCATAATTTGATGGGAAGTGTGTTGAGCAAAGTAAAACAATAAGTGAAGTTGTAGTCTTAAGTCTTTAAAAATCTGTTTTCAAACTTGTGGTAGTTAGTTTTATTAGCATTAATTAGTTAATTCAGAAAATCATAAATCTTTGATCAATTGTTTAATAAAATTGGGTTAATATAGAATTGAAATTTGTCATTATAAACTCAGTTTTCTCTATGGGAACGATACTCTACTTTCACTTTATTACTTGTGGACTGCGTATACTTGCGTATTTTTGCTAGTATAGAATTAGGCAAACAACAACAAAGGTGTAACTGATATTTAAAAACTTCTTATTAGACTAGGATTTATGTCAAATGCTATAAATAGATGTTTTAAGTCAGTTATTGAGGGTGGTTGAACTTAATAGAAAAAAAACTCCTAGTTTTGAAAGCCAGTTTTGGAGACTTGAAGCACTTGATAGCAAGAGAGATTTAACGCAGGAGTTATAGAGAGATACAAGGATTGTACCAACAGTTTTTATTCTCTCCTCTATCTTCTTGTTCTTTATCTTGAATGTTATTTGAATTGTGGATGATGGATTTTTGTTTAAAAATGAACTAATTCTCTTTTTAAAATTACAACGGATCTTATTGTGTATCTTTGATTGACATGCTTTTTTAATAATTCTTGTTAACTATTATCTGATTGTTTATTATGGTTTGCACCTTCTTGCTTAATTATTTGGTCAGTAATTACTGTGATAATCTATATGGACTCGAGAGATGGATTATAGGTTTAGATCTGACCATAATAGCATGCGATTGTATTTTCTGCATGGTGATGGTGTGACACCCCCAAATCCGGGTACTTCGACTCCACAGATTTGGTGTTCACTATACCTTACATTCATGTCTAACTATCCATGATAAAGACAATATAATTAAACTGAATGAAATATCTTCCCACAAAAAGGGGTTACATCTCAAATCTCTTAAATAAACAAATCCCAGGTTATCTAACCTTTATTACATCAATGCGAAATTAAAACATAAAATTTAAATAAGTCTTTTACAAAGAACTGAAACAAATAGACTAAACATCTTCATTTGCTCATCTTGCCCTTGCCCTTGCTAGTGGACGGCTCATCTGATTTCTCAGTCTTAGCTGCAATGTTTTTAATGCAAGAGTGAGCAAACAATTGCCCACAAGTATGAAAACAATAACATTTATATGATTATTGAAATAAATCTTACTGAGGAGTAATAGTTTTTCTGAAGTCAATCAATGACAAATCAAAAAAAATCTGAAAGCTCAATAGAATGCTTAGCTCAAGAACTGAATATAGATTCAAGGATAAAAGTGTATCTGAGGGTCACAAGACCTCGAACTATGTCCTAGGTTAACAAGTATTTCTACCGTAACCTTTAACAGTCTTATAGACTATGGACCATCCATCTCGTACTCAGGGGGATCAACCTTTTCTTGAATTAATCCCCTATATTAGGGTTGTTCATCTCAGTTTAGCATCAGAATCCGTACCAAAAGGAACTTGATTTGGATCAATTTTAAAATATTCTAAGTCTTTAGAACGCTCATCAACTAAGAACTAGCTGAATCAACTAAGGTTTGCTAGTCACTAAACAATTGATTCATCAATAAAGTTTGTACAATAGAAATTCTGTTCAAAGTTTGAATAATGATCAATGATCGAACAATAAATGACTGAAGTAAATATAAACACTTGCCATGATAACTACCTTGCTTGAACAATAATAAGCTAAGGTTAATAAGCTTGCTTAATGAAAGTAAACTTGCTTTAAAGGAAATAACAAGTTTAAGGGAGGAAAAGTGTGACGCCCCCAAATTCGGGTCTCCGAATACCCGGATCTGGTCATCACGATCCAATACAATCATTCACCTCTAACAACATATGATATCTAAAAGTGCGGAATATATAAACATACGTTGTTCATTTAAGGTGTTACTAGTCCCAGAATACAATTAACCTTAATCAAGTACATCAACCCATACCCTAAATAACTATTAGGGTTTAAATTACATGAACAGCAATTAAATTACACATGATTATAAAGTCTGCTACAAGGAATCTATTGTTTCATCTTTTCTTTTCCTTTGTTCCTCCCTGAAGTCTCGGGTTTCGCTGCAATAAAGTCATGATATAGCAAGAATGAGCAACGAGTTTGCCCAGCAAGTTTAAAGTACAACAATAAAGATATATCATGATGAAGGGATGAGAAAAAGGGATTTCAACAATAGAATAATCAGAAGCAAGAACATTAAATGCTTTTAGAAAAATTGATAGTCAAATAGACTTTGAACGATAACTTCCAGAGGAGTCAATAGCTGGTTGACCCTCTGGTTACTGGCTACAGAATAACGTACTTGAGGGGATCAGCCTCGCGTACCCTATGTATATGCATAACATTTAATTCTGCTATTTGTACCTTATATACGGTACGTGGGGTACTCCCCTATAAATAAAGGGGTGTTCATACAGTCTAAGAATCCTTACCATTGATTGGTTCGGATAGCTTTTATAAATTCTCACAAAATTGTCTGACCGAACAAGGGTTCAGACTTAACCATGAATGGTTCATAAAACTTCTGAATTTAATTCAATATTCGAATTCAAATGCATGAGCGCGAATGCCAATAAATACACAGATGTGGAATAATTTTAAAAGTAATTAGACCACTTATAGCATGCTTGGAGATAAAATTCAAGCTTAAAGAATACTTGCAATAATATATACCTTTTTGCATGAATTAAAATACTGCATAAGGTTTTAGAAGTATTGCTCAAGGTAAAAAGTTGAGTAAGGAAGAACTTGCAATAATGTAAGAAGTTTAGGGTTAGGAACTTGCAGAAATCAAAGTTCGGGATAGAGGACTTGCCTGTTTGCTCAGCTACAATTTAAATCTTAGCTTTAATTAATTGATCTCGAGTGACCTATCATTAGGTAAAGTCGATTTATCAATTAACAGTTGCATATTGGCACCTCTTACTACACCTTTTACTCAACAGGTAAACTTTATCATCTATGTTTAATTACTAATTAACATTAGCTAAGCAGAAAAATAATTGTTAGCTAAGCATGATTACTATTCTCGAGGGTTCAGATGATTCCCCTTATTGTCCCTAAATATGGGTCAACAGTCTTTATTATTCAACAGCTTTATTCATTCTTAAGTATTATTATTAAATAATAATAATTAAATATTTATTATCTTTATTTATTATTTATTAATAAATAATAAATAATTATTTTATTAACTTTATTCATATTTAATTATTATTATTATTATTAAATAATAATAATTAAATATTTATTATCTTTATTTATTATTTATTAATAAATAATAAATAATTATTTTATTAACTTTGTTCATATTTAATTATTATTATTATTAAATAATAATAATTAAATATTTATTATCTTTCTTTTTTTTTATTATTTATTAATAAATAATAAATAATTATTTTATTAACTTTATTCATATTTAATTATTATTATTATTAAATAATAATAATTAAATATTTATTATCTTTATTTATTATTTATTAATAAATAATAAATAATTATTTTATTAACTTTATTCATATTTAATTATTATTATTATTAAATAATAATAATTAAATATTTATTATCTTTATTTATTATTTATTAATAAATAATAAATAATTATTTTATTAACTTTATTCATATTTAATTATTATTATTATTAAATAATAATAATTAAATATTTATTATCTTTATTTATTATTTATTAATAAATAATAAATAATTATTTTATTAACTTTATTCATATTTAATTATTATTAAATAATAATAATTAAATATTTATTATCTTTATTTATTATTTATTAATAAATAATAAATAATTATTTTATTAACTTTATTCATATTTAATTATTATCATTAACTAATAATTAAATATTTATTAACTTTATTTATTATAGTTTAAACAATATTTAAGTATTTATTGTCTTTATTTATTGATAAATAATAAATAATTATTTACTAACTTTACTCATGTTTGATTATTGTTTAATATTAATTAACTAATAATTAAACAATTAACTTTGTTTACACTTACTTATTATAATAACTAAATACTTATTATAATACATAATTGGTAACATTTTATCGGTGTATTATTAACTCCAATAATAATACCAGAATTTCTTATTTGCAATGCACCAACATAGTGCAATACCAGCTGTTTACAAAATTGATTTAACCATCAGAACCCTAGGGTCCTTTACTATACAGCAGTACAAACCCAGCAATACAAACCCAGCATTACTTAACACAACCCAACACAGATTCAAGATACGAGTTTGTACGACAAAAGCGAACCAGAACAATACTTGGTACTACGTTTGCTAAAAATCAAACACACAATACAAATATCCCAATACAGAACCCAACAATTCCAACGAACCATTTTAATTTAATTCAGAAAATAAAATTCCTCAATACAGGGAACAATTTAATTCAATACACTGCAAGGTATAATAAAATCAACACCATACCAGATTTCTAAACTAATTAACCCAACACAGTGCATTAGCAGAATTGTTAACCCAACACAGTTTTTCCACAAGCCTAACACAGTGCTATGACGAACCTAAACGGAAATACATTACAATACAGTGTGTGATACAACCTACCCAGTTGGCAATACAACTAAGTACACATGAAGGAATTTATACCAAACCCAAATATAGTCTATCCGATTACAGAGAACAACAAAAGTTCAACGAAACCAATCCATAAGAAAATCAGCAATTGGGTATACCTTGAACTTGATCGCGTTGCGACTCTTCTCCTCCTACCGAAATACACAATCAAACTGGACATCCGCAGCGAACTGGAATTGTAACCCCTGTTCCCTCTATTAAATTTTCGAACCCTAATTTCTTTCTAATTGGGAACTCACAATCAAAGGAAATCCGGCAGCCTTGGGGGTTTAATTTATAGGGAAATCTTTACCCAAAATGGCTGGGTAATACCCCAATCAGTTCTTCAAGGACCGTTGGTAGGAGAGATTAGCTATCAATGGGTTGTCTGCGTCAAGCCCATCTAGTTCCAGCATGACGTGCCGGCAGCGCCTCGAGCCGCGTAATACCGCCGGTCAAATCGCCGAACGGCAAAACCCTTGGTCCGACCGGTGAGTGTTCGGTCACCCAAGCCCTTGCACGATCAATCCGCCTCGAACTCTGAATATCCTCCGGTCACTGAGGTTTCTTCCCAGTGTGAGCCGCCGTTCGTTCTCCCCCTGTCACGCCCAATTCCTCGGCCTTCACCCGTCCATTCGATTGACTGAGAGTTTGATTTCTTCGCCTAGATTGACCCGCTGATTTTTCCCCAATTTGATTTCGTTTTCTTTGAAGCCCTTCCCAACGATTTCGCCGGTTGCTCCTTTTTAATTAAAACAGATCCAACCCGCCTTAACAGGAACGGGTTCGACCCGGATGGAAAGGGTTTGACCCGGCTGGTTTAGAGGTTGGGCTTAGCTTATAATTTAGTTTGGCCCAGCAAGGAATTATAAAAGAAAATTGGGCTTGCCTAATAAATTTTGGATCTATTGAAATAAAAGTAACTAGACCAACTTGAAATTATTATGCTCTTAATATTTAATTTGAATTAAGTAATTTAATTAATTAATAAAAATTTATTTCACCAATAACTCCTTATTTGAATTATTTTAATCCGGTAATAATAAAATAAATTTGTTTATTAATCTTCTTTCATTTCTTCCAAATAAAATCTTGGGAGTTAACCCATTAATTTAAATCGCACTGATAATGAGCCCCTTTAATGCAAGAAGTTTATTGGACCTATAATTATATAATTAAATAAACATTCTTACATGGGTCCAATTAAATTTATAAAATTATATGAATTTATTTATAAATTTGATACAGTGTTTAAAATTTTCCGGACATTACATCCTCTCCCCCTTATAAAAATTCCGTCCTCGGAATTTCAATCTAGGATTACTCGAATAACTGGGGGTAATTCGCTCTCATTTTCTCTTCGAGTTCCCACGTGGCCTCTTCCACCGCGTGATTTCTCCAGAGAATTTTCACCGAGTGAATGATTTTATTCCTCAGCTTCTGCTCCTTTCTATCCAGTATTTGAACAGGAATCTCCTCGTACGATAAATCTCTTTCGACTTGAATTGGTTCATAGGAGATGACATGTTTGTAGTCTGGCTTATACGGACGCAACACTGATACATGGAACACGTTGTGAATGTGCTCAAGTTCAGGAGGTAATGCTACCTCGTACGCCACCTCGCCGATTCGTCTCAAAATTTCGAACGGTCCTATGAACCTAGGGCTCAATTTACCCTTTTTCCCAAAACGGATCTTTCCTTTCCAGGGAGATACCTTCAGAAACACAAAACTACCAACTTCAAAGTCTCGTTTCTGACGATGTAAGTCGGCATACTTCTTCTGGCGATCCTGAGCTGCTACTAACCGCTGTCTTATTACCTTAATAATTTCCACGGTTTGTTGTACCAATTCTGGTCCCAACAGTCTCCGTTCACCAACTTCATCCCAACACAACGGTGTTCGACACTTCCTTCCATACAATACTTCGTACGGTGGCATACCAATGCTAGCATGGTAGCTATTATTGTAGGCGAACTCCACTAGTGGCAAGTGATCGTCCCAGCTGCCACTCAAGTCCATCACAACTGCCCGGAGCATATCCTCTAGAGTCTGAATTGTTCGCTCACTCTGACCATCAGTCTGAGGATGATATGCCGTACTCATTCTTAACTGTGTTCCCAGTCTCTCCTGTAGACTTCTCCAAAAATTTGACGTGAAGCGCGGATCCCGGTCAGACACAATAGATACCGGCACTCCATGTCGCGACACTATCTCCTTTACGTAAAGTTTCGCCAATTGCTCCAATTTGTACCTGATCTTGATCGGTAGAAAGTGGGCAGACTTGGTCAACCGATCCACGATCACCCAGATGGCGTCTAGACCCTTTTGCGTTGTTGGAAGTCCCACCACAAAATCCATTGTGATGTGCTCCCACTTCCATTCGGGAATCTCTAAGGGTTGCAACAATCCGCTCGGCCGTTGGTGCTCAGCCTTGATCCGTTGACAGGTCAAACACCGGCTAACGAACTCTGCAACTTCCCCTTTTAAATGCGGCCACCAATAATGTTGACGAAGGTCTTGATACATCTTGGTGCTACCCGGATGTACCGAAAATCTTGTATTATGGGCCTCCTGCAAAATCTCTTCCCTTAAGTCTGGTACGTAGGGTATCCAGATCCTTCTCTCGAATCTTAGCAATCCTGTGCTGTCAACCTTATACTTCGAGGCTTTTCCCTCCGATAACTGTTTCTTAATGTCAACGCATTCCTCGTCAAATTCTTGAGCCTCCTGTATCTTATCTAGTAGAGTCGGACCTATCGTCACGGCGAACACCTTTTCGTCCACCTCCATTGGATACCTAACTTCCAGCTCCAGACGTTCAAAGTCTCGTACCAATTCCTCCTGGACTGTCAGCTGCATTAATTTCACTTTGCCCTTTCTACTCAAGGCGTCAGCCACTACATTTGCTTTGCCCGGATGGTACAGAATTTCACAGTCGTAGTCTTTGATCAATTCCAACCATCGGCGCTGCCTCATGTTCAGCTCCTTTTGAGTGAAGATATATTTCAGACTTTTGTGATCTGTATATATCTCGCACTTCTCCCCGTATAGGTAGTGCCTCCAAATCTTCAAGGCGAAAACTACCGCTGCTAACTCTAAGTCATGAGTCGGGTAACCCTTCTCATAATCCTTCAGCTGACGTGATGCGTACGCCACGACCTTGCCGTGTTGCATTAACACACAACCAAGACCCTTGTGTGACGCGTCACTATACACTACAAAACCTCCAGTGTTGTCTGGTAAGGTCAACACTGGTGCTTGGCTGAGTCTCTTCTTCAACTCCATGAAACTCTCCTCACACTTCTCCGACCAAACAAACTTGACTGTTTTCCTGGTGAGATTGGTCAACGGCGATGCTATCTTGGAAAAATCCTGGATGAATCTTCGATAGTATCCCGCTAATCCCAAGAAACTCCGGATCTCTGTCGGCGTCTTCGGCTGTTCCCAGTTGATAACTGCTTCTACTTTTGCTGGGTCCACCGAAACACCATTCTTGTCTATGACATGACCCAGAAACTGCACTCTCTGCAACCAAAACTCACACTTAGAAAACTTTGCATACAATTTTTCCTTCCTGAGGGCTTCTAACACAATCCTTAAGTGTTCAGCATGCTCCTCTTCTGTCTCCGAATACACCAAGATGTCATCAATGAATACCACTACGAACTTGTCCAAGTACTGCTTGAACACTCTGTTCATCATATCCATGAATGCTGCTGGTGCATTTGTCAATCCAAAAGACATTACCAGAAACTCGAAGTGCCCGTAACGAGTTCTGAATGCAGTCTTCGGGATATCTTCTTGCCTCACTTTCAGCTGATGGTAGCCTGTTCTTAAGTCGATCTTTGAAAAGTACTTCGCTCCTTTAAGTTGATCAAACAGATCGTCAATCCTAGGAAGCGGATACCTATTCTTAATTGTAACTTTGTTCAACTCTCGATAGTCGATACAAAGCCTCATTGAACCGTCTTTCTTCTTTACAAACAGAACGGGCGCTCCCCACGGGGACACGCTCGGTCTGATATAACCCTTATCCAACAGTTCCTGCAGTTGCACCATCAACTCTTTCATCTCTACAGGTGCCATCCGATACGGCGGCTTTGATATTGGTGCGGTTCCCGGTGCCAAATCGATAACGAACTCGATTTCCCTGTCCGGCGGCAGTCCCGGAAGCTCTTCGGGAAAGACATCGGTGAATTCTCTCACGACTGGTATTTGACTCATCTCATCCCCTACTCGACGAGTATCAACCACATGGGCCAAATAACATTCGCAACCCTTCTTGAGTAATCTCCTTGTTTGCATCATAGTAAGACAACAAGATTGGCTTGGTGACTTACTGCCGTAAAATACCACCTTTGACTTATTAGGAGTCTTTAGGTGTATACATTTCTTCTTACAGTCGATAACTGCTCCGTGGGTTGATAGCCAATCCATTCCCAAGATTACATCGAACTCTCCCAGTCGAATTGGTATCAAATCCACTTTGAGCTTAAATCCTCGTAATTCAACACAACAGTTCCTATGAATGCATTCTACGGGGATAATTTCTTTGTTTGCTACTTCTACGTTCATAGGGTGTTCTAACTTTTCACAAGGGACATTTAATTGTCTAGTAAATTCTTCGGAAACAAAAGAGCAAGTGGCACCCGAATCAAATAGCACATATGCATTTATATCGTTGATTGGGATGATACCTGACACCACGTCCTTGGATTCCATTGCATCCTGGACCGTCATGTTGAACGTGCGAGCTGTTGGCCTGTTAGCTTGACTGGCTGGTGCCCCATAGCTCAGCCGGTTATTGTTCCCGCTATTGCTGTTGTTGTTCCTGTTGCCACTCCCGAGGTCACCTTTCCTCTTCGGACAGTCCTTGATTTGGTGGTCGGGTGCTCCACATGAATAACATCCCCCCTTTGGTTTGTTCTGACATTGGGGAGCCATGTGCCCCGGTTGCCCGCATTTGTAGCAAACGCTTTTTCCCTTCATACACTCCCCCGTGTGGTTCTTACCACAATTACTGCACCTGCCTGGTTTCCTTGCCTCCCCTCCAGACAGGTTTCCTCCGGGTTTATTGCTCCCGAAAGATTGACTTTCATTCCATTTCCGTTTGTTGGGGTTACTGCCCCCACTGCTTCCTGCCTTAGGGCCCTCATGTCCCTTCTTCTTCTCGTGATTGTATTTGGCCAGGGCCTCACTGCCACCCTCTGCAATGATTGCCCTCTCCATCAATTCTGCAAATGTTCTGATTTTCAATACCGCCACAGAACGGTATAACCATGGTTTCAACCCCTGCTCAAACCTACGAGCTTTCCTTTCCTCTGTGCTGACTTGGTGAGCTGCAAACCGTGCCAACTCATTAAACTTAGCTGCGTACTCAGCCACAGACATGTTTCCTTGTTTCAGTTCCAGGAACTTGATCTCCATCTCCTGCTTCATGCTCTCTGGAAAGTAATTTTCCAAGAACATTTCCTTAAAACGATCCCAAGCGACAGTGCCTTCTTCAACTCGGCCCCGATTGGCCTTCCACCAATAGTTGGCTTCTCCTTTTAGCATGAAAGTGGCAAAACTTGTTTTCTGTTCCTCTGCCACCCTTGCTACTTCAAAGACCTTCTCTATCTCTTCTATCCAGGTCTGCGCCTCGATTGGGTTAAGAGTTCCCTTAAACTCAGGTGGTCCGACCAATTTGAAATCTTTAAAGTTTGCCAGATGATGCGCTGGCTCAGCTGCTGCTTGAGTCACTACAGGTGGGGGTTTGGATTGCATAGCCTCGACCAGCATCTCCGCGAACATTCTCATGGGGTTGGTTTGATCTCCAACCTCACTTTCTGACTCTTCGACCTGTCGGTTACGTGGCCTTCCCCTTGGCATGGTTTAGAATAAGGAAACTGATGACTTTTACCTATAGATTCACATTTTACATCATATGTTATTGAAATAAACAATTAAAGGTAAAATATTTATCAACACATTTGATTTAAGTGAAACATCTGCATTTATATTCATATACCACCGTCTGTTACAATACGAAACCTGTGGCATACTGCTATAAATGCGCCACTGTGTCCTATTCATCAATAACCCTTCCCCCTAGACAAAAGTGGGGAATCCTAACCTTCCATCCCTCAAAACACAAAAGTTGGGGTTTTAACTGCTACCCCAATCATAACAACAAATATAAAGTTTCATAAACAAACATGAATATGTCCCTAACATAAACAAAAGTGGGACCGACTGTACTAGAAACTAATCAACCATTCTATCCCATCACTATACATCATGACGGAGCCGAGCCTGCTGGCCAGAAGAGACTGCTCCGTCCCCGATCCTGCGGCGAACCGAGCGGCTGGACTCTCCTATCTCAGTCCGGGGTCTACGGTAGGCTGCGTCCAAGGCATGCCCCAGGGTCTCTATCCTCACTGCCCTGGCCTCTAGCTGGTCCTCCAGCTGATCAACCCTCCTGGCCTCCCTGGCCCAGGCCTCCCTGACGCGCATCCTCGCAGCCACCTCCAGTCCGGCCTCAAACCTCATGGCCTCCTGTTTCGCCCTCAGGTGGGCGATCTGCAGATCCCGCTGCTCCAGTCTCTCCCTCAACTCAGCGTTTCGGGCCACTAGCTGATGTAGCAGTGGTCCGACCTGCTGTGCCGAGGACTCGTAGCCCTGCAGCTGTACCTTGGCCACTCCCAAGTCATGGTCGAGCTGGTAGGCCAGGTCTCTGTACTGGTCCTCCATATACTGATGGGTCTGGTTCTGCTCCTCCAGATGAGCAATCCGAGCCTCCAGCTCCTCATTTCTGTCCGTCAATCCCTCAATAATATCATCAGCAGTGGATCCCATGCCGTCAATATCAGCAGGTGGCTCCTCCCCCTCGGCCTCGAGATCCTCCTCCTCAGTATCAGGGTCCTGACTACCGGACCTCATCACCCCACCTACCACTGGCTCTGGTAGCTCTCTATGGTAGTCCTCCTCCGGCTCGGACTCCTCCTGTAGCAATCCCGGGGCAATAGGAGCATAACCCACCAGCTGCTCCGAAACTACTGGTATATCTGTATATGTCTCCTCCTCCTCACGGGCTCCACTAGTCTCCCCTATATCAGCCATCCTACAAACACACAAAAACTAGCATTAGTACAACAATAAAATATATTCATTGAAGAAATGAAAGTATATTTCATTGGGTACTTCTTGACTCGATGAATTCCCCAATTCATCAAAACCACATATAATAAATCTCCTCGATTTATCTCCTAACACTCAATACGAGTTTACTACGAAGGTTATAACCTAGGTTTCGCAATCCTAAAGTTTATAACCTACAGCTCTGATACCAACCTGTGACGCCCCCAAATTCGGGTCTCCGAATACCCGGATCTGGTCATCACGATCCAATACAATCATTCACCTCTAACAACATATGATATCTAAAAGTGCGGAATATATAAACATACGTTGTTCATTTAAGGTGTTACTAGTCCCAGAATACAATTAACCTTAATCAAGTACATCAACCCATACCCTAAATAACTATTAGGGTTTAAATTACATGAACATCAATTAAATTACACATGATTATAAAGTCTGCTACAAGGAATCTATTGTTTCATCTTTTCTTTTCCTTTGTTACTCCCTGAAGTCTCGGGTTTCGCTGCAATAAAGTCATGATATAGCAAGAATGAGCAACGAGTTTGCCCAGCAAGTTTAAAGTACAACAATAAAGATATATCATGATGAAGGGATGAGAAAAAGGGATTTCAACAATAGAATAATCAGAAGCAAGAACATTAAATGCTTTTAGAAAAATTGATAGTCAAATAGACTTTGAACGATAACTTCCAGAGGAGTCAATAGCTGATTGACCCTCTGGTTACTGGCTACAGAATAACGTACTTGAGGGGATCAGCCTCGCGTACCCTATGTATATGCATAACATTTAATTCTGCTATTTGTACCTTATATACGGTACGTGGGGTACTCCCCTATAAATAAAGGGGTGTTCATACAGTCTAAGAATCCTTACCATTGATTGGTTCGGATAGCTTTTATAAATTCTCACAAAATTGTCTGACCGAACAAGGGTTCAGACTTAACCATGAATGGTTCATAAAACTTCTGAATTTAATTCAATATTCGAATTCAAATGCATGAGCGCGAATGCCAATAAATACACAGATGTGTAATAATTTTAAAAGTAATTAGACCACTTATAGCATGCTTGGAGATAAAATTCAAGCTTAAAGAATACTTGCAATAATATATACCTTTTTGCATGAATTAAAATACTGCATAAGGTTTTAGAAGTATTGCTCAAGGTAAAAAGTTGAGTAAGGAAGAACTTGCAATAATGTAAGAAGTTTAGGGTTAGGAACTTGCAGAAATCAAAGTTCGGGATAGAGGACTTGCCTGTTTGCTCAGCTACAATTTAAATCTTAGCTTTAATTAATTGATCTCGAGTGACCTATCATTAGGTAAAGTCGATTTATCAATTAACAGTTGCATATTGGCACCTCTTACTACACCTTTTACTCAACAGGTAAACTTTATCATCTATGTTTAATTACTAATTAACATTAGCTAAGCAGAAAAATAATTGTTAGCTAAGCATGATTACTATTCTCGAGGGTTCAGATGATTCCCCTTATTGTCCCTAAATATGGGTCAACAGTCTTTATTATTCAACAGCTTTATTCATTCTTAAGTATTATTATTATTAAATAATAATAATTAAATATTTATTATCTTTATTTATTATTTATTAATAAATAATAAATAATTATTTTATTAACTTTATTCATATTTAATTATTATTATTATTAAATAATAATAATTAAATATTTATTATCTTTATTTATTATTTATTAATAAATAATAAATAATTATTTTATTAACTTTGTTCATATTTAATTATTATTATTATTAAATAATAATAATTAAATATTTATTATCTTTCTTTTTTTTTATTATTTATTAATAAATAATAAATAATTATTTTATTAACTTTATTCATATTTAATTATTATTATTATTAAATAATAATAATTAAATATTTATTATCTTTATTTATTATTTATTAATAAATAATAAATAATTATTTTATTAACTTTATTCATATTTAATTATTATTATTATTAAATAATAATAATTAAATATTTATTATCTTTATTTATTATTTATTAATAAATAATAAATAATTATTTTATTAACTTTATTCATATTTAATTATTATTATTATTAAATAATAATAATTAAATATTTATTATCTTTATTTATTATTTATTAATAAATAATAAATAATTATTTTATTAACTTTATTCATATTTAATTATTATTAAATAATAATAATTAAATATTTATTATCTTTATTTATTATTTATTAATAAATAATAAATAATTATTTTATTAACTTTATTCATATTTAATTATTATCATTAACTAATAATTAAATATTTATTAACTTTATTTATTATAGTTTAAACAATATTTAAGTATTTATTGTCTTTATTTATTGATAAATAATAAATAATTATTTACTAACTTTACTCATGTTTGATTATTGTTTAATATTAATTAACTAATAATTAAACAATTAACTTTGTTTACACTTACTTATTATAATAACTAAATACTTATTATAATACATAATTGGTAACATTTTATCGGTGTATTATTAACTCCAATAATAATACCAGAATTTCTTATTTGCAATGCACCAACATAGTGCAATACCAGCTGTTTACAAAATTGATTTAACCATCAGAACCCTAGGGTCCTTTACTATACAGCAGTACAAACCCAGCAATACAAACCCAGCATTACTTAACACAACCCAACACAGATTCAAGATACGAGTTTGTACGGCAAAAGCGAACCAGAACAATACTTGGTACTACGTTTGCTAAAAATCAAACACACAATACAAATATCCCAATACAGAACCCAACAATTCCAACGAACCATTTTAATTTAATTCAGAAAATAAAATTCCTCAATACAGGGAACAATTTAATTCAATACACTGCAAGGTATAATAAAATCAACACCATACCAGATTTCTAAACTAATTAACCCAACACAGTGCATTAGCAGAATTGTTAACCCAACACAGTTTTTCCACAAGCCTAACACAGTGCTATGACGAACCTAAACGGAAATACATTACAATACAGTGTGTGATACAACCTACCCAGTTGGCAATACAACTAAGTACACATGAAGGAATTTATACCAAACCCAAATATAGTCTATCCGATTACAGAGAACAACAAAAGTTCAACGAAACCAATCCATAAGAAAATCAGCAATTGGGTATACCTTGAACTTGATCGCGTTGCGACTCTTCTCCTCCTACCGAAATACACAATCAAACTGGACATCCGCAGCGAACTGGAATTGTAACCCCTGTTCCCTCTATTAAATTTTCGAACCCTAATTTCTTTCTAATTGGGAACTCACAATCAAAGGAAATCCGGCAGCCTTGGGGGTTTAATTTATAGGGAAATCTTTACCCAAAATGGCTAGGTAATACCCCAATCAGTTCTTCAAGGACCGTTGGTAGGAGAGATTAGCTATCAATGGGTTGTCTGCGTCAAGCCCATCTAGTTCCAGCATGACGTGCCGGCAGCGCCTCGAGCCGCGTAATACCGCCGGTCAAATCGCCGAACGGCAAAACCCTTGGTCCGACCGGTGAGTGTTCGGTCACCCAAGCCCTTGCACGATCAATCCGCCTCGAACTCTGAATATCCTCCGGTCACTGAGGTTTCTTCCCAGTGTGAGCCGCCGGTCGTTCTCCCCTGTCACGCCCAATTCCTCGGCCTTCACCCGTCCATTCGATTGACTGAGAGTTTGATTTCTTCGCCTAGATTGACCCGCTGATTTTTCCCCAATTTGATTTCGTTTTCTTTGAAGCCCTTCCCAACGATTTCGCCGGTTGCTCCTTTTTAATCAAAACAGATCCAACCCGCCTTAACAGGAACGGGTTCGACCCGGATGGAAAGGGTTTGACCCGGCTGGTTTAGAGGTTGGGCTTAGCTTATAATTTAGTTTGGCCCAGCAAGGAATTATAAAAGAAAATTGGGCTTGCCTAATAAATTTTGGATCTATTGAAATAAAAGTAACTAGACCAACTTGAAATTATTATGCTCTTAATATTTAATTTGAATTAAGTAATTTAATTAATTAATAAAAATTTATTTCACCAATAACTCCTTATTTGAATTATTTTAATCCGGTAATAATAAAATAAATTTGTTTATTAATCTTCTTTCATTTCTTCCAAATAAAATCTTGGGAGTTAACCCATTAATTTAAATCGCACTGATAATGAGCCCCTTTAATGCAAGGAGTTTATTGGACCTATAATTATATAATTAAATAAACATTCTTACATGGGTCCAATTAAATTTATAAAATTATATGAATTTATTTATAAATTTGATACAGTGTTTAAAATTTTCCGGACATTACAAAAAGCTTGCCTCGTGCGTAGATTACAGATTAAATAATTCACGTTCTTTAATCGACCTATACATTTCGATTATAAAATGGTAACAATAATTAGTTACAGAACAACATACACTTTAAGATTCGATCTTATCCTATTTCATTATAACATCTCGATTGTCATTCGATAATCATTAAGTACTTGCTTAACAACCATCGTGGTATCTTATTAGTCACTTTATACCTTAATTTAAGTTTTAAACTTGTTTATAGCATCATAGTAAAATCACAAAGAAAATAATAAATAAAATTTCAGTACTGTTCCTTCGCCAGGGCGAGGATTTATTTAACAAAAATCTCGCCGGGGCGAAGTTTTTCTTAACAATATTCTCGCTGGGGCGAAGATTTCCAGTTCAATATTCTCACAGGGGCGAGAGACTCGGCAGTCATCTCCTACAGTTCGCGAACCAGTGAAAACTTAGGCCAAAATTTCTCGAATTCTACCATCCAATACACAAATTAAACACACCCAGACATCCAACATGCTAGAAAACAATTACCCAACATGTTTCTAACCAATTTAACCATTATAATACACCTAATCAACTAATTAGAATCCAAAAATTCACTGTTTATACAAAATATTCATAGTTTAGGCATTTCAATGAATTCAACCACTGTAAATTCATCTCTCAACCATTTTAATCTATTCTACTTGCATTCTTTTCGTTTTTCATCATATAATCATAATCAAATGTCAATTCACCGGTTAATAACCAAATTGAACATCAATTTCATGCACATAAGTCATACATAAAAGTAAGACTCTGTAAAACCAAAAACTTCATTCTAAAACATGCTTTCATGGATTAATTCATTCAAATTGATTTATAATCATCACATAATCTCTAATACATGCTTAGAATCAATTATAATCAAATAATTCATGCATTGAGCTAGCAAATTTACATTCAGAGAAGTGAAAACCATATACAGTGAATTAAACTTCTAATAAAATCTAAAAGAAATTATACCTTCAAACTAAACAAATATAACTCCTTAGCTTTAGCAATTCACTTCCTTCTCCTTCTCAATTCAAAGAACTCTCAACTCTCAATTTTCTTTTCCTCTCAAAAGCTCTGTTCTTTCTTTTCTATACTTAACAATTAAACTGATGAAGCTTCCAAATAAAAACTGATAAAATATAATCACGTACTTTAATTTTAAATCACCAGTTACATAATTCAAAAGCCATAAGGCTATGTTTGGCAATTACAATTAAAAATAACTTCTTTTTTTTACTAACCAAGGGTCACAAGGCCTTGTTTGGTTTATCTAAATAAAACCCTTTCTCCATTTATTTTAATAATCCATTTTACTATATAGTTTTAATTGTCACACTTTTAATTTAGTTAAACTTATTATTAAATAAATTCAATTAAACTTTAATAAATAATTCTATTTAACCAATAACAATAACACCAAATAAATTATCATATTCAAATAAATCCTTTACTCAAATAAATCATTTAATCATCTAATTTAATTATTAAATTAAATTAGAATAAACATATCGAATCATATTTAAATAGCATTTAACATAAATTCTTTCACCATAGCTTTATAAATTATTTATCTTACTCCATAAATAAATTAATAAAAATATTTATATAATTCAATAAATATTTTTATTTAATCACAAAAATTGCATTCGTTACATCCTTCCTTCCTTAAAAGGATTTTGTCCCCAGAATCACAATGCAATTAATTCGTCCGTTACAGATAGAACTCATGATTTGTGCTTAGGTTAGAGATATATATATTCACCGCATGTAATCTAATAGGGAACCTGAGCTTTAAATCCTTTTTAATTTTAATTCACATAGAGATATAGTGGATTAGTTAACTAGGGTGTTCATCTTAATTCTATCATATGTAGATTTAAGTTGATTTGTTTATGGTACATAGAGAGATGGTCATAAATATTGATGAGTTTTCGATTAACAATCTGGAATAATTAGCATAAGTTGACAGGAAGTGTGTTGATCAAAGTGAAACAATAAGTGAAGTTGTAGTCTTAAGTCTTTAAAATCTGTTTTCAAATTTGAGGAAGTTAGCTTTATTAAAATTAATTATTTAATTTCAAAAATTCACAAAATTATAATCGATTGTTTAATAAAATTAAGTTAATATAAAATTGGTAGTTGTTATTATAAATTACAATTTTTCTCCGTGGGATCAACACTCTCTTATCATTATATTACTCGTGGACTGCGTATACTTGCGTATTTGTGCTAGTATAGAATTAGGCAAACAATAATAGCTTAGACTATGAAGATTTTATTATTAGGAATGATGTAATAATTTTTATATTAAGACAATGAATCTATGTAATGGTTGTAGAACTTGAGATTATAGAGTTAGACATTTTGTAATATCTTAGTAATTATATTTATGTCAGTTAAGGATATATAGTTAGATATATATGTGAATGTTGGATGAATAGTACTGTGACGCACCGGACCCGGGTTTAAAGGTCGACCCGAATTTGGAGGCATTACAAGTTAGTATCAAAGCATTAGGTTATAAACCTTAGGTGGGGGAATACCTTAGGAATATGACCTTAGAGAAATAAGTTAGGAGATAAACTCAAATAGAGTTTTTAAGGGATGGATTAAGGAATTCATCAAAAGAAAGAGATTAAAATAACACTAAAACTTTAAACAAATTATATTTGTTATGTGATAGTAATAAATATACCTTGTTGTTATGTGCTAATCAGTTTAATAAAATGTTGATTGTGGGATGCCTGAAGAAGTTGCATTTAGGGATATTCATGTGGTGAGCTAACAGCTTATTGCACCGCCCGAGCTAGTACCTAAGCCTATACCAGTGGTCGAGGCTTACCTAGAGAGTAATCTCGAGGAAGATCCCTTTGAGGAAGATGAACAAGATGACGATCTTGAGGAGTATCCGTCTGAGCATGAGGAGGAAGCAAACGATATACCATCGGATGTTGCACCTTTAGAGGAGGAGGAAGTGATGCCAGAAGGTCTGAGGGATCTGTTCATGGCAGTGCTTGACATAAATGACACGCTGAGGGGTAGAGTTCAGGCCTTGGAGGCGAGGTTGAAGAACTCTAGACTGGGAGGCAGGAGATAAAGAACTACTGGGCAGAAGCAATTGATGATAGGATCTTGGCTGAGGATCAGGTCCACGACCTGGAAGAGGAGATGAGGGTCAAGAAGATTAGGATCGATAGGTCTAACTACGCGTTCAGGTCTTCGCATGGGCGATTCCAGCGTAGAGTGCCCTACCATCTAGTAGAGGAGGGCCAGACGAGGCATACCATTAGTAGGAGCCTGGTTATGGCTATAGCCGATGACGAGTACACATACGCCATTAGGCGTGGTCTAGTTATTAACTAGATAATGTATGTGTATATATATTATATGTGTATAATGACGTGAATCCCAACTTTTGTTATTATAGCGGGATATCTTTTAGTCCCAACTATAGATGAGTTGTGGAATAGATATGAAATCTTATCATTTGTAAGTATTAGAGGGATAGTATGTAATCAGCTAATGCTTTATAAAGTAAGTTGTATAAAGGAATGTAAGAAGTATGAAGTCTATGAATATAAGGAAAGTTAAAGAACCTTGTTATGTGTATATGTTCATATTAATGAGAATGCATTAAAAGATGAATAACTGATTAATAATAACATAATCTTATTATGGCTTAACATAAAGATGCCGCCAAGAAAAAGACAAAGAAACCAAGAGAAAGAATCCCATAATGATAATAGAGGTGGGGGTCAGGAAAACCCGATGCAATAATTTGTAGATATGTTGGTGGGAGCCTTAAATAGAGCACCTACCGCAGCCCCGGTAGAACCTCCAGTTGCGCGTGTAACCAACTTTAAGGACTTCAAGATTATGGGACTGCCTAAATTTAGGAGGACCACCGAACCTATAGAGGCTCAGTCATGGGTGAAGGAGATCGAAAAGGCATTTGTCATTGTCGGAGTCGGAGAGGAGCAAAAGACTTATTTTGCCACCTATCTATTGAAGGGTGAGGCCAATTTCTGGTGGGAGGCCAACCAGAATAGGGCCGGAAAGGGGATTATCGCCTGGGAAAGATTCAAGGAGTTATACTTCGAGAATTATTTCCCCCAGGGTATGCAAAGTCGTATGGAAATGCGGTTCCCAGTCTGGCCTTATAGGTCTCCACCTTGCCATTTGCTCTAGTATTTTCCTTAGGCTTTACGCCTTCACAAGGGTTAACCAAAATCCATATTTGGTTTTCATATATAGATTCCATTCCGGACTTTATGGTCATCTACCATTTCTCTGAGTCTTCTACACATATCCTTATCGTAAATATTTGGATCATCATCCTCTATGATGTGTACCTCATCATCATCAATGATAAATCCATACCTCCCAAGTATCTTCCGTACTAATCCAGATTTACGATTCGGTTGTGATACAATAAGTCTATCTACAGGTTCCTCTATTTGACTTATAGTGCTTTGTGGTTCTTGAACTTCTTTAAGATTTATATTCCTCCCACTAGCCCCTTCAAGGATAAACTCCTTTATCAAAGAAGGCAGCGTGTTTCGCAATAAACACCTTTTGCTTAGTAGGATTATATAAATAATAACCTAAACTTTCTTTAGGATATCCCACAAATATGCACTTGTCAGATCTTGTCCCAAACTTATCCTTTTTGAAACTTTTTCACATAAGGTGGACAACCCTAATCTTAACATACTTAAGACTAGGTTTCCTCCCTATCCATAACTCATATGGAGTCTTAGGGCTGGATTTTGAGGATACCTTATTTAGTAAATATGCAGCTGTTTCTAGGGCATAACCATAGAAGGATACTGAAATATCGATAAAAATCATCATAGACTGCACCATGTCCAACAAGGTATGATTTCTCCTTTTAGATACATCAATCAATTATTGTGTGTTAAGAAGCATCCATTATAAGAAAATACCATTATCTTTGAGATGATCTAGAAACTCATTGCACAAGTATTCACTTCCTCGATCTGATCAAAGAATCCTAATACTTTATCAATTTGTTTCACTTCTAAATTCTTTGAACCATTCAAATAATTCAGACTTGTATCAAATACACATATTCAACTATTGAATGATTATCTATTTTCTTTTACTAGTTTGTTCAATTTGCAAAATATATTTTTCATATAAGTCAAGTATATAAAGTCCATCAAGTAATCTTCCAGTTCCAAACAAAACATTATCATTATAAATAGAACAACCATTGTTCTTAAATATAATACCAAAACTTTCTCTGTCCAACAAAGGAAAGAAATAATGTTAATGAGAACTAGAACTTAATAACAATTTATTAACTTAATAGACTTTCCCGTAGGTTATACGCTAAACCATAAGCTCATTTGGCTAATGAAACAACATTTGCTTCATTCCCCATATGCAGGATTACTTCCTCATTGTTTAGTTTTTCACTTCTGCTTAGTTTCTACACTTAATTACATATGTGAGAACTACAATTGGTATCCAATACCTAAGTAGAACCTTGACTTATAGAAAGATTTATTTCAATCATGACTAAAGTAATATTTGTAACCGAAGCTTCACTAAGCTTCTTCTGGTTAACCTCCACAAGATACTCCTTGCAATTTCTTTTCCAGTGTCTAAGCTTATTGCAGTGAAAGCAAACTCATTTGCTATCTGCATCAGTTTTTTTCTTATTATCCTTAGTTTGTATTTTTCTTTTAGCCTTCTTCTTTTTCTTTTTTTAAGAAAAACCCTTGAGCCTCTTCCTTTTTTCACTGGAAGAATCATCCATTAATAAGACTTGATCCTTCTTAGATGAGAAATGACTCTTTGCAGTTTTCAACATGTTAAGCAACTCAGGCAAACTGATAACTAGCTTGTGAGCTATCTTGAATTTAGATTTCATTAGCATGATCACCATTGTGACGTCCCCAAATTCGGGTCTCCAAATACCCGGATCTGGTCATCACGATCCAATATTAACATTCACCTCTAACAACATATGGTAACTAAAATGCGGAATATGATAAACATACTTTGTTCATTTCAAAGGTGTTACTAGTCCCAGAATACAGTAACCTTAAACACTTACACAAATCCATACCCTAAATAAATGTCAGGGTTTACATTACATTAACAGTAATTAACTACACATAAATTTAAAATCTGCTACATGAAGTCTATCACTTCATCTTTTCTTTCCCTTTGTTCTTCCCTGACGTCTCGGGTTTAGCTGCAATGAAGTCATGATATAGCAAGGATGATCAACGAGTTTGCTCGGCAAGTTTAAAGTACAACAATAAGGATATATCATGATGAAAGGGATATAAGAAGAGATTTCAACATTAGAATTATTAGAAGCAATAACAATAGATGCTTTTAGAACAATTGATAGTCAAATAGACTTGAACAATAACTTTTAAAGGAATCAATAGCTAGTTGACCCTCTAGTTACTGGCTACAGAATAAGTACTTGAGGGGATCAGCCTCGCGTACGCTATGTGTATGCATAACATTTAACTCTGCTATTTGTACCTTATATACGGTACCTGGGGTACTCCCCTATAATGAAAGGGGTGTTCATATAGTCTAAGAATCCTTATCATCGATTGGTTCGAATAGCTTTTATAACTTCTCACACACTTGCCTGACCGAACAAGGGTTCAGACTTAACCATGAATAGTTCATAAATTTCTTAACTTAAATAAATATATGAATTCAAATGCACGAGTGCGAATGTTAATAAATACACAGATGTGGAATAATTTTAAAAGTAATTAGACCACTTAAAGCATGCTTGGAGATAAGATTCAAGCTTAAAGAATAACTTGCAACAATATATACCTTTTTGCACAAATTAAAAATAGTGCATAAGGTTTAGAAATTTGCTCAATGTAAAAGTTGAGTAAGATAGAATTTGCATTCAATATACTGAAAGAATGAAGTTAGGGAACTTGCCTGTTCGCTCAGCTACAGATAAAATTTAGCTTTAACTAATTGATCTTGAGTGACCTATCATTGGATAAAGTCGATTTATCAATTAATATGACATAGTTGTATATTGGCACACCTTACTATACCATTTATTTGGCAGATAAACAATTTACCAATTACATTTAATTACTATATAATCATTAGCTAAACAGAAATTAATCAATGACCTTTAATTGTCTCTAAGTATGGGTTAATAATCTCTATTTATTATTTATAATATAAATAACAAATTTATTATGGTTTAATAGCAACCAAATAACCATTGATCACTTATTAGTTTTACTTGCGCTTAATTACTATTCCACTTTAAGGATAATTAAGTAATTATCACCTCTCAGTCTTTATTTAAATAATAAATGCATTAACTCTACCCATACTTAATTAATAATAATTAAGTAACCATTATCTTTATTTATAATAATACTCATACTTTATTATTTAATGTTAATTAAATAAAAATTAAATACTCATTATCTTTATTTATTATTTCTTAATAAATAATTATTATATTAACCTTATTCATACTTAATTATTATTTAATATTAATTAAATAATGATTAAATGTTTATTATCTTTATTTATTATTTGTTGATAAATAATAAATAATTATTTTATTACTTTATTTATTATTAAATAATAATTAAATATTTATTATCTTTATTTATTATTTAATGGTTAATAGTAAATAACTATTTTATGAGTGCATCATTAGTTCAAATAATAATCAACAACTAAACCAATAATAGTCATCTGATTATTAGATAATAGTTATATAACAAACCATTAAACTTCATTTGTTACTCATTTCATTTGGAATTATTATTAAACCTTTCCATAATAACTTAATTATTACATAATAGTATTAAATTATAATAATCACCTTCTTCTTTTTAAGTATCATTATCAATTAAATTTAAAATGATTTGATCGCCCATTAGTATCACTAACTCATTGTAATACTGCATAGCCTATTATAGTATTACTAGTTCATAAAAAAAATATTTTAAACATTTAAACAACACTTTGGTTACTAGAAAATACACCGCTAGCTTCATCAACATTTATGCATGACTTAATCATTTGATAGTGTTAATGAAAATAATAATGAAAGTACTTCAACTGCTAAGTCATACTATTAATCCATTAGAAAGCCTCAAGCATCCCATGTGTCTTGCTAGACACTGCCAAAGCCACAAAATCACACAGATACACAATTCCTGCCAATCTTGATTCAAGCCAATTTAAGCAATAGTTTAACATAGTAAGGAATTAACATCACTGGTTCCCAATTCAGTAATTACCCCTAACAGTATGATATCAACAGAAAATAAAGGTTTGATTTAGGTATTATGTCGAACATTTGCTAGACATCCTAACTAAACTGAAGCTGATTCAATACAGCCTGTAAGACCCCGAATTTATGAAATAAAAATTTATTATTTTCTTTATGATTATTTTTCTAAATAGTGAAGTGCTTAATTGTTATAAATGATAGTTAAGGGTGTTATATGCAAATTATCTGATAAATAGTATGTCGGGAAATATTCCTTTTGTCGGGGAATATTCTTTCTGTCGGGGAATATTATATTCGGTACCGTACGACGGCGCCGAATTGGCAATATTGTCAACGATAGTGGGCCCCACAACGGGTTAACTGTCGGATATAGAAAGTGATAGAAATTGGCGGCAAAACTTTAACCAATAACTGTTGAAATACCCGGTGATAAAAAGAACAGTAAAACGCGTTATTCCACAGTAGTACACGGTATTCCACAGTAGCTCACGATGTTGCACAGTGTTTTATATTATTGATTTAATAATTGATAAAGTAGCAATTGCATAGTATCTTGATTCAATAATTGTTAATTAGCATCTGCATAATATATTTTACTATTTGTTACGACACTGTAACTTATATCATTCGATAGGATATTTTAGCATTATCGACAATGTCTAGAAATTCTGTCAAGGAAAGGGGTTATTTAATTGCGCGCCATTTTTTTATGGAAGGCCCCCTCTTTCCTGGGAATAATCTGGTTGTCAGTATTGCGAGTATATGCTATCTGTGATATTAATACATTTAACACAATAATACAGAAAAATGGATTTATTGTGATAATGGAGTTATTTTTTTATGGTTTTATCTTTTGATAATGGATTAATTTTTGAATAAATGGATGGATGATATTAATGAAAGAAAAAATGGATGGATGATATTAATGGAAGAAAAAATGGATGGATGATATTAATGGAAGAAAAAATGGATGGATGATATTAATGGAAGAAAAAATGGATGGATGATATTAAAAGAATATGGGGAAAAGACCAAAATGCCCTCACCTTGATTTTCCTATAAATAGGGAGAGTTTGCTTAAGAAATTTTCACACCTTCATTGCTTATACTTACTCTCTCTCTAAATTTCTGAAATTCTCTTAGTGTGCTAGGCTATTGTGAGTATTTGTGAGAATACTAGTATTATCCGAAGTTAGTAAACTTCATAGAAAGTAACATCCAGTCACTTGTTAACTAAGGTAGGGAATATCATTTCTTTCATACTCACATATAATATCATTTGTTTTCATGTTCGTAAGTGATATTATACTCATAAAGGTTGTTATTCATTCTGTATTAATTTGTGGGGATAACCTGGCCGTGCGGTATGACGCATGCCTGGTGAATATCCTTTTGTATTCAACCCTTATTATTCTATGGGAATAACCTGTAAGTACGAGTGTCGTACCTGGTGAATACCCTTCTGTATTCATTCCTTATTAATCTGTGGGTATAACCTGTTCGTGCGGATTGACGCATACCTGGTGAATAACCCGTCGTATTCATTACTTATTAACCTGTTGTGGAAATAATCTGTCTACGCGAATTATCGCATGACAGGTGAAAATCCATTGCAGTTTCATATATTCTGTTATACTCATATAACTTATCATTTCTTTTGTACTCTTTAAGGGATATCTTTTTCTTTCACATTTCTCCATTTATGATAAGAAATCCTTGTTTGTTTCCAAAACCTTATTTTTAAATGGAGAAAATCCCTGAAAATTAGTACAATATCCTTAATAGTTTGTGCTTCATCTAATATCTTTTCACTTGAATCTTTCTATACGTTATAGTTGAAGCATGAAATAATTTCTTGAATATCATTCTTGAATTTGACTCCACAATTTGGTTATCATGTTGGCAATTTGGTCAATCTTTGATACTGATTAAATTATAAAGCTTTTCTTATCCTTAATCTCACTGTATCATTGTCATCATCCTCATCCTCATACTTAAATTGTGGTGATAGTTCTCTTTGGCCCGTAGTGTAAAGATGAACTGGCGTGACATGATTTTGACCAAACTGTGTATTGGTATAATCATGACTTTTTGTGTTACAAACAAAGGCGTATGGTGAAAGTTCTCTTTGACCGTAGTGTAAAGATGAACTGGCGTTTGGCATGATCATGACCGGTGATGTTATAAATAAATATCTTTGGCACGTAGTGCAAAGAGAGGCTGTTGAATATAAACTGTTGATTTGGATGTTCATAAACAGGAATTGTTGATTGGTGTTACAGGGATAAAATATTGGTGGTGATCCTTTAATTTATAGAAGATGGTAGATATTATAATCTACTTGACTCTTCTAATGGATTGTTGGTTCCGCTGCAATTGTTGTTGTTGAACAATTAAAATATCTTTAAATCTCTGATTTATTATTGTTGAAGACTAAAGATAATTTTTATTCTTCATTATCTTAGTCATGATATTTCTTACTGGGCTATTTGAGCTCACCCTTTTCAGTTTTGTCCCATTGTTCTTCTCAGGAAAGGAAAATGTAGCTGGGACTAGCCGGGGAGTGGAGTGATGGACCGAGTTAGTGGTTGTCCTCATCAAGTTATGACATAGTTTAATAATGATTGTACTGGAGACTTAAAACATGTGTTGCTGTCTTTTTACGGCATTGTAATAATTTGGGTTTGGATACTGTGGTACCATACAGTACGATATTTGTATGGAAGTCACAGTATGTGTGTGGTCGTATTTTGCACGACAAATATTAGTTGTAAATGGGAAAATTCGTATTTGTATTTGTATTTTGTAGAATGTTATTGGCGACTCAAAATGGGTTGTGTGGACCTATTTTGGGGGCGTCACATTTGGTATCAGAGCCATAAGTGTGACTTCCTTTGTGGGATGCACCAAAGCCAGACTCTCCGTAGGGGACGCCGACAATTAATAACGGTGGCAAGCTGATAGGTACCACTGTGAGGTGCTATCCGTGGTGTTGGATGTGAGTCACAGTTGGTATCAGAGCTTAGGGATATGATCTTTGGTAGAGATCTGAGATTAGAACTAGGAGGGGAGAGACGAGTAAAATCCTTCGCTAGTGTGTCCTACCTAAGCTATTTTTGTTATTTAAGTAATTGGTTTGGTTATAGGGATAAGATGTTGCATGTCTATTTCTTTAACTAATCTTTGTTTTGTGATCACATTTCAGAATGGCATCTGAAAACCAAGAGATTCACTATGAGACTATTGTGGCTGAAAACCAGGAAGCCACAAATAATACGGGTGCAAACTCAGAACACCATGATGCTAATCATGATGCTAACAACCGGATGAATGATGATTTTTTTAGGAACTTCATGCAATACATGCAGAACCAGGCGAGAAGAGCTCCTGTCTACAATACTGGCAGAAACGCTGATAATGTACGGATGGTCACTGCCAAGCAGTTCAAAGAATTGGGACCACCTGAATTTTTCGGCAAGCCAGATCCACTCAAGGCAGAGTCGTGGCTTAAACAATTAACGAAGATATTTGATGTACTGCGTTGCACGGACGACCAAAAGGTTCCTTTTGCCACCTTCATGTTGCGAGGAGAAGCAGATCATTGGTGGGAATCGGTGAAACGTACCCATCGCTCGGCACTCGAGATGTCTTGGGTCCAGTTCCAGGAATTATTTAACGAGAAGTATTTCCCGGAAAGTATTCGTCATATGAAGGAGGTAGAATTCATCAAACTGGAACAGAACAACATGACGGTGTCACAGTACGAAGCCAAGTTCGCCGAGCTGTCGCGTTTTGCATCCCATTTGGTGGACACTGAGAAACGGATGACACAAATGTTCCTACGAGGTTTGAAACCAGAGATTCGCCAATATCTCGTTTCTCATAAAATTTGTATATACGCAGATGCTGTGGATAGGGCTCAAGTAGTGGAGCAGGAAAGAGGACTACTACATCCAGGAAGCAACACCCAACCACGAGAGCAAAATCATGGTAATAATCGTAATGGTGGCAGCAATTATCGAAATAATGATAATCAGCGAGGAGGGAATCACAACACCGGAAATGGTAACCACTTCGGTGGTAATCCTGGCCCGGATAACAGAAGGAGTGAGTCAAGTGGCAACAATTCCAAGAAGAGGAGATTCAACAACAACCATGGAAAGGCACCAACGTCAGTACCAGCACCAGTACCAGTTTCGAAGGAAGGAGAACGACCACCTGTTAGATGTTTCAGGTGTGGGAAGGAAGGACACATCAGTCCAAATTGTACACAAGCGCCATCCCAAGTATGTTACAATTGTGGAAAGGAAGGCCATATAGCTCGCTTTTGTCATGCAGCGAAGTCAAGTCCAGCTGCGATGATGACACCGAAGGCGGTCACGGACAAGTCAAAGTCTGTGGTCCAGGGGAGAGCTTTTGTTGTGACGTCACAAAAAGCGCAGAATTCGAACGAGGTTATAACGGGTAAACTACTTATTAACTCTTATGAAGTCTATGCCTTATTAGATACTGGTTCTACCCACTCTTTTATTTCACCAACATGTGCTCAACGCTTGAATTTGACTCCTGAAAAATTAGATTTTGACTTATCTGTCGAAACACCATTAGCGCAAACATTCGTTACATCTACGGTCTATAAATCTTGCTTTGTTCAAATTGGCACCCTCACATTACCTGTTGATCTTATCTCCTTAAACATGCATGAATTTGATGTGATTTTAGGAATTGATTGGTTAATTGTTCATCATGCTAAAATTGATTGCTTTCGTAAGGTTATTAGTTTTCATATTCCTAATCAACCTATTATGCGAATTCAAGCAACCCAACCATTGAAATCAATAACCATCATTTCTAGTCACAAAGCCATTCGTTTATTGAAAAACGGATGTCAAGCCTTCTTAGCCCATGTAACGGATTTAAATAAAAGTACGTCAGATTTGAAAAATATTTCTGTTGTTAATGAGTTCCCTGACGTATTTCCCGAAGAACTTCCTGGCCTACCCCCAGACCGTGAAATTGAATTTTGTATCGACCTTGAACCCGGTACGAAACCCATTTCCAAAACCCCATATCGAATGGCCCCTATTGAACTTCAAGAGTTAAAGGTCCAACTACAGGAGTTGTTAGACAGCGGTTTCATACGTCCGAGTACATCGCCTTGGGGTGCTCCTGTTTTATTCGTAAAGAAGAAAGACGGGAGTATGAGACTTTGCATTGACTATCGGGAGTTAAACCATGTCACCATCAAAAATAAGTACCCGTTACCTCGCATTGATGACCTGTTTGACCAGTTACAAGGTGCTCAATTCTTTTCAAAGATCGATCTTCGTTCTGGATATCATCAGTTGAAAGTTAAAGCTGATGACATTCCAAAGACTGCCTTTAGAACTTGGTACGGGCATTATAAATTTCTGGTCATGTCTTTTGGATTGACTAATGCTCCTGCTGCTTTCATGGATATGATGAACCGGATATTCAAGGAATATTTGGATCATTTCGTGGTTGTTTTCATTGATGACATTCTCATATATTCTAAAAGTCGTGAAGATCATGAGCAACACTTGAGGCTGATACTCCAAAAGCTTCGTGAAAACAAGCTATATGCTAAGTTGAAGAAATGTGAATTCTGGCTTGAGGAAGTTGCATTCCTTGGTCACTTGGTTTCTAAGGAAGGAATCTCGGTTGACCCGGCGAAGATTGAAGCAGTATCAAATTGGGAACAACCCAAGTCAGTAACCGAAGTACGAAGCTTTCTGGGTCTAGCTGGTTATTATCGGAGATTCGTAGAAGGATTTTCTCGAATAGCCGTTCCATTAACTCAACTGACTCGGAAAAGCACAACATTCAAATGGAGCGAAGAATGCGAGAAGAGTTTTCAAGAACTCAAAAGAAGGCTCATTTCAGCACCTGTATTGGCAATACCTTCAAGATCGGAAGGATTTGTCATCTACAGCGACGCTTCAAACAAAGGACTAGGTTGTGTTCTCATGCAACATAGGAAGGTTATAGCCTATGCGTCTCGGCAACTCAAGGAATATGAGAGGAATTATCCTACTCATGATCTAGAGTTGGCAGCAGTTGTTTTCGCGTTGAAGATTTGGAGACATTACTTGTATGGGGAGAAAGTGGAGATCTATACAGACCACAAAAGTCTCAAATATTTCTTCACCCAGAAGGAACTCAACATGCGACAACGGCGTTGGCTCGAGCTGTTGAAAGATTACGATCATACCATCCAGTACCATCCTGGAAAGGCTAACGTAGTAGCTGATGCATTGAGTAGAAGATCATATGCAAGTACAAGTGCGTTATTGACATCTCAAAGGCCCATTTTGGATGATTTACAAAAGATGGAGATAGAATTAAAGACTCCAGGAACCACCCACGTGAAGGTCGCAAATATACAAGTAGAACCGGCTTTAATCGACAAAATTAAAGCTGCTCAAGTTACAGACCCAGAGTTGATGAATATGAAAAAGAAGGTACAAGAAGGTGCTATTCTAGAAGCAAGAGTCGACGAAGAAGGAATATTGCGAATCAACTCTAGACTGTGTGTTCCTAACGACCCTAACTTGAAATACAAAATCATGATGGAGGCGCACAACACACCGTTTGCAATCCACCCTGGAAGTACCAAAATGTATCGTGATCTTCGACATACATTTTGGTGGAACAATATGAAGAGAGAAATTGCAGAGTTTATCGCAAGATGTTTAACTTGTCAACGTGTCAAGGCGGAGCATCAAGTACCAAGGGGTCCATTGCAACCACTAGAGATTCCAGAATGGAAGTGGGAACACATCAACATGGATTTTGTGACAGGTCTTCCCAAAGTTTCTCAAGGCTTAGACGCAATTTGGGTCATTATAGATAGATTGACCAAGTCTGCTCATTTCTTGCCTATACGAGAAAACTATTCACTCGAGCGTCTTGCTAATTTGTATATTAGCGAGATTATGAGATTGCATGGCATGCCAGTATCCATAGTTTCTGATCGAGATCCTATATTCACTTCACGATTTTGGGTCAGCTTGCAAAAAGCTATGGGCGCTGAATTACGATTCAGTTCTGCATACCATCCCCAGACAGACGGACAATCGGAAAGGACTATTCAAACCCTCGAAGATCTATTAAGACTCTGTGTACTAGACTTCAAAGGAAGTTGGGACAAATACTTGCCATTGGTGGAATTCTCTTACAACAACAGTTATCAAGCAAGTATAGGCATGGCTCCCTTCGAGGCGTTGTATGGACGAAGGTGTCGATCTCCAGCATGTTGGGATGAAGTAGGTGAGGCAAAATTGTTGGGACCCGAGTTGATACGTATGACTACGGAAAAGATCCAAATGATCCGGCAACGTATACAAACAGCTCAAGATCGACAAAAGAGTTATGCTGATCTTCATCGAAGAGACGAGGAATTCAATGTCAGAGATCATGTATTTTTACGTGTTGCTCCGTGGAAAGGTGTTACGCGATTCGGAAAGAGAGGAAAGCTTAACCCTCGATTTATCGGTCCATTTGAAATCCTCGATCGAGTAGGAACTGTGGCCTACAGACTCGCCTTACCGCCAAGCATGTCTCGTGTTCATAACGTTTTTCACATATCCATGCTACGTAAATATGTGAAAGATCCAATCCACATTATTGAGTTAGAACCAGACGAGATAGCAGAGGATTTGACGTACGAAGAGATACCTGTCAAAGTCTTGGATAAGAAGGAGCAGATTCTACGCTCAAAGGTTATACCTCAAGTTAAAGTTTTATGGAGAAACCATGATGTTGAGGAAATGACCTGGGAGTTAGAATCCGAGATGAGAGCAAAGTATCCTCACCTTTTCGAAATGCCAGGTACGTACGTCAATTTCGAGGACGAAATTTCATAAGGAGGGGATATTGTAAGACCCTGAATTTATGAAATAAAAATTTATTATTTTCTTTATGATTATTTTTCTAAATAGTGAAGTGCTTAATTGTTATAAATGATAGTTAAGGGTGTTATATGCAAATTATCTGATAAATAGTATGTCGGGAAATATTCCTTTTGTCGGGGAATATTATTTCTGTCGGGAAATATTATATTCGGTACCGTACGACGGCGCCGAATTGGCAATATTGTCAACGATAGTGGGCCCCACAACGGGTTAACTGTCGGATATAGAAAGTGATAGAAATTGGCGGCAAAACTTTAACCAATAACTGTTGAAATACCCGGTGATAAAAAGAACAGTAAAACGCGTTATTCCACAGTAGTACACGGTATTCCACAGTAGCTCACGATGTTGCACAGTGTTTTATATTATTGATTCAATAATTGATAAAGTAGCAATTGCATAGTATCTTGATTCAATAATTGTTAATTAGCATCTGCATAATATATTTTACTATTTGTCACGACACTGTAACTTATATCATTCGATAGGATATTTTAGCATTATCGACAATGTCTAGAAATTCTGTCAAGGAAATGGGTTATTTAATTGCGCGCCATTTTTTTATGGAAGGCCCCCTCTTTCCTGGGAATAATCTGGTTGTCAGTATTGCGAGTATATGCTATCTGTGATATTAATACATTTAACACAATAATACAGAAAAATGGATTTATTGTGATAATGGAGTTATTTTTTTATGGTTTTATCTTTTGATAATGGATTAATTTTTGAATAAATGGATGGATGATATTAATGAAAGAAAAAATGGATGGATGATATTAATGGAAGAAAAAATGGATGGATGATATTAATGGAAGAAAAAATGGATGGATGATATTAATGGAAGAAAAAATGGATGGATGATATTAAAAGAATATGGGGAAAAGACTAAAATGCCCTCACCTTGATTTTCCTATAAATAGGGAGAGTTTGCTTAAGAAATTTTCACACCTTCATTGCTTATACTTACTCTCTCTCTAAATTTCTGAAGTTCTCTTAGTGTGCTAGGCTATTGTGAGTATTTGTGAGAATACTAGTATTATCCGAAGTTAGTAAACTTCATAGAAAGTAACATCCAGTCACTTGTTAACTAAGATAGGGAATATCATTTCTTTCATACTCACATATAATATCATTTGTTTTCATGTTCGTAAGTGATATTATACTCATAAAGGTTGTTATTCATTCTGTATTAATTTGTGGGGATAACCTGGCCGTGCGGTATGACGCATGCCTGGTGAATATCCTTTTGTATTCAACCCTTATTATTCTATGGGAATAACCTGTAAGTACGAGTGTCGTACCTGGTGAATACCCTTCTGTATTCATTCCTTATTAATCTGTGGGTATAACCTGTTCGTGCGGATTGACGCATACCTGGTGAATAACCCGTCGTATTCATTACTTATTAACCTGTTGTGGAAATAATCTGTCTACGCGAATTATCGCATGACAGGTGAAAATCCATTGCAGTTTCATATATTCTGTTATACTCATATAACTTATCATTTCTTTTGTACTCTTTAAGGGATATCTTTTTCTTTCACATTTCTCCATTTATGATAAGAAATCCTTGTTTGTTTCCAAAACCTTATTTTTAAATGGAGAAAATCCCTGAAAATTAGTACAATATCCTTAATAGTTTGTGCTTCATCTAATATCTTTTCACTTGAATCTTTCTATACGTTATAGTTGAAGCATGAAATAATTTCTTGAATATCATTCTTGAATTTGACTCCACAATTTGGTTATCATGTTGGCAATTTGGTCAATCTTTGATACTGATTAAATTATAAAGCTTTTCTTATCCTTAATCTCACTGTATCATTGTCATCATCCTCATCCTCATACTTAAATTGTGGTGATAGTTCTCTTTGGCCCGTAGTGTAAAGATGAACTGGCGTGACATGATTTTGACCAAACTGTGTATTGGTATAATCATGACTTTTTGTGTTACAAACAAAGGCGTATGGTGAAAGTTCTCTTTGACCGTAGTGTAAAGATGAACTGGCGTTTGGCATGATCATGACCGGTGATGTTATAAATAAATATCTTTGGCACGTAGTGCAAAGAGAGGCTGTTGAATATAAACTGTTGATTTGGATGTTCATAAACAGGAATTGTTGATTGGTGTTACAGGGATAAAATATTGGTGGTGATCCTTTAATTTATAGAAGATGGTAGATATTATAATCTACTTGACTCTTCTAATGGATTGTTGGTTCCGCTGCAATTGTTGTTGTTGAACAATTAAAATATCTTTAAATCTCTGATTTATTATTGTTGAAGACTAAAGATAATTTTTATTCTTCATTATCTTAGTCATGATATTTCCTACTGGGCTATTTGAGCTCACCCTTTTCAGTTTTGTCCCATTGTTCTTCTCAGGAAAGGAAAATGTAGCTGGGACTAGCCGGGGAGTGGAGTGATGGACCGAGTTAGTGGTTGTCCTCATCAAGTTATGACATAGTTTAATAATGATTGTACTGGAGACTTAAAACATGTGTTGCTGTCTTTTTACGGCATTGTAATAATTTGGGTTTGGATACTGTGGTACCATACAGTACGATATTTGTATGGAAGTCACAGTATGTGTGTGGTCGTATTTTGTACGACAAATATTAGTTGTAAATGGGAAAATTCGTATTTGTATTTGTATTTTGTAGAATGTTATTGGCGACTCAAAATGGGTTGTGTGGACCTATTTTGGGGGCGTCACACAGCCCAACAGGAACAACATAATACTAGATTTCCCAAACCAAAACCAAACAGAAATTAACACAATAAAAACCCAGAACAATGTATAGTATACCAACACCATCGACTGCTTTCACCAACAACAGAGAATATACTTCCCAATACCATTAATATCACCATACCAGATTTCTAAGTCTAATAAACCAACACAACATAATAGCAGACTTGTAAACCCACCAAAAACCACTAATCCAATACAGAGAAATAATTAAGTCCAGTATATAGAAACAAAAATCCCAATACAGAGGAACAAAAATTACTCCAATGTAGTGGAGGATTTCAACTTAATACAAAGAACAATATACCCAGCACAGAAGGAAAAATAAAAATTAAAATCACTCAGTCACTCACTGTTATACCTTGCCAATGATCGAATCGCAGTCTTTCTTTTCCTTCCAAAATAGATGGTGAAATTGGACATTCACGGCTAGCCCCTGCTCCCTTTCTTCTCTGCAATTCCTCTCTCTAATTTGGAACCCTAAATTTTCTAATTGGGAACTCTCAAACAAAGGAATCGGCAGTTTTGGTTTGGGGCATGGGGTTCAATATATAGTGAATTTTTTTTTACCCAAATTGGCTGGGTATTACCTCATTTGGCAAGTTAAGGACCATCGGTCGGAAGGGGCAGTGACCGGCGTCTACTCCAACCCATCTAAACCCAGCTGTCGCCCAACTTCCAAGCCGCGCAGTCCCGTCGGTCACGTCGCCAGTCGATCTAAGTCCCTTGGTCCGATCAAGGTCGCTCGGTCGTCGATACTTTTCCCCACTTCGACCGCTAGTTGCTTTGTGCTGTCGCCGGCGCACGCTTGGCGTCCCTCTTCCCCGTCACTCGCTCGCCTGTCAGTTTGATGGAGGGTTTGGGGTTGCTAGGCTCGATTTTTGATTTGAGGTGTTAGGGTTTCCCCTTTTTGCTCGGATGATTTTCCCCCAATTGACCGCTCGGTTGCGACTGATGTGAGGGTTAGATGGCTAGGTTTGGTTTCATTAGGTTATCTAATATTGAGAGGATTGCTCGGTCAATGGTTATTGAAATCCAATAACCGTTTCCCCCAAATTAATTGGATCGACCCGTTTTACTAGTGTTATAACCTGGCTGGTAAAAGAAATAAGGAATGGGCTCAACCCAATAGGGTTGGGCCGGTTGATTTAATCAAAAAGGCGGCCCAATAGGAAAATAAAAGAAAGGGATTTGGGCTTAAATCAGAATTAAATAAGAGCAATGGGCCAATCTAAATAAAAAAAATCGACCCAATTTAAATTAACCACCTTGTATTTCTAGTATTTTAAATTAAATAACTACACCAATTAATTATTTATTTAAAATATTTATTTTAACCATAATTCTTTATTTGAATTATTAAATCCGATAATGATAAAATTATTTATTTAATTTCCCAATTTTATTGCCAATCAAATGCTAGGGTTAACTCACTAATTTATTCAACCTATTAGTGAGCCCCTTTACTGCAAAGGAAATTAGCGGACCGTATATTTATATAATTAAATAATACACCTACATGGATCCAATTCAATTCGAAAAATTATGTACAAATGAATTTTATTTATCAAAATAAATTTGATACAATATTTAAAAATTCCTGGACATTACAACCGTCATGATTCTAAAAAACATTGCTCAAAACTATGGGTTTATCATATATAATATAACAGCACTATGTAGATAAAGTAAAATGTCTTTAATAAATAAATTCTTTTATTATTAAATGATTAAGATTACAAAGTATATACTACATCATATCAAATATGATTGACTTGTGTGCGTACTACATCATATCAAATATGATTGACTTGTGTGCATACTACTTTCAATCAGCCTATTGTGCACAATGTATTATCCTCCATAACGACTATATGCATTAGTAGGTTGAACCGTGATAACCAACCCATACCTCCGTTTTGTTCACCTCAGACTTAGCACAAGATTCCGCACCAGAACAATTTGGCTTGGAAGATTTCAATTAACTTTTAAATTTCCTCATTTCTCGTAAAAGGTGTCTAGCCGACATAAATGGCTTCGACTCTTCTTTAAATAGCTCAAAATACTAAAAATTATTTTATGACATCATCATACACTGCACTGTCCTGATAGTACGTTGAGGATTCTGTCATTTTGTGACTTTGTCATTGTGACGCCCCCAAATTACTATAGTCACTATAGCTGATGTGATGCTCACTAAAAATGCTAAATCCTTAAATTTCGAGATAATTTCCTTATTTGTAAACCTTATTGAACTAAACTTCAGAATATCAACAATAACATGAACCGTCCATATTATCAATATCCTCATTTAGCCCAACAATTTTATAAACAAAGTTCTCATCTTTATTCCCAAAGATCTTTCATTAATTTATACTAAAACCTGGCATATACTACAAGGAACTTAGTACTTACTCGTACCTTTTAATCCTTAAGATTTAGATATTCTATCATTTATAAGCTCTATATGGATCCAAGATTCACAGTACCATCACTAGAGTTAGTTCCTAGATCTGAAGGGGGCTTCCCAATAAAGATAAATCAATATTGGTGTGCAATTAGATGATCTAACCTTCAGTTCCTAGTCAGAACTTTTAGTATGCCAAATACCTTCACTTAGATACATAGTCTAATAAACAATGGACATCTCTTTTATATTAATAATTCCTATGTATCTGAAGTTCACAATATTAATAACACATTTGTACTTACATTTGTACTTGGAACAAAGGAACCTTGCGATGAATTTGGTTTCTTCATCGATGTTAAATCTCTTGTTCTTACAGTACTCATAATGTTATTCAATATCTTCATTCAGATATATAGTTCTTATTAACATTGTTTATTATTTTAACAATTTTAAGTCTAATCAAAGTAAAGACATGATGAACATGTGTGAGAAAACATAATAATATTGATATAGTATTCGATTATAGAGTTTGCTTGTCCACATTACAAAAGTCATCAAGATTATAACAAAAAGGAGAATCAACCAGTAAAACATGTAAACTAGTCTATGCATTTCTTCTTTCCTTTCTGCTTAAAGCCGAAACTCTCAGGTTTGTCTGCAAATAAGGTTTTTATTCACAAGTGTGAACATAGTCTATACACATAGCATACAGTTGAACTCACACCGATAAGGATTTAATCAACCATAACTTTAACAAAAGATATTACAATTGTTTTCATATTGTGAGACTAAGTGGTAGTTAAACCAAGAGTTGTTCGTCCGTCTTTCGACTTAGAACCATATCGTGGATATCAAATAGAGGATCAATCTAACGACATCCTATGTTATGCATAACATACACTGCACTGACTAATCATGATAGTGTTTTAAAATAACATATTCATCTCAGTTTACTTTCCATGTAGAGGTCGCCCCATGATAACTTGGTTTGACTAAAGAATTATAGCAATTCAATATTTCACGAATAAACATTCATTGTGCAAGTTATGCCGAAACAAATAGCAATAACTCTCATATCAAAGATTCATAACATGTTGTTGCACAAGGTGCATAAATCAAATAGAAAACTTGTAAACGAAAGTATAAGGTAGAAGACTTGCCTCGTAAATCTTTTACAAATAATATAATGTCTAAACGTTCGACATAAATCCTACACGTTTATAAGTTCATGTACACTCATTAAGCGTTTAACGATTAAATCTTTTAAGTTTTATTTCGAGCATTATAACTGCTTGTAAATAAAACTCCTACTATACATGAAATAATTTTAGCATTATAACTACTTATAAATTGAATACATTAACTAAATTAAAAATAAATTAAGCATTATAACTGCTTGCAAAATGAATATTTATTCACTATATTGAAATAAATTGAACATAATAACGACTAGAGATGTTACCTCTTGAAGTTGGAAGTTTTAACTAATCCTTTGCTACTTGAAACTATTCTAACTCACAAGAACTCTCTCTAATTTTAGATTATAACCTTGAATACTTGATTTTTGCTTCGTAAATTGGTAGGAAATAATGAATGGATGAAGGAGTATTTATAGGCTGGGAAAATATGACAAATTATACTTTGGTACTTAGGTTAATTACACTTTAGTACCTAGCGTGTACCAGCGTGTGCCTAGCATGTGCCAGCCATACTCTTACAAGTAGGTTAACTCGGAAGCACGACAAAGCACTATATCAGTTTAAGCACGACAAAGTTACTTTTCATAAATATACCGAGAAGCTCGTCGGTGAAAATATTTTTAAGCTCGACGATTTTATTTTTAAGCTTGACAATTTCTATAGGAAAAATATTTTTGGTTCATTGGTCTCTAAACCACGTATAATCACTATGTCGTGAAATATAACAAGTCAAAACGACGTAAAGAACTGATCAAAAAGACGAAAAGTGTTTTTTCAAAAATCGTGTCTTTCATCTTTTTCTAAGAAAATTTATATTGGTTCCCTAGGTTCTATAACTCATATAAACACTATATCATGAAATGTAAAAAATCCCAAAAGGATGCAAGATGAATTTCATGGGCATATCAGATTTCTAGGTTTTAACCCCCTTAGGGGTTAGATTATAACCTTTATAACTTTTGATTCTAACAGGTGTTAAAGTTGTTCTCAAAACCAAAACACAAAATTGTACATATTGAAAAATCACATAACATAACATGAAAATATAACACAATCTTTATTATTTATATAAAGTTGGAGTATAGGATTCTCGAAAGTTTGGCACATTACAGTCATACTACAACATACCATAGTGGGTTGACGATTCTATGATCACATCCAACGCTAATCCAACACTATGTTAAACTGCAATGATGACTCCATCATTTATCATTTCTACACCATGTTCAATGGTGCATATGATTATATAAAATACATTTTGATATTTCTAAATGTTTTTGTCTAGCTGAAACAATTAGCATAGACAGATGAATAATAGTGCTTTTAAAACTTATCAGTTCAATCATTGAACACATCTTTTTGAAAGCACAAAAGTGCAAATACAAGTACGATTTGGAGATCTAACAAAGCTAAAAGATTTGAAATACCTGTAATCCTCAATCATCTCCAATTTCTTTCTTTTCTTCTATATCTAATTATTCATGCTTGATTCTATTAATATCTGCCTAATATAGAGAATCCTTAAATCTCACTCTGTGACCTTCCTTCTAATCTAGACCATAACATTGTTCATCAGACTTGTCATATATTATGAGTTCAGGAACTTACCACAACAATATGAGCTTAAGAACTTGTCTTAGTAATATGTAGTTCAGGAATGCATCAAGAACTATCCATACGCCTAAGGGCTCAAAAACTTACCATACGATTCTGAGTCACGAACTTACCATGAGTATGAGTTTCAGAACTCGCACCTATTCTTAATATTCTCTACTATCAGATTTATATATGAGAAAAGAATCACCTTTTCGTCATACCTATATCCAATAGCGCGACACCACATTTCAACAATTAGCAATGTATGTAGTAAACTAAGTGGTCATAAATCCCCTGCCCATACAAATGTTTGTTTAACTCAGCTACCAACAATGAGTCCTCAATTAAAATACAACAAATCCTAATTTTCACTTTGCTCAATACGAATTTTCTAAATTCGTATTTTCTCACATATAACTCTTCTTGAGTTTACATCGTACTATTTCATAGTACCATCTCTTTATAGCATCAAGCTATAACTTTCCAGTCGTTCAACAGTTTATCTGTCATTCAATGATTCAATTTGATTATGCCATGATATTCTATCATAATCGTTTAACAATACGATTTTCCTTACCCTACGATTGTTTCATCCTACGATCTTCTCATTCTTCTTTAATCATGTTATCTTATGATTTTATTTATGCTTTTCATCCTATAGACATTGTCTATTTATCATCACTTTTCATCTTTATTACTGGAGTTAGGTAACTCCCAATCCTCGTCTTTTATAACTCTTCATGATTATTCTTTGAATCCTCTTGTTTATATTTCAACTCTTCCTTTATGAATTTTCTAAATTCATTTCATATTTCTTAAACTTTTATTCTAGTTTATTTCTCATCATTTTCATCCACGTTCCTTGAGTCAGGTACTTCGTGACCCTCTTTCTCTTTATTTTTCTTATATCTCTTCAAGATCCTCTTTTGGATAATCCTCTACATTTCCTTCCAATCTTAAATATATCTTTATCTTCTTCTTTACTTAATTATGAATTTCCTAAATTCATCTCTTATCACTTAAACTCCATCCAATTTTATTTCTTATCATCCTCTTCATCGTCTCTATGGTTATAGCCTAAGATACTTTTACCTAAGGTTTATAACCTATCAGCTCTGATACCAACCTGTAACGCCCCCAAATCCGGGTTACCTTAACCTCGAACTTGGTGCATTACGATACAACCTTAATCTCAATATATACAATCTTTATTTATAAAATAATGAACACCACCTCGCTTTGACACCAATTATTACTTCAATTCATTTCATTCCAAAATTCACAACCTTTACAATCGGTTATTACATTTGTAGATCGTCTTGATCTGATTTATACATCTCAAGTAATAAACATTATGTTTCACTGTAATACACTATTTATGAGTCTTCATAGTCTCATAACCAGATTCAACTATCGTTCTATACATAGTTCACTGACTACGCAATTACACTATGTCATATTACCTTTCGTCTAACATAGCTAGATAATATGTAAACAACTTTAATCATAATTTCTTCTTTTTTCTTTGCCTATCTCGAGTCCTTCTGCCTGCTCTAGTTTAGCTAAAAATAATTATTTATAGCAAGGGTGAGCAACTACGTTGCCCAACGAGTTAACAGATAATCACATAACACATAATTTATATTTTAAACATACTTTACCTTCTTCATACTTTGCATTTCTACATGCTTCATATTTATCATGTTTAACATATATTCATGTCTCATACTTACTATGGTTTTCATTTAAATATGTTTCGTACTTATCATGCATCTCAAATCATAAATATCGTGGGTTTCTATTACCCAACTAGTTCCAAATCATCAAACTAATTCAATACATCTGCATTACCGTATAGCACATAGTGCACATCTCAATTCATTCACAAGAAGTTCACATAACATATAAAACAAAACCTTCACATAACATTTAACAAATTCATATATATCACAACAAATTCTGAAAAACTTACCTCAGTTCGTAGCTCATCATATATGTCGCCTCTTTTTAATCTTTAGTAAAAGGGCTCTAACTCACGCAAGTATACGTGGCCAACAAGTAATACAGAGGAAGTAGAGTATCGTCCCACAGAGAAAGTGCTAAATTAAATTACTATGCATCAGTCCTATCACTATACTTATTTGCCTAAACTAATGACTTGATTGTGTTGACAAAATTATTTCTAAATCAATTAACAACTAAAGATGCAAATACTAACGGAATATATCAAACTTGGAATTAATGGGATCCTAACTTCATTTAACAGTTCATCTAATTACCACTATCATGCCAGTAAGTTCACATATCACAGAAAAGTAGCCAAAGACACTAAAATAGACATAACCATTTGTCAATGTATTATGACCTTCTTACATAATATCCATACTCAATAGACACCATGTAATCACCACTATAACCAAAATCACTATATTTTTATGTGAAATTGCAATTATGTTGATTTAAAGCACAAGCCCTTATTTTGACTCTTACGGTGAAACAGTATATTTCTATCTGATTCACAAAATATTAAGCTAGCCAATTAAGCCTCATATTCGCAAGCTATCAAGATTACAATCCATACTCATATGTTATTTTTCAATTCCATACAAGCACTGAAAACGAATGGTGATCAAGCATTCATACATGCAAAACAATCATGATAGAGATTCCTTATAATATGCAAAATAATCTAACAATCAAGCTTTTAATTAGACTACATATTAAAATCCGTTAGAATCCCATAATGGAGATTAGTTCATGTCTGAACCAAAAGCCATTATAGGATCAAAACTACACATAGAAAAATAAACAATCAATTGAAGTAAAAAGAAGTAGATTGATCAAACCCAATTGAAGAATAAAATCCAAAGTAAAGTTCAACCCACATCAATATCCAGCACTTGAACAATAATAATCCACAGTAAAAACTCCACCAAAAAACTAACTCTAGAAAAATAGAATAATAAATAATAATAATCTCTCCAAGTTTCCTCTTAAGGTTTCCTTCTCTAAATCTCATCAAATAATTCTCTCAATCCTCTTCTCAATTGGCTTCTTTTTTCCTCCTCCAGCCGCAACTCAGCAACCAAATTCGAGCCCTAGCACCTCTGGCGCTATAGTAGTGCTAATCCTAGCGCCTCTGGCGCTAGGTCATGTCATCATATTTATAAAAATGCCATCAAGTGTCCTTTAAGCTCCAAATTTATCCTTTTGCCCCTCCAGCTCCAATCCTACAATAAACAAACACAAAAACGAATAAAAGAATACTAAAAACACTTAAAGACCACAATAATTAAGTCTAACAAGACCTGATTCGTAGGTATAAAACCCACTCATCAAATACCCCCAAACTTAACCAATTGCTTGTCCCCAAGCAATGCAATGATGCAAATGCAAATTAACTAACATGCTTACGAATTAAACAATCAACCAACATAGTATCCAACACTAGGCCTCAAAGATATCATACAGTACTTAAACAGAACCTCTAACCAATGCAAAGTTTCTAACTTTAATCAATGAGTTAAGTTACACCTGTCATCACCCATGTTGTGCGTGTGTGAATATCAACAATTTTAAGCAATCGCAATTCAAATCAATCACATAATTAACTCCTTAGAGGAAAACTTTCAATTTTAACTCAATTCAACCTGTGAACACAACCAATTCAACCAATTCAAGCAAGCACTAAGCATAGGGGTATCACGAGGGTTATTCAACACATTTAAATCCTTTTTAAACCCTTCCCTAGAAATTCAAACAATTGTTTTTCTTTAATGAGTGCATTTTATGCTCCATCTCACTTTCTTTTGAACGAGTGCGTTTTACGCTCCATCTCGTTCCATGTGTTTATGAGTGAGTGCGTTTTACGCTCCATCTCAACCCACCACATGATCCATTCTTTAATTGGGAAAGGTTCTGTGACACCCCCAAATCCGGGTACTTCATTTCCACAGGATTTGGTGTTCACAATCCAAAAACATCACATCACATCTAACTACCCATTCAAATATAAATGAAAATACTTGAATAGAAATAGAAATCTCCCATTAGAGGGTTACAATATCATTCATAAACAAATCCCAGGTCATCTAACCTTAAATAAACATCAGTGCGAAAAACATAAACGAAGTCTAATACATAAACAACAATAAAGCAAATACAACAAGTCTTCATCACTTGTTTGCTTTTCCTTTTCCTTTACTAGTAGATGGCTCGTCAGTTCTTTCAACCTTAGCTGCAATGTTATTATGCAAGGGTGAGCAATGATTGCCCAGCAAGTATAACAACAACAGTGATAATAACATGCGAAATAATTAATGGATATTGAATAATTGAAGATTTAGCTTTTGAGTCAAGAATGTAAGACAAGATTCAAAAGAACGTCTGAGGGACTTAAGACCACGAACTATGTCCCAGGTTGTTAAGTATTCCTACTTTAAACCTTTAACAGTCGTAAGACTATATGGACCTTGCTTCTCGTACTCAGGGGGATCAGCCCTTTGTACCGTGTATGTGCACAACATCTTAACGCTAACGCGTAAATAAAATCCCCTATATAAGGGCTGTTCATCTCAGTTTGACATCGGAGTCCGCACCAAAGGAAGTTTGGTTTGGATTTACTTCAATAACGTTTCTAGAATTTAGAACGCTCATCAACTATGGACTAGTCGAATCGATAAGGGTTCACTAGTTAATCAAGGTTCAAAAGGTATAATTCGAGAATCAAAACTAAATCTCACAAAAGGTACGATTGAATACGTTCTATATAACTGAAGCATTACAAAGAGGAAATTAAAAACGTCTCATTAAATCCATGAAATTGAATGGACTAGAAACAATAACTTGCTCAAGAAGTAATAGCATTATGAAGCTTGTATTCTATGATAATGAAATTTAGAAACTTGCGTAAACGTAAAAGTAAGGATAAGATACTTGCCTCGTGCGTAGGCTATAATTTAAGACTCACGTTTCTCTAATCAACCTATACATTCCGTTTATAAAACAGTAACAATAATTAGTTACAGTATTATAAACACTTCAGAACTCATTCTCATCCAAAATTTCTATTTTAATAGCTCAGTTGACACCGAACAATCAATGGGCTTATGCTACCACATTTCACAGTAATTTAACATTCATTTTATACATTAGCCTAAGCTTTAGGTATATCTACGATATCATAATATGATCTTAAATAAAGAAGAAAATTTTTACTCTCGTCTTTTTACTCTTTTTTTTTTTTAAATTCTTCGCCGGGGCGAGGAATCCTTTCACAAAATTCTCGCCGGGGCGAGATCCCGCCGGGGCGAGGAATTTCTTCACAAAATTCTCGCCGGGGCGAGGATTTCCTTCACAAAAGTCTCGCCGGGGCGAGCTCTCGTTGGGGCGAGAATTTCATTCACAAAATTCTCGCCGGAGCGAGAATCACGAATTCCAGTTTCTGCAGTTCGTGAAGAACGCAGAAACAGGCCAAAATTTCCAATCTTGTTATTCTTATGCGAAATTAAACACACCCAGACACTATAAATTAAATATAATCGTTACCCAAGCCTTATAACATGATTTTAACAACTTATACAACCAAATCAAAGGTTAAAATTCACTGTTCATGCTCTGTATTTACATATTGATACAGTTAACGAAATCAATCACAGTAAATTCGTTTCTTAACCAAATTAGTCCGTTTAAGTTTCGTTCTTTTCGTTTTTACAAGCATAAACATAATTGGTAATCAATTTAACCAATTAACATGTAAATCAAGTACCAATTTCGTACATTTAAACCATGTTCATATGTAACTACTCTGTAACTTCAGAACTTGTAATTAAAGCATGATTTCATGAATTTAATTACTCTTAATCATATATAAACCATACAAAACACATCAATGCATGCTTATAATCATCTAATATCAATTTATTGAAAGTTTATCCGTAGAATTTACTTTACAGAGAACTTAAAATATGCATTCATGGAGAAAATTAAGAAAACATAATCAGAGACTTGAATTTAAGGATTACCTTCAATTAGATGCTTTAAATTATGCAAGATGATGGAAAGATTTCTTCAATTCTCCAAATTCTCTCCTTTTTCTCTCTAGTTCTCTCTCTGGCTTGATAATTAGAAATACTGATTATGGAAATATGTGAGTTTAAAATCTGACGAGTGGTGTCAGTTAATCCCATAATGGGTTAACTGACATCAACTCCCATTAAGGCCTCGTTTGGCTAGCTTCTTTATTCTTCCTTCTAGTTTATTTTAATAAATAGCTTATTATATAGTTTCATGTCACACTTTAATCAACTAAATAATCTTACTAAAATCAAATAAATAAAATAGAATAATTCTTCATTAAATCACATAGTCATATAAATAAAATTCTCATTTATTAATAATGACCATTTACTAAATACCTAATTAATAATTAAATTAATTAGAAATAACATTATACTTATTTAAATAATGTATTTAATCAAATAAATTCAATTAAACACATACTTTAAATATAAAAATTCTCCACATTAATCTAATTAATGTAACACATATAATTAAATTAATCTACCACAAATTCATCGATTAATCAATTAATTCAACAATCAAATCGTCGAAAAATATTTATTCAATCAATAAATATTTAAAATAAGTTACAAAAATTCTCGTTCGTCACAGGTTCAAAATTTTCAAAATTATTTTTTACACCCCACGATTCCCCCAAACTTAGATTCTTGCTTCTTTTTTTTTTTGCTTTCAATGGGCGTTTCACGGATATTATCAAATTTTAACCCAAATCTTCCACCAGAAGAAAATTATGCAACAATTTGAATTAAATTAATCAAAACAATTGATTATGTGCTTTCCTAGCTAACAAGAGTTTCAGACAAGTTCAACTTCACTTTCTAATCAAAAGCATCACTAAGCACTAGTTTTCAATTCTTCTTAAGTTAAAACCATGAAACCAGTCTTATCATTGGTCACATTAGATACTATATCAATTTATGCTTAATTCATGAAACTAGATGCAAAACACAACCTAAAATGCAATGTAACTCCCATGCAACAAGTCTAAACACAATGAAACATATCAATCTATATGCATGAAAACAAAAAAAACTACCCCCCAAACTGAACAAGACAATGTCCTCATTGAAAAATAAGAAGAGAGTAAGAACAGAGGACTCCCCTGATGAAGCACTACTCATCATCACTGCCATCGGCAGCGTCATCATCATCATCATCATCATCCGCATCAGGAGGTGAATCAGGTGGTGGGTAAATAGATAGAGAAGGAGCTGGTGGAAACTGGAATGGTCCTGCTGAAGGATTCAACCGCCCAAACATATCTGCCAAGGCTGTAGAACAATGAACATTATACGCATAAATCTCTGCCTGGCGCTGAGCAAGTCGACTCTGCTGCCAAGTCATTCGATCAAAACCCCTCTGAATCGATCCTGCCACTAAGTCTATCTGTCTAGTATGGTGCCGAAGGTCCTGACGGATAGTCTCAACTACATTAGGGGCTTGAACTGGATCCTCAACAGGTGGTGGCTGTTCCTGCGGCTGCTGCTGTGGCTGCTGCTGTGGTAGAATAAAACCTAAGCCCCTCGGGTGCGATTCACCTCCACCCCATACTTTGTACTGTACCATTGCAGCATGATCAATTGGAGGCAATGGGGCATGCATAAGTTCATCTTTATCCCACTTGACCCCAGCACGACGGCACAAATCTGTGATCAAGGAAGGATGAGGCAGTCCACCTGTGGTACTACCCTCAAGCGCGTGCACGATAGATTCATGAATTACCTCCCCAATATCCACTGTCTTCCCGTTGGCAATGCAAAATAATAACGCCGTCCGCTGATTAATTACATCGCTCATATGGCGGCACGACATCAACTTGGAACATATAAAAGCATGCCACGCTTTCCCAGATCTGCTCAACTTGGATGACTGGAAGTGCACAACTTCTTATTGATCAGTCAGCTTCCATTCTGTCCCAGGCTCACAGAGGGCTACTATGATCTCAGAATAGTCCAAATCCTGTTGCATGTATTTCGTATAGCCATCACTGTGAATCTTTTGCAACCCATAATACGCATTAATAGCTTTACGCCCCACATTTATTTCCTGACCCCGAACCATAACCAGATTCCCATTAGCTTCTTTAGCATTGGCATAAAACTCCTTCACAATATTAACTGCAGCTGGCTCGGGTTGTGCAGTAAATACCATCCAATTTCGGCTGCGTATCATTTGAGCTAATTTCCCATCTACCCGCTCAATAGGTAGCAAACCACGCTGAGGAATTAGGGACTTCCCTGACGACCAGTTTTTATACCTGTCGGACGCTTGAGGGCTAACAAATTTCTTCTTATCATATTTCACAACAGCTGACGAACCTGAGCTTTCCCCTCTATGTCTTTTGGGAGCCATTAATAACCAATTAAGCACAATCAAGACCCAAAACAACTCAAAACTTCGTTGGGGCAAACCGTCGAACACTTGGTATGCACACTCTAAAAACCCTCATACAATAGTTCCCCCAAACTTAGAGTGACCCAATCAAGCAATAATGAAATCTCCCACAATTTTGCAACCATATAGATAAGAAATTGAAGCTTTTACCCAATCCCAATTGAGCCAACACAAACTCAATTGGGTTACAAGCACAACCAAACAATTCCTATAAATATAATCAATTCAATGCAAAGGAAATACCCTCCAAATCAATTGCACACAATTAAACTTACCAATAGATATAGCTTGTATCAAACGTTCATACCCAAGTGGAGAGAAAGCTTCATTCCGTTGTAACCCAAATGGACTATGAAAGTTTCCACTATTTGGTTGAATATGAAAGTAAGGTTGGAATTGATTTTTGGGGGAGATGTGTTCAAGCGGCTCGATTGGAGATTTAATAAGAGAGATGGGGCAATTGAATCACAATAGAAAAAGGAGAAAGGGAACACAGGCGGCTTGGAGGCAGCTATAAGGAGAGAATTGATTGATTGTTGGTGTGAAACTTCTTAAGGCCCGATCTAGGGTTTAAAACTTTTTTTTTTAAATTCGCCTGATGAGCGCTGCTGGCGCTGGCTGTTGAATAGGAGCGAGCACTTAAAGCGCTGGTATGCAATAGCCGCGTGTTGGTATAGTGCCTAGTGCGCTTGATTTGTGAAAGATATAGCGACTAAAGCGCTTGGATTTTAATTGACTACTGCAATGCAGCGCTAGTGGCGCTTGTCCATGAGAAGATTGAGCACTTCAGGCGCTTGGCATTTTGGGAGCACACTATGACGCAGCGCCTAGCGCGCTTGGATAAGCTTAAAGGCAGCGCCTAGAGCACCTGGATCTTGATTAGCTTCTGCAATGCAGCGCTGCCGGCGCTTAGCCCAGCTTAAAGTGAGCGCTAGCAGCGCTTTGACTGTACTTAGCCAACTTTCAGTCATTCTTGCTAATACCTGCAATCAAATTAAACCAAAATCCAAGATTAGGTGTAGAAAACTTCTTTTTTTTTTTTAAGTTTAAAGAAAATAAATTACTAAACAAAAGAAAAACAGAAGATTGAAACGCTGGGTTGCCTCCCAGATAGCGCTAAGTTATAGTCAATTAGCTTGACTGTCTCTGAATCTCATGTCGCAGACAGGATTAAGGTGACTTTCTGTCTGTCCACCTCGTCCCCAAAGTAATGCTTCAACCTCTGTCCATTCACCTTGAATGTCTGGTCCGAAAATTTATCGTATACTTCAATCGCACCATGCGGAAAGACCGTCTTCATTGTGAATGGTCCTGACCATCTTAATTTCAGCTTCCCGAGAAAAAGTTTAAGTCTGGAGTTGAAAAGTAAAACCCTTTGTCTCGGTTCAAATGTTCTTTCGATGATCTTACGATCATGCCACTTCTTCACCTTCTCCTTATACAGCTTCGAGTTTTCATAAGCCCGTAGTTGAAATTCGTCCAACTCATTGATTTGGAGTAAACGCTTCTCCCCTGCAGCTGTCGAATCAAAGTTCAACTTCCGAATTGCCCAATATGCCTTGTGCTCTAGCTCCATAGGAAGATGACACGCTTTTCCATAAACAAGCTGAAACGGTGACATGCCCAACGGAGTTTTGTAAGCAGTCCTATATGCCCACACAACATCATCGAGCTTTAAAGACCAATCCTTCCTCGTTGGATTCACAATTTTTTCGAGGATTCTTTTTACTTCTCGATTAGATACTTCAGCTTGGTCGTTCGTCTGCGGGTGGTAGGCTGTAACAATACGATGATTCACCCCATACTTAGCCAACAAAGCTGTGAACTACCTGTTGTAAAAGTGACTACCTGCATCACTAATAATAGCCCTCGGAGTCCAAAATCTAGTGAAGATACTTCGATGTAAAAACTTTAGGACTACCTTGGCATCATTTGTTGGGAGTGCTGCCACTTCTACCTATTTCGACACATAGTCAACTGCTAGCAAGATGTAGAGATTACCGCACGAAGACACAAAAGGGCCCATGAAATCAATCCCCCACACGTCGAAAACTTCTACTTCGAGGATTGTATTCAAAGGCATTTCATTCCTCTTTGAAATATTACTCACTCTCTGACATCTATCGCACTGCTGAACAAAACTGTAAGCATATTGTCGGCCAGTAGAATCCTGCTTGTAGTACTCTAGCCGCTGTTCTCTCTCCTCCATAATGTCCTCCATATACAGAAGAATGGCAATCCTATAAAATCCCCTCAGTCTCACTATATGGGATACATCTTCTTATCATTTGATCCGCACACTGTTTAAACAAATATGGTTCATCCCATATATACCATTTAACATCATGCAGGAACTTTTTCTTTTGATGCCCCACCAAGTCAGAAGGTATCATCTTACTCACCAAATAATTCGCATGGTCTGCAAACCATGGCACTTCCCCTTGCACCACAAACAACTGCTCATCTGGAAAGGATTCATTAATTTCAACTGTGTCGTCTATCTTCCTTTCCTGCTGCTCTAGTCGAGATAAGTGGTCTGCCACTTGGTTTTCGGTCCCCTTTCTGTCCTTGATCTCCAAATCAAATTCCTGTAATAGCAATATCCATCTGATCAATCTGGGCTTTGCATCCTTCTTTGACACTAGATGTCGAATTGCCGAGTGATCCGTATACACTATCACCTTTGTGCCTATCAAATATGACCGAAATTTATCAAAGGCATACACCACTGCCAATAACTCTTTTTCTGTGGTGGTGTAATTTAATTGTGCATCCGTAAGGGTCTTGCTGGCATAGTATATCACATGAAACATCTTCTCCTTCCTTTGCCCCAAAACAGCCCCTACTGCATAATCACTGGCATCACACATCAGCTCAAATGGTAATGCCCAATCTGGTGCTGTGATAACTGGTGCTGAAGTTAATTTTCTCTTTAAGTGCTCAAAAGCCCTCATGCAAGCCTCATCGAATTTGAACTGTGCATCCTTCTCCAATAAACTGCACAATGGTTTAGTTATCTTGGAGAAGTCCTTGATGAATCTGCGGTAGAAGCCTGCATATCCAAGAAAACTGCGGACACCTCTTATAGACGTAGGTGAAGGTAAATTCTCAATCGTTTCCAGCTTTGCCCTGTCCACCTCAATTCCTTTCTTTGAAACTTTGTGCCCCAGTATGATTCCTTCTTGTACCATAAAATGGCACTTCTCCCAGTTCAGTACCAGATTTGTTTCAACACATCTCTTTAAAACCATTACCAAATTTTTGAGGCATAAATCGAAAGAATCACCAAATACCGAAAAATCGTCCATGAATACCTCCACATTCTGTTCGACCATCTTTGAAAAAATTGCGGTCATACATCTCTGAAAGGTGGCTGGAGCATTGCACAACCCGAAAGACATCCTTCTGAAGGCAAAAGTGCCGTATGGACATGTAAAAGTAGTCTTTTCCTGGTCTTCTGGAGCTATCATAATCTAATTGTAGCCGGAATACCCGTCCAGAAGGCAATAATACTCATGACCCGTCAGTCTGTCCAACATCTGATCGATAAACGGGAGTGGAAAATGGTCCTTCCTTGTAGCTGTGTTAAGCTTGCGATAGTCCATGCAGATTCTCCACCCTGTTACTGTTCGCGTTGGGATCAGCTCGTTATTCTCATTGGTGACAACGGTCATTCCACCCTTCTTTGGTACGCACTGCACAGGGCTCACCCATGAACTGTCCAAAATTGGGTAGATTATTCCCGCATCCAGCCATTTCAGAATCTCTTTTTTAACCACTTCTTTCATTATAGGATTGAGCCTTCTTTGCTGTTCAACTGTCGGCTTGCTACCATCTTCCAGTAGGATCTTATGCATGCATAAAGAAGGACTTATCCCCTTGATATCGGCTATGGTCCATCCAATAGCTGATTTAAACTCTCTAAGCACTCATAGCAGTTTTTCCTCCTGAAAAGATGTTAGTGCAGAAGAAATAATCATAGGTAGCTTTGAATCTTTATTTAAAAATGCGTACCTGAGATGTTCTGGAAGTGGTTTAAGTTCAAGTTCGGGAGGTGTCTCAAGAGATGGTTTCAACTTTACCGATGTCTCTCCCGCTTTTGTAAGTGGCTCGATAGGTGTTCTGAATTTTCCGAATTTGGGGGTGGTATCCAGATATTGCACAAGTTCGGCACATTCTTCATCCTCCAAATCTGAATTTTCAGCAATCACTCTCTGCAGTGGTTCATAGCCCAACAAACTCTTAACTTTATCATGCACTATACTATCCACCAAGTTTACTCTGAAGCATTCTTCTTCATCGGTTGGGAGCTTCATTGCCTTGAAGATGTTAAACGTCACCTCCTGATCATGTACACGCATTGTAAGCTCCCCTTTCTGCACGTCTATCAAAGTCCTCCCCGTGGCTAGGAATGGTCTCCCTAGTATGATTGGTATATTTTTGTCTTCCTCATAATCCAGAATGATGAAGTCCGCTGGAAAGATAAATTTGTCCACTTTTACCAGTACGTCCTCCACTATTCCCCGTGGATATGTGATAGATCTATCAGCTAGTTATAGGGAAATATTTGTTGGCCTTGGTCCCGGTAGTCCCAACTGACTAAATACAGACAAAGGCATCAGGTTGATACTTTCCCCAAGATCACACAAACATTTATCGAAGCTCATCTTTCCGATTGTACATGGAATAGTGAAACTGCCTGGATCTTTCAGCTTTGGAGGTAATTTATGTTGTAGCACCGCACTGGATTTCTCCGTCAAGGCCACTGTCTCAAATTCGTCTAACCTTCTCTTCCTTGACAATATACCCTTCATGAACTTTGCATAACTTGGCATTTGTTCCAATGCCTCCGCAAAAGGTATGTTGATCTGCAGTTTCTTAAAAACCTCCAAAAACTTTCTGAACTGTTTATCGTCCCTCTGTTTGTTCAATCTCTGCGGATACGGAACTTGAGGGTGAACTTGTGGTACTGTAGTCACGGGCTTCTTATCTGAATTCGCTTTATCCTTCTCTGTTTCCTGTGACTTGGACTCATCTTTCTTCTCTTTCTGTTCAGCTTCAATTTCTGTCTCAGTTTCTATCCCAATGTTATCCCCTTGTAAACTCGGTGCTGCTGTGTCTGGTGCATTTCCTGAATATTGCTTTCCCGATCTGAGTGTAATGGCCTAACACTGTTCTTTACCCTCTCGCCGTGGATTTGCTTCTGTGGTACTTGGCAATGAACCCTGGGGCCTGCTGTTAAGCATAGTCGCCATTTGCCCCATCTGAGTTTCCAGATTTTTAATAGCCACTGCCTGGCTTTTGATCATCACCTCTGTATTTGCCATGTACTTTAACATCATCTCCTCCATTTCTGATTTCTTTTTTTGCTGAGGTGCGTTTGGAGTCTGATGTTGTTGTTGAGAAAATCCCGGTGGAAAAGGTGGTCGTGGAGTAAACTGTTGCTGCGCTGGCTGAGATGGAAACTGTTGATTCTGCTGAAACTGTTGTTGCTGATTTCCTTGATTATTTGATCAACTAAAGTTTGGATGATTGCGGTTGTTGGGGTTGTATGTGTTTTGAAACTGTCCTTGGTCTTTCCTATAACTGTTCACATACTGCACCAACTCCGAGCTGATAGCACATTGATCTGTGGAGTGTGATCCCGCACAAATCTCGCATATGAAGGCAACTAACTTGACTTTGATTTCCGACAACGACTCTATTTTCTTCTCCATAGCCGCCATCTGTGCTGACAACTGAGTAATAGCATCCACTTTCAATAAACCTGCAACTCTGGGCTGTGACATTCTGGCTGTAGGGTTTTGAAAATCATTCGCTGCCATAGTCTCAATAAGGTTATAGGCTTCGTCATAGCTCTTCGCCCCTAAAGCTCCACCTGCAGCTGCATCTACAATATGTCTCGGCTGCCATCCCAATCCATTATAAAATGTGTTGATCACCATCCAATCTAGCATCCCATGGTGCGGACACTTCCTTAGCATCTCCTTATATCTATCCCAGGCCTCGTATAAAGATTCACCCTGTTGTTGCTCGAACTGAGAGATTGCTGTCCTCATCTTCGCAGTTTTCGCCATGGGGAAAAACTTGGCTAAGAACTTCTGTGCTAGGTCCTCCCATGTAGTAATTGATCCTGAAGGCAAAGAATGAAGCCAACTTCTCGCTCTATCCCTTAATGAGAATGGAAATAGTCTTAGTCGGATAGCATCCTCCGTTACCCCATTATACCTAAATGTATCGCATATTTCAATGAAGCTCAATAGATGCTCATTAGGATCGTCTGTAGCAGCACCCCCAAACTGAACCGAATTTTGCACCATTTGAATGGTTCCCGGTTTTATCTCAAAGGTATTTGCTGCTATTGCCGGTCTGACTATGCTAGACTGCAGTTCATTAATATTCAGCATAGAATAGTCCCGCAAAGCTTTATACTCCTCTCTTCGCTCTTCCGCCATATTCGGAATAGTTCCTTCCAACTGTGCTTGTAAATTTCTACGCACTCTTGCTTTCCAACCTCTGCCGTCAATATTATCCTGTGCTGGTGTCAATTCTGAGTTGGATGATCGTGTGTGCATAAAAATTCTACAAGTACCTGAAACCAAAACAGAAATAAAAATAGAAATGAGAAAAGATTAGATTTGTCTAAGTCAAACAATATAGCTTAAAACTGATGATAATAATAAAAATTTAAACGCCTGTCCCCAGCAACGGCGTCAAAAACTTGTCGCCTCTTTTTAATCTTTAGTAAAAGGGCTCTAACTCACGCAAGTATACGTGGCCAACAAGTAATACAGAGGAAGTAGAGTATCGTCCCACAGAGAAAGTGCTAAATTAAATTACTATGCATCAGTCCTATCACTATACTTATTTGCCTAAACTAATGACTTGATTGTGTTGACAAAATTATTTCTAAATCAATTAACAACTAAAGATGCAAATACTAACGGAATATACCAAACTTGGAATTAATGGGATCCTAACTTCATTTAACAGTTCATCTAATTACCACTATCATGCCAGTAAGTTCACATATCACAGAAAAGTAGCCAAAGACACTAAAATAGACATAACCATTTGTCAATGTATTATGACCTTCTTACATAATATCCATATTCAATAGACACCATGTAATTACCACTATAACCAAAATCACTATATTTATATGTGAAATTGCAATTATATTGATTTAAAGCACAAGCCCTTATTTTGACTCTTACGGTGAAACAGTATATTTCTATCTGATACACAAAATATTAAGCTAGCCAATTAAGCCTCATATTCGCAAGCTATCAAGATTACAATCCATACTCATATGTTATTTTTCAATTCCATACAAGCACTGAAAACGAATGGTGATCAAGCATTCATACATGTAAAACAATCATAATAGAGATTCCTTATAATATGCAAAACAATCTAACAATCAAGCTTTTAATTGGACTACATATTAAAATCTGTTAGAATCCCATAATGGAGATTAGTTGATGTCTGAACCAAAAGCCATTATGGGATCAAAACTACACATAGAAAAATCAACAATCAATTGAAGTAAGAAGAAGTAGATTGATCAAACCCAATTAAAGAATAAAATCCAAAGTAAAGTTCAACCCACATCAATATCCAGCACTTGAACAATAATAATCCACAGTAAAAACTCCACCAAAAAACTAACTCTAGAAAAATAGAATAATAAATAATAATAATCTCTCCAAGTTCCCTCTTAAGGTTTCCTTCTCTAAATCTCATCAAATAATTCTCTCAATCCTCTTCTCAATTGGCTTCTTTTTTCCTCCTCCAGCCGCAACTCAGCAACTAAATTCGAGCCCTAGCGCCTCTGGCGGTATAGTAGTGCTAATCCTAGCGCCTCTGGCGCTAGGTCATGTCATCATATTTATAAAAATGCCATCAAGTGTCCTTTAAGCTCCAAATTTACCCTTTTGCCCCTCCAGCTCCAATCCTACAATAAACAAACACAAAAACGAATAAAACAATACTAAAAACACTTAAAGACCACAATAATTAAGTCTAACAAGACCTGATTCGTAGGTATAAAATCCACTCATCAATATACTTCATTCACATCCATGATTTCTTCCTTCAATTGATAACCTACATTATCCATAAGGATGTATGGAATTAACTTATCAGTTATTAAGTAATATATAGCTACCGTCGCTAACTATTCATAACCCCGTTACAATCTTTCATATTCCTGCTTAGACCGTCCATTTAATGTACCACATCTTCGAGTATGATCTTGAGTTTCATTCTTTAATAATCTTATGGTCAAAATAATAATTTTACCCTTACTCCATCTCACATGATCTATTTTATCACGTCTTTACTAGTAAAACACTCAATACATTTTTTGGTAACCCTAAAATCAATTTTTCATAATTCTTTAAATAATTTTGTTGGAATTTTTCCTTTTCGTCAAATATTTTTCAAGAACCCATTTCTCGTTCGTGGCTTAACAAATTAACTATATCATTCTTAACTCCAAAAATTCCCAACTCTTGGCATAATCTCATACATGTTAACATGAAGTTCCAGTTTAAATTTCGTGGTCATCGAAGTTATAAAACTCATGTTATGCCACTTTTCGCATTTAAAACACTAGTTCTTGTTTTGGTCATAACTCCCTCGTCTGAAGTCAGAATTCGACCATCTTTGGACAAGGACTACATAAGACCCTCTAGTTTCAGACCCCAAAAGGCTGGAATTTATTTCATTTTCTATGTGGGACAAACAGTAGTCAAAATGGACAGGGCAGTGCACAACATAAATTTATTGAGTTTAGAGTGGTTTAACAAAAACTATCCCCACGAAAATCTATAACTTATTTTATAAATATTTCAATTGGAGGTTTTAGTAGACTCATGTATGTACCTCCAAGACTTAACCTTGCTCCAAAATTCAAAATGAGCTATGAGTTATGTCTATTTCAGGTTCTGTTTTTACTAATTTTAGTCTTTCCAACACTTAGGTTTCCTTACAAATCTTTGATGCTTTCATGGTTTTTCTTACATAGAACATTTAACAAACATATATACTCCTTCATAACCTCCTTTGTATCATATGATCCACCATGATCCTCTATACACACAAATCTCCCACAACAACTAAGCAAAAACATAATCTATGCTAAAGAAAATCAAAGCTAGGGTGTTTGAAAAACTTTTAAACCTTTTTGCTTCCCCCTTTCTTTGCTAGGCTTGGATGATGATCTTCTTACCAAGTTGAACTTGCTAGAGCTCTCCTCCTTCTCTTCTACCTCTCCATCCGTGACTTTCTCTCGCTTTCTTACTTTCTCTAGCTTTCTTGCTCTAACTAGTAAATTTGATGAAAAGAAAAAAACTAGCAAGTATACTTGCTTATTCTTATTTATAGAAAGTCAAGACCAAGGGCAAAAGGGTCTTTAACCATTACTAGGGAAGGGCAAGATGGTCTTTAAGATATCCCAAGAAAATTTCTTTCCAAGACACAGAGGTCATAAATAATTTCCTTCAAGGACAAAATTGTCATCTTACTATAATTAGGAAATTTGCTAGAAATTTCGTTCTAGGATACCATGGTCATGATCCAATTTCTTTTGGGGCACATTAGTCATCCTCCTGTTAGTAGGAAGCATCCTAACAATTTTTGTCTCGGGATGCATTGGTCGTTAAAAACTTTTTATTAGGGGAAAATAGTCTTTTCTCCATTCAAGGAAATTTTCTAGGTAATTTCCAAGCAATCATCACCATCATTTCACCACTTCTAGTGGGGCCCGTTGTTAGGTTTGTATAACGCGAATATGCAATCAGATTACATAAATAAAGTGGAAGCGCGATAAAACGGATTTTAAATTTTTAATACAAACCATCACCATGATCTATCCTTGTGTTCAATTATCAATTAAACAAAAGAGAAAGAGAATAAGAATTATACCCTCATAGATCAAAGCTTCCTTGGGTACAAGTTCAACTCTTAGTCCTTCGTGTTCTCCTCGAATTCCACTAATGAGATTCCTTCCTTTTGATCAACGTTAGCCACCCAAGTGTTTGGCCTCTAGAGGTGATCCACCAAGGAAAAATAGATATTCAAGAAGTTCGGTGTTGGCAAAACCTTAGTTTCTATCTCTATATAAATTACAAGTATTCTCCACAATCTAATGCAAGAGTGTGTAACCCTAATCTATGATAAGACTTCTCTTATTTATAGATGTAGGAAAACCCTTCCCTAAACTATTTAGGATTAGGGTTTGTATTCTAATTAAACTCTTTTAATTAATAATACTCCTAATGTAATTAGGAATTCATGAGAGAGTACTTCTATTAATTAATTATCAATCCCTATTAGGAATTAAATAATAGTAATAGTAATAATAATACTAAGACTCCTCTTATTAATTTATATTTAATATATCCAAAATATTAAATAATAAATATTAAGCTATTTAATTTATTCTATCTCCATAGACTAAATTAAATACACTTAACTTATTATTACAATTATGCTATTTACTTCTTAAATAAATATTTTTTTTTTGCGGTGTGACCCTTTCGGTTCTCCATATTAAACCGGCTGTGAATAAATCAATTAGAACAATTCTAATCTTATTTAAATAAATAAATTAAACTATATAATTTATTTAAATAAATAACATTTACTCTACAATAATGGTAAGCCCCCTTAGCGATCAACGACATTCCAGATAATATAGATTTCAACATTAATTATAAACGAACCTTTCAGTGAATAGTTACCGTACAATTCAATCTTTCTACCAAACAATGTCCCAATTAAATATAAGACATGGAATTACTGTCAAGTCTTATTTTATTTAATTATATGTATTTCGATTTCCAAATGCACAACTCTAAATAATGCAAATTAGAAACTCCTTTTTAATTTCATTCTGTCTTGGCCAAGGACTACTGAGATGTCTTTTATCGAATCACATAGGACATTCATATCTTTTACTAGACGTGGTAGATTCTTTACTGATCATTCACATATCTCCATATGCAACTTATTATACCCAATCATACCCTTTGATATACCCTAAAGGTCTTAAAGGATATGACAAAGTATAACTTATCATACACAAAATACTATGATGATCTCAAGTCCAAGGATCACTTGTACTACTATCACTAGAGGAATTCCTATTGACAGGCGAGTAAAACTCTATTAGGTATTCCTTAGCGAGCCACGTTCAATGAACTTATTCTCTAATAAGCACCTACATACTTGTTTTAGTGTCTCCACACAAATGATTATGAGATCAATCATCCTCTTCTTAAGAGCAAGCAACGTATGTACTAATCTATCCGGATTCACTAATCCTCTTTTAGTAATCCAACGATTAAGAACAATTTTAGTTTGTGAGCTATTTTGAATTTAGATCTCATTAGCATGATCACCATCGTGATTCTAAAAAATATTGCTCAAAACTATGGGTTTATCACATTTAATATAACTGCATCATGTAGATAATGTAAAATACCTTTTAAAAAAATCAATTCTTTTATTAATAAATGAATAAGATTACAAAGTATATATTACATCATATCAAATATGATTGGCTTGTGTGCATACTACTTTCAATCTCCCACTTACACTAAAGCCAATCGACATGGTATCTAATACCCATCTTCTCTAAGTCACGATCAAACTGTTGTTGTGTTAAAGCTTTAGTAAATGGATCTACAATGTTGTCTTGAGAGTCCACACGCTCCAGGGTGACATCTCTTCTTTCAATGATCTATCTAATCAAATGAAACCGCCGCAACACATGTTTGGAATTCTGATGAGACCTGGATTCCTTAGCCTGTGCAACAGCTCCGGTATTGTTACAGAATAAAGCTACGGTTCCTCTTATGCTAGGAATCACTCCAAGTTCAGTTATGAACTTTTTCATCCAAATAACTTTCTTTGGAGCCTCACTTACAGCTATGTAATCTGCCTCTGTCACTGAATCAACAATTGTTTGTTGTTTGAAACTTTTCCAACTCACTGCGCCATCGTTCAAGGTAAATACATACCCTAAAACAAATTTACTGTCATTTTGGTCTGTTTGAAAAACTTGAGTCTGTATAGTCCTCTAGTTTCAATTCAGACTCATTGTAGACAAGAAATACATCCTTAGTACTTCTTAAGTACTTTAGGATGTTTTTTACTGCCTTCCAGTTCTCTTCTCCTAGATTCCACTGATATCTGCTTGTTACACTAAGTGCATGAGCGACATTCGGTCTAGTACATATCATACCATACATGATAGATCCTATGACTGAAGCATAAGGAATCTTACTCATACGGTCTCTCTCTTGAGGTGTCTTTGGGGCCTGTTTCTTGGAAAGATGTATTCCATGGCTCATCGGCATGAGACCTCTCTTGGAATCTTTCATGCTAAACTTCTTTAGCATCGAGTCAATATACTTTCCTTGGGTCAAGCCAAGCATCCTTTTAGATCTATCTCTAGAGATCTTTATCCCCAAAATATAGGATGCCTCACCCAAGTCCTTCATAGAGAAGTGTTTAGATAACCTAATTTTGATCGACTATAACATAGGAACATCATTCTCTATTAGTAATATATCATCAACATATAATACAAGGAATGAAACAACACTCTCACTAGCCTTCTTATACATACATGGTTCATCCTCATTTTTGATAAAATCAAACATTTTGATTATCTCATCAAAACGGATGTTCCACCTGCGAGAAGCTTGCTTCAATCCATAAATGGATCGGTGCAGCTTACAGACTTGGTTTGTTCCAGCCGTTGAAACAAAACCCTCTGGCTGTATCATATATACATTATCCTCAAGCTCTCCATTGAGGAAGGCCGTTTTTACGTCCATTTGCCAGATTTCGTAGTCATAATAAGCTGCAATTTCATCATAGTTAACTCCTTGTCTTTGTTTGAAATCTTTTGCAACCAGTCGGGCCTTATAGGTCTCTACTTTGCCGTCAGCTCTAGTCTTTCTCTTAAAGACCCATTTACACCCAATAGGCTTAATGCCCTCAAGTGGTGAAATTAAAGTCCATACTTGGTTTTCATACATGGAGTCCATCTCGGATTTCATGGCTTCTAGCCATTTCTCTGAGTCCTTTCTACTCATAGCCTCTTTGTAAGTCAATGGATCATCATCATCTATAATGTGTACCTCATCATCATCTTCTATGATGAATCCATACCTATCAGGTATCTTCGGTACTCTTCCAGATTTACGAATAGGTTGTGGTATGATAGGTTCTTCAACTTGGTCAGGTACCTGACTTTGATCCGTAGTATTTTGTGGTTCTTGAACTTTTTCAAGATATATCTTACTCCCACTGACCCCTTTAAGGATAAACTCATTTTCCAAGAAGGCAACGTGTTTCGCAACAAACACCTTCTGATCAGTAAGATGATAGAAATAATATCCTAAACTTTTTTTAGGATATCCCACAAATCTACACTTGTCAGATCTAGTCTTCAGCTTATCATGCTCAAACCTTTTGACATAAGCTCGACAACCCCAAGTCTTAACATGCTTAAGACTAGGTTTCCTCCTTGTCCATACTTCATATGGGGTCTTTGGGACAGATTTGGTAGGTACCTTGTTAAGTAGGTATGCAGCCGTTTTTAGGACATAACCCGAGAAGGATACTGGAAGGTCGGTATAACTCATCATGGAACGAACCATGTCCAATAATATTCGATTTCTCCTTTCAGATACCCCATTTAATTGTGGTGTTCTTGGTGGAGTCCATTGTGAGATTATACCATTTTCTTTGAGATAATTGAGAAAAGCATTGGTTAAGTACTCCCCTCCTCGATCCGATTGAAAAATATTAATACTCTTACCAGTTTGTTTCTCTACTTCACTTTTGAATTCTTTAAACTTTTCAAACGATTCAGACTTGTATTTCATTAAATACACATATCCAAATCTAGAATGATCATCAATGAAAGTAATAAAATAAGAATACCTTCCTCGTGCATTCGTTGTCATATGTCCACATACGTTTGTGTACCAACGCTAACAACTCTGTAACTCTTTCTCCTTTTTCACTAAAAGAAGATTTAGTCATCTTACCCATGAGACAAGATTCATAAGTTGAATATGATTCGAAATCAGATAGCTCTAAAAGTCCATCTTTATGCAACTTGGTTAATATTGTTTTATTGATATGACCGAGTCTACAATGCCACATAAAGGTATAATTAACATCATCTCTTTTCTTTTCTTAGTTTGTTCAATTTGAAGTATATTTTTATGCAAGTCAAGTATGTAAAGTCTATTCAGTAAGTTGCCAACACCATATAAAATATTTTTATTATAAATACAACAATTGTTGTTCTTTATTATAATAGCAAAACCATCCATATCTAATACATAAATTAAAATAATGTTTCTAATGTGTGTTGGAACATAATAACAATTATTTAAACTAATGAACTTGTCCGAAGGCAATGCTAAATAATAAGTTCCTATAGCTAATACAACAACCTTTGCTCCATTTCCCACACGTAGGATGACTTCTTCCTTGTTCAACTTTCTACTCCTACTTAATCCCTGCATATTATTACATATATGAGAACCACAACCGGTATCCAATACCCAAGTAGAATTTTGACTTTCAGAAAAATTAATTTCAATCATGAACAAACCTAGATCGGAAGTCGAAGCTTCTCCAAGCTTCTTCTGCTTTTGATCCGCAAGATAATCTTTGTAGTTCCTTTTCCACTGACCCGACTTATTGCAATGGTAGCAAATTCCTTTGCTATCTAGATCAGGTTTCTTATTTTCCTTTCCTTTCGTCTTGCCCTTAGCCTTCTTCTTTTTCTTCTTTTCAAAAGATACCTTGGGCCTCTTCCTTTTCTTGGAAGAATCGTCCACTAGTAAGACTGGATTCTTGTTGGATGAGAAGTGACCTTCAGCAGTTTTCAACATGTTAAGTAACTCAGGCAAGCTGACGTCCAACTTATTCATGTGAAAATTCACAACAAATTGTGAGAAGGTGTCCGGGAGTGACTGTAAGATCAAATCTTGACTTAACTCTCCATCCATCACGAACCTAAGTTGTCCAAGTTATCCAATCAGATTGATCATCTTGAGGACATGAGTCTCAACGGTAGTGCCCTCAGTCATACGAGATCAAAAGAGCTCCTTAGATATCTGATATCTAGAAGTCCTACTTTGCTCACCATACAACTCTTTGAGGTGTAGCAATATAGTAGGAGCATCTATAGTTTCATGCTGATGCTGAAGCTCGTTACTCATGGATGCTAGCATGATGCATTGAGCCAGTATTGCACCATCTTGCCACTTTCTGAAAGTAGCAATCTCTTCCTCAGAGGATGTTTCTGCAATATTTGCAGGGACTGGCGAATTTAGGACATAAGAAATCCTTTCAGCAGTGAGAACAATTCTCAGATTCCTTAACCAGTCCGTGTAATTCGGTCCGGTTAGTTTGTTAGCATCAAGTATGCTACGCAATGATAGTGAGTTTGACATTTTTAAAATTCTACATGTGAAATAAACAACATTTTAGCATACATTCATTTTATTATTCATCAAAATAAATTAGGTCTTTATTTAAATTGGTATCTCCCACTATTTTTATCAAACTACATTACCCTCTATATATAGTTCGGCAATTCTAATTAAAGATTTGCTAGTGAGACTAATGATCCCATTTCAAATATATATAGCCTTGTGGTGACACACCAAATGATATATAAATAAATAGGTAGACAACTATTGTCAATTACATCACTATGTAACTCCTTGTCTTTCGCCTCTTAGATTATAATGGTCAAGTGTGTGCACATCCGAACTAAAATAATCTAAGTTCAGTCCAACCTAGCACTTCCATATATATGAAGAGAAAAAGACCGCCTTGTGTGTGCACAACAAAGTAGTAATGTTCAATTCCTTAATAAACATCAAATGTGATAAAACAACATCTTAAATATTTAATACTCGCCTTATGTGTGCACAATAAACTCATATTAAATATTTAATACTCTATCGTTTTACCATGCTAGAAGGCGACGTTCGATATTCCAAATATCTTTGAACGCTTAGGACTTAATATAATTTTTGAGGGGATTGTTATTATTAGTCTCATCTTGTTTAGCACGCATGCACATATATATATAAAATACGCGTTATATTATTTAACATGTGAAACATGTTGGATAATATATATATATATATATATATATATATATATATATATAATATAATATATAGTAAGCATGCACATATAGAATACTATATTATACCCGGATTGATTATAGATTTTTATTCTAGTTTGGTTCACTAGAGCCACCAAGTGAACCAAAAGGTCAAACCTAGGGTACAAGAATTAAATTTAAATATATCTATTACATTTAAACCCGGGCTCCATTACAAATGGGTCTTCAAGCGCTCTTTGCTCCTTGGTCTCCAATTCTTCAAAATAATTCTAACTAATTCTATTACATAAACTATTTATAATAAATAGAAACCTTGATCAGCAGTCAAGGGAAGTACATAGGAGGGAGATAGAATTTACATTAAGAAAAATTAGAGAAGACAAGGTACGTAGACCCCATTTATAAAAACCCATTCATTCAAGCATCCTCTAAAATAAATCCAATCACACATTGACCAATACTCCTTCATAACCTCCCTTGTATCATAGGATCCACCATGTTCCTCTATACACACAAATCTCCCACAACAACCAAGTAAAAACATAATCTATGCTAAAAAAAATCAAAGTTAGGGTGTTTAAAAAACTTTTAAACCTTTTTGCTTCCCCCTTTCTTTGCTAGGCTTGGATGATGATCTTCTTACCAAGTTGAACTAGCTAGAGCTCTCCTCTTTCTCTACTTCCTCTCCATCCATGGCTTTCTCTCGCTATCTTACTTTCTCTAGCTTTCTTGCTCTAACTAGTAAATTTGATGAAATGAAAAAAACTAGCAAGTATACTTGCTTATTCTTATTTATAGAAAGTAAAGACCAAGAGCAAAAGGGTCTTTAACTATTACTAGGGAAGGGCAAGATGGTCTTTAAGATATCCCAAGAAAATTTCTTTCCAAGACACAGAGGTTATAAACAATTTCCTTCAAGGACAAAATTGTTGTCTTACTATAATTAGGAAATTTGCTAGAAATTTCCTTCTAGGATACCATGGTCATTATCCAATTTCTTTTGGGGCACATTAGTCATCCTCCTATTAGTAGGAAGCCTCCTAGCAATTTTTTTCTCGGGACGCATTGATCGTTAAAAACTTTATATTAGGGCAAAATAGTCTTTTTCCATTCAAAGAAATTTTCTAGGTAATTTGCAAGCAATCATCACCATCATTTCACCACTTCTAGTGGGGCCCGCTGTTAGGTTTGTATAACGCGAACATGCAATCAGATTACATAAATAAAGCGGAAGCGCGATAAAACGGATTTTAAAATTTTAATACAAACCATCACCATGATCTATCCTTGTGTTCAATTATCAATTAAACGAAAGAGAAAGAGAATAAGAATTATACCCTCATAGATCAAAGCTTCCTCGGGTACAAGTTCAACTCCTATTCCTTCGTGTTCTCCTCGAATTCTACCAATGAGATTCCTTCCTTTTGATCAACGTTAGCCACCAAAGTGTTTGGCCTCTAGAGGTGATCTACCAAGGAAGAATAGATATTCAAGAAGTTGGGTGTTGGCAAAACCCTAGTTTCTATCTTTATAGAAATTACAAGTACTCTCCACAATCTAATTCAAGAGTGTGTAACCCTAATCTATGATAAGACTTCTCTTATTTATAGATGTAGGAAAATCCTTCCCTAAACTATTTAGGATTAGAGTTTGTATTCTAATTAAACTCCTTCAGTTAATTATACTCCTAATGTAATTAGGAATTCATGAGAGAGTACATCTATTAATTAATTATCAATCCCTATTAGGAATTAAATAATAGCAATAATAATAATAAGACTCCTCTTATTAATTTATATTTATTATTTTCAAAATATTAAATAATAAATATTAAGCTATTTAATTTATTCTATCTACATAGACTAAATTAAATACACTTAATTTATTATTACAATTATACCATTTACTTCTTAAATAAATATTTTTCTTTTTGCGGTGTGACCATTTAGGTTCTCCATATTAAACCGGTTGTGAATAAATCAATTAGAACAATTCTAATCTTATTTAAATAAATAAATTAAACTATTTAATTTATTTAAATAAATAACACTTATTGTACAATAAGGGTAAGCCCCCTTGGCGATCAACGACTTTCCAGATAATATAGATTTCAACATTAATCATAAAAGAATCTTTCAGTGAATAGTTACCGTACAATTCAATCCTTCTACCAAACAATGTCCCAATTAAATATAAGATATGAAATTACTGTCAAGTCTTATTTTATTTAATTATATGTATTTCGATTCCCAAATGCACAACTCTAAATAATGCAAATTAGAATCTCTTTTCTAATTTCATTCTGCCTTTGCCAAGGACTTCTGAGATGTCATTTATTTAATCACATAGGACATTCAAATCTTTTACTAGACGTGGTAGATTCATTGTTGATCATTCACCTATCTCCATATACAACTTATTATACTCAATCATACCCTTTGATATACCCTAAAGGTCTTAAGGGACATGTCAAAGTATAACTTATCATACACAAGATACTATGATGATATCAAGTCCAAGGATCACTTGTACTACTATTACTAGAGGAATTCCTATTGACAGGTGAGTAAAACTCCATTAGGTATTCCTTAGTGAGCCACGTTCAGTGAACTTATTCTCTAATAAGCACCTACATACTTGTTTTAGTATCTCCACACAAATGATTATGAGATCAATCATCCTCTTCTTAAGAGCAAGCAACGTATGTACTAATCTATCCGGATTCACTAATCCCCTTTTAGTAATCCAACGATTAGGAACAATTTTAGTTTGTGAGCTATCTTGAATTTAGATTTCATTAGCATGATCACCGTCATGATTCTAAAAAATATTGCTCAAAACTATGGTTTTATCACATTTAATATAACAACACCATGTAGATAATATAAAATGTCTTTTAAGAAAATCAATTCTTTTATTAATAAATGAATAAGATTACAAAGTATATGCTACATCATATCAAATATGATTGGCTTGTGTGCATACTACTTTCACCCACCCCATGTGCTAGAAATCTATCAGATTTTCAGCCATGTGGGTCCCGCATTATCGCCTCGTTTTTCGTGATTAATCCCGTCTTTGACTTTTTAACCCAAAAAATCAAATTTTCATGTTTACAGTCGTTTCCTACTAAATTCGATGCTCCCAACGTCATGGACATATTTGTTTCTTTAAATTCATCTCTGAATTTCAAGTTTGACTTTTCTTTAGAAAAGTCAACTATTGACTTTGACCAAAAACTCAACCCCGACACATTTTGTGTTTAAAGTCTATTCTGACAAATTTCGACGTTCCGGACTCAATCGAGAAGTTCGTGTTTCTAAATTCTATTATGAACTTCAAATTTGAGTCTTGAACTATATAGTTCCTATATTAACATTTTCACAGTTATTCTCTTTTAAATCACTTACTCGTACATATTCATCAATACACGCATATATATATATATATATATATATATATATACACAATATACGTCACATCCTTTATACATGAAAATTTCCAAGAAGGAAATTCTTTTTATTAACACATCCTTACATGATCTTCTTAGTCCTTACATTTTTCTCCCTTTTTAAGGATTCCTTTCTCAGAATCACTATTACCGAAACATTTTAATTGGGTTTACTTCCCACTTTCGTATAATCTTTTTCATCAAACACTTAATCAAATTACCTTAACTTAGGTATTACTTTACTACCTCTTTCATTTATCTTTCCCTATCTAGTTCATGGATGAAAATGCTTCAGCTCATGACTACCTGGTATTTCCAGGTATTAACATGTTCATCATCATATCTCTTATACTCATTCGTAAACTTTATCTTATAATACTCTTTTGTTTACATTATTTTGTCATAATACATCCTAACCTCATATAACCATAACCTTTCATACTTTTATCTCTTTATCTCTTATTTCTTATAATTACCTCTTACCTACTTTTTCATTTATAACATGTCTATCATTTGCGTTTAGTTCTTTTTAATCACATTCAACTGTACTAACTTATATCTTATTATAAACTAATCATCTATCGAGTCACTAAAATACTTTACTTTAATGACTGATCTTCTAACCTCTCTTCATAACCTCCTTAGAGTCTTTTGCACAAAAAGTCTCTCAATCATATTTGTTCTTCCTAACACATATATTAGATTAAAATATTTAATCATTCCTTCGCTCTCATTCTAGATTTTAACCTCTAACCTTTATTTAATTATTCAAGATCTTATTTTTAAGTATTTTAAATATCCAGGATATCACAGGTCCATGATGATTTTTACTGACATTCTAGTATTCTTCTAGGGTTATGCCCTAGAAACGGCTTCATATCTACAAAATAAGGTATGTGACAACCCGAATTTTCAGGAATTATTAAATAAGAATTTAGCAAATAAAATTCTTATTATGTGACGTTTTGAGTTTGAGTATGTGTATATATGTGATATATATTGTGAAATATGTGATTTGATGTGAAGAGAATTATATGTTCGTGTAATTGGGAAGAAATGGTTTAATAATTAATTAAACCATTCAAAAGATTAAATGAAATTGCCATGAGAAAGGAATTAGTTGAATAATATTAGTTAATTTAATTAAGTTAAAATTATATTGGAAAATAATATAATTTGATTGTGATGTCGTGTGGACAATGGAAATTATTGTGAATTAAGTTTCATGAATATTTGACTGATTCACTTAATTAAAATAGTGAATTGATGTGAATATATTTATGTGTGAAGTGTTGGGGCGTATTTTAGTACGCTAATGTGATGAGAATATTCTAATTTGATTGAATAATTAAATTAGAGGATTAATGTTTTATTGAATAAAATAATTTATGTAATAAAATTATAGTTTGGCTGAATTGAATTATAATTTGGTCAGTAAGGTTTTAATTAGAATTATTAATAAGTTTAATTAGATTTATTAATATAATAAGTTTAATTAAAATTTAATAGGTGTGACAAAATATCATATAATAAGAAGATTATTAAAATAAGCTAAAAGAGAGTTTTTGGGTTCTAGCCAAACATGGCCTAGTGACCCTTCAATTTCATAAACGGCTGAGACTTTTGATTTTAGTAACTGTTGAAGCCAAAATCAGTTTACGTATTATGTTTCGTAAGTCTGGAGAAAAGAAAAAAGACAGAACATAGAGGAAGAGAGAAAAAGAGAGAAGAAATTCTCTGTGAATTGAGAGTAAAGGTTTGGAAATCAAAGAAGGAAGAAGATGGATAATCAAGCCCTCCTAATTGTGTATCTAAGCTTAGAAGAATCAAAGGTAAATTTTAAAATTTCTAGTTCTTATTTTTTTTAAAAACTAGTCCTCTGTAATTGGTTTTGATAATATATTAGTGGAGGAATTTGTTAAATATGTTGTTGGGTTGTAATAATCTGATTATATGTTATATATGAGCGATTTTGAGTAATCAAATCCATGTGAACATGCTAAACAAGAAGAAATTGAGTTTTGGTTGCTATATATATGTTATGGCTTACTTTGGAGTCAAAATTGATGTTTAATTTGAGTAATAATCTGTAAATTGATGGTGGATTGTTGTTATGCGTTAAAAAACGAAAACAACAGAAGTTGAACGGATCAATTTGGTTGAATAACGAATCCATAGTGATCGATTACGCTAAATTTGTAAAAGTTTATAAAACTAGCATGAATATTGATTGGGTAAGATGTTAGAATCGTGCTAGAGAGTTTGGGTAATGATCATATATGAATTATAGTGATTGTGTAATTTTAATTTGTTGATTAAACGAAGAAATTTCGTGTTTTTGGGTCGGAAATTCTGTAGTTCGCGAACTGCAGAATCTGGAATTCAGGAAGCTCGCCCCGGAGAGCTCATTAAGCTAAATTTCTCGCCCCGGCGGTGTCTTGCCCCGACGAGAGTTTTGTACTGAGTTTTCTCGGCCCGGCGAAGTCTCGCCCCGGCGAGCTTATTGTTAAGGAAATTCTCGCCCCGGCGAGAATTTTGTGAAGGAATTCTCGCCCCGGCGAGCTCAATGTAGGAAATGTTATTTTATTTTATTTTCGTTGTAGTCATGTTATGTTACCCCATACAAGATTTACTTATAAACATTATACTTCTAATGTAAAGACAAGTTTAAGACTTAACTAAAGGGTAAGTGTCGATTAAAGTGGAACGTAATAAAATGAAGGATTATGAAGTGTAAAGTAGAGTTAATACTAAGTGTTGCTATGTGACTAATAAATGATGTGCATGATTATATATATCGTGTAGGATACATGAAGTGCAGATAAATATAAGCTGGTAATCTACAAACCAGGCAAGTCTTTCAGTTCCTATTTGTTATGTGAACTAAATAATTTACTGTTTTAAACATATGATGTAATAACATGATGTATTTTATATATGTTACATGTATGAGACGAAAAAGTCAAATTATGACTACGTTCGTTGAATAAAGAATGTTGATTGAGTTATGGAACTCAATCTCTAATTGTTATATGTTGATCGTTATGTATGACATGATTATTCAAATGTTTATGATTTAAATAATGAACATGTTATCTATGTGCTATGTGATGCATGCAAACTGTTAGATTTTGCTGAGCTGTCGAGCTCATTCTTGCAAATAACCACTTTTGCAGGTTAAAGATTCAAGGTAACGTTATGTGCTTCTTAGATAGCATGATTTAGATGTTATGCATGAAGATTAATTGTTTTAGCTTAAATTTTGTTTTTGAACCATGATTAAGGTTCTGGATGATGTATTTGATGATGTATTAAATGTAACAGAGGTTGAGTTATAAAATTTGTATTGACATATAATTTAATTTTATCTGATGTATAAAGGGTATTGAATCTAGAAGTTTTATTTTATTATAACTCTGATGAAGTGAATCATTAAGTAAGTATGATTCTAGAATATGTAAATGATTAAAGGTTATGATTCAGGGAAAACAGAGAAAGAAAACTGAAAAGTTTAAAATTGTTTCGCATTTTATTAAGTTTAATATTGAATAATGTTATAAAGTCAGAATGAGGTTGTATTGTTAACGACCGATGTGAAGAGTTGGATTGTTCAGAATTTGGGGTCGTTACAGTTGGTATCAGAGATGATAGGTTAGAAACCTTAGGTACGAGTACCTTAGGCTATAACCTTAGAGAAGAGAGGTGAAGATGATAGAGTTTAAAGAATAGTAAGTTAAATATAATTATGGTGCAATCGTATTCTTTAATGGTTGACGTATGGTATTTGGGCTAAACAATTCCTTCAGAGAGCGGAGATTGATACGAACTAGCAACCGATCTAACTCGATGTGAGAGACAGTGTAGACGAGATGGGAACTAGTTTGTTGGTTGTTTGTGGGAAACCACTCAGGTGCTATACTGAACACTATTAGAGACTCGAGGTGTACCGAGTATAGAATTATGGATGTGTATGATTAAGAAGTGATTTTTCGTATAGGTAGATGCATGAGATGAGTTAAGTCCTAGAAAGGTTACAAGGAGAAAATGCGAATAATGCGAAGAAAACTCGAATAAAATATTGAATAATATGAATGAAGTTAAAGATTCTTGAAGGAAGAATTGATATATAAACAAGAAGATTTAAAGAAGGATCTTGAATAGTTATGAAAGATGAGACCTAGGAGTCACCTGACTCCAGTAATAAAGATGGTGTTAAAAATAGACGATGTCTATAAGATGAGAATGATATAATGATAAGAATGAACTCAAACAGAGTTTAGAGAATTCATGTGAGACAAGATTATGATAAAATGATAAGGTTCCAAGAAGAACCTGAAGAGCTACAAGAACACGGAACACCTGAGTTGATTAATCATAAGATAACGTGATTACAGAGAAGAATAAAGGAGATCATAGGATGAGACGCTCATAAGATAAGAAATAATCGTAAAAAGAGATGATGATAGAACGAGATCACGACGTGATCTGCCTAAGTTGTAAAATGTCAGAGGATCTTAAATGATTGAATAGTTGTAGCATGACGCTATAAAGAGATGGTACTATGGAATAGTACGAGATAAACTCACGAGGAGTTATGGATGATGAAATACGAGAAATTCGTATCAAGCAAATGGTTAAGTTAAGAGCAAGATGAAATTAGGTGGGATTTCAATTGAGGACTCATGTTAGTGGTTGAGTTGTACGATTCCTGATATGAGACGGGAATTTGTACTTGGTTTGAAAACTACTTAACTTCCTATATTAATATAGTGGTTGAGTTGAAAAAATCCTGGTATGGGACGGGATTTGTCCATGTTTTAACAACCGCTCAGCTTCCTATGTTGATTAGTGGTCGAGTTGGTTCGACAACCACTTAGCTTTCTATATTGCTAATCATTGAAATACTGGTGTCGCACTATCGATATACATATGAGGAGAAGGTGATTCTTTTCTCATAGTTATATTTGATAGTTAGAGAATATTAAGATTAGGTACGGTTCTTAAAACTCATACTTATAGTAGGTTCGTGACTCATAATCGTATGGTAGAACCCCTCAGCGAATGACGATTTTGGTCTAACTAGGATAAGTTCCTAAACCATATGATTGTGATAAGTTCCTGAACTTCCAAAGTGTGGTAAGTTTGATGAACTATATTGGGTATAGAAAAGTTATGGTGTAGAGAACATTGATGGTATTGAAGATTGATAGAATGATTAATTAATGAAGTAATGGAATAAGATTGAAGTTGATGGAGAAAATGGAGATTCTAAATCTTCTAGTTATGCTAGATTTTTGAAATTTATTGACATCGTGCTGATATTCGTAATTTTAAATTCTCGAAAATATATTGGGTCAATGTTTGAGCCAATGAGTTTTAAAAAGGTGTTATTATTCTTATATCTATGCTAATTGTTTCAGCTAGATAAAAATGATTTGAAATTATCAAAATATATTTTGAACGATGGAGTCATCAATGCAATTGAACCTAGTGTTGGATGTGATCGAAGGATCATCAACCCACTATGGTATGATGTAGTATGACAAAGTCCTAAAATGACGGCATCCTCAACGTACTATTAAGACGGTACGGTAGCATGACATCATAAAAGAATTTTATTTTTCTGTTAAGTTATGAAAAGATATGCCAATTGAGTTTGGATAAAAATATTTTGACTAATGTCCGAATTGTTGTTCAAGGTCTATGCTAATTGATTCGGCAAGACAACTATTGAAAGGTGTTTATGAATTTCAAGAATTCTTTGAGATTTTATGCCAAACCAGTTTATTCTGGTGCAAAATTTGTATTAATTCTAAGGTGAACCAACCCTGTAATGGGGGATATGTAATAGCGTTAATATGTATGTGCACAATACATAGTACGAAGGGCTGATCACCTGGAGTACGAGAAGAGATGGTCCATAGTCTTTTGACTGTTAAAGGTTACAGTAGAAATATATGTTAACCTAGGACAAGGTCCAAGTCTTTGTGACTCCTTACAAGGATATTGAAAGTTTTTAAATGAATCTTTAAATTCCTAAGTTATCCATACTGCTTCCCAATTATTGAACAATTGTGGAAGATTCTTATTCTTTTGAAAGGTGGAAGTGGAAAGAAAATATTCCTTAAGAAGGAGTAAGTCGTAGAATGCAACATGTGATGATGAGTAAGTTAAACTAACTATAATAAATCCAAGAAAGAAATGAAATTCCAAAAAGGGAAGAGATAAATTTAGTTGATGATGACAAATTTTTAGAAGAGGAAGATGAAAAGAATGCAATGATCTTAGAAAGATCCTTAGAGAAAGAATTTGGTGTAGAACCCAATAAATAAGTAGAGATTAACGTAAAGTCCATTTTGATAGCTGCAAGGAACGAATATTCGTAAATCAAAATTTCGAGGACAAAATTCTAAGAAGAAGGGGGGGTGAATGTGATATCCTGAATATTTATGCGATGCTAAATCAGGATATTAAATGATTACAATGAGTATGTTGTGCAATGATCCTTAGAAAAGAGGAAATGAATACGTTAAAGGGTTAAATAATATAAAACACTCGAAGTGTTCCATGTTTAAGAGAAGGTGATAAAATAAAACCTACACTAAGGTAATGCGTTAAGTTATTTAACGATAATTGTGAAAGATATTTAGTGAAAACCGAGTAAGGGAGGTTTCGTTGATTCCGAGGACGGAATCCTTATAAGGAGGGAAGGATGTGACAACCCGGATTTTCAGGAATTATTAAATAAGAATTTAGGAAATAAAATTCTTATTATGTGACATTTTGAGTTTGAGTATGTGTATATATGTGATATATATATATATATATATATATATATATTGTGAAATATGTGATTTGGTGTGAAGAGAATTATATGTTCGTGTAATTGGGAAGAAATGGTTTAATAATTAATTAAACCATTCAAAAGATTAAATGAAATTGCCATGAGAAAGGAATTAGCTGAATAATATTAGTTAATTTAATTAAGTTAAAATTATATTGGAAAATAATATAATTTAATTGTGATGTCTTGTGGACAATGGAAATTATTGTGAATTAATTTTCATGAATATTATGAGTGATTCACTTAATTAAAATAGTGAATTGATGTGAATATATTTGTGTGTGAAGTGTTGGTGCGGATTTTAGTACGCTAATGTGATGAGAATATTCTAATTTAATTAAATAATTAAATTAGAGGATTAATGTTTTATTGATTAAAATGATTTATGTAATAAAATTATAGTTTAGCCGAATTGAATTATAATTTGATCAGTAAAGTTTTAATTAGAATTATTAATAAGTTTAATTAGATTTATTAATATAATAAGTTTAATTAAAATTTAATAGGTGTGACAAAATATCATATAATAAGAAGATTATTAAAATAAGCTAAAAGATGGTTTTTGGGTTCTAGCCAAACATGGCCTAGTGACCTTTCAATTTTATAAACAGCTGAGACTTTTGATTTTAGTAACTGTTGAAGCCCAAATCAGTTTACGTATTATGTTTCGTAAGTCTGGAGAAAAGAAAAAAGACAGAACATAGAGGAAGAGAGAAAAAGAGAGAAGAAATTCTCTGTGAATTGAGAGTAAAGGTTTGGAAATCAAAGAAGGAAGAAGATGGATAATCAAGCCCTCCTAATTGTGTATCTAAGCTTAGAAGAATCAAAGGTAAATTTTAAAATTTCTAGTTCTTATTTTTTTTAAAAACTAGTCCTCTGTAATTGGTTTTGATAATATATTAGTGGAGGAATTTGTTAAATATGTTGTTGGGTTGTAATAATCTGATTATATGTTATATATGAGCGATTTTGAGTAATCAAATCCATGTGAACATGCTAAACAAGAAGAAATTGAGTTTTGGTTGCTATATATATGTTATGGCTTACTTTGGAGTCAAAATTGATGTTTAATTTGAGTAATAATCTGTAAATTGATGGTGGATTGTTGTTATGCGTTAAAAAACGAAAACAACAGAAGTTGAACGGATCAATTTGGTTGAATAACGAATCCGTAGTGATCGATTACGCTAAATTTGTAAAAGTTTATAAAACTAGCATGAATATTGATATTTGAGGCTTGAAATTGGTTGTTTAAGTTGTTTAAGATGTTAAAATCATGCTAGAGGGTTTGGGTAATGATCATATATGAATTATAGTGATTGGGTAATTTTAATTTGTTGATTAAATGAAGAAATTTCGTGTTTTTGGGTCAGAAATTTTGCAGTTCGCGAACTGCAGAATCTGGCATTCAGGAAGCTCGCCCCGACAAGCTCATTAAGCTAAATTTCTCGCCCTGGCAGTGTCTCACCCCGGCGAGAGTTTTGTACTGAGTTTTCTCGCCCCGGCGAAGTCTCGCCCCGGGAGCTTATTGTTAAGGAAATTCTCGCCCCGGCGAGAATTTTGTGAAGGAATTCTCACCCCGGCGAGCTCAATACAGGAAATGTTATTCTATTTTCTTTTCTTTGTAGTCATCCTATGTTACCCTATACAAGATTTACTTATAAACATTATACTTCTAATGTAAAGACAAGTTTAAGACTTAACTAAAGGGTAAGTGTCGATTAAAGTAGAACGTAATAAAATGAAGGATTATGAAGTGTAAAGTATAGTTAATACTAAGTGTTGCTATGTGACTAATAAATGATGTGCATGATTATATATATCGTGTAGGATACATGAAGTGCAGATAAATATAAGCTGGTAATCTACAAACCAGGCAAGTCTTTCAGTTCCTATTTGTTATGTGAACTAAATGATTTACTGTTTTAAGCATATGATGTAATAACATGATGCATTTTATATATGTTACATGTATGAGACGAAAAAGTCAAATTATGACTACGTTCGTTGAATAAAGAATGTTGATTGAGTTATGGAACTCAATCTCTAATTGTTATGTGTTGATCGTTATGTATGACATGATTATTCAAATGTTTATGATTTAAATAATGAGCATGTTATCTATGTGCTATGTGATGCATGCAAACTGTTAGATTTTACTGAGCTGTCGAGCTCATTCTTGCAATATAACTTTTGCAGGTTAAAGATTCAAGGTAACGTTATGTGCTGCTTAGATAGCATGATTCAGATGTTATGCATGAAGATTAATTGTTTTAGCTTAAATTTTGTTTTTGAACCATGATTAAGGTTCTGGATGATGTATTTGATGATGTATTAAATGTAACAGAGGTTGAGTTGTAAAATTTGTATTGACTTATAATTTAATTTTATCTGATGTATAAAGGGTATTGAATCTAGAAGGTTTATTTTATTATAACTCTGATGAAGTGAATCATTAAGTCTAGAATATGTAAATGATTAAAGGTTATGATTCAGGGAAAACAGAGAAAGAAAATTGAAAAGTTTAAAATTCTTCCGCATTTTATTAAGTTTGACATTGAATAATGTTATAAAGTCATAATGAGGTTGTATTGTTAACGACCGATGTGAAGAGTTGGATTATTCAGAATTTGGGGTCGTTACAAGGTATTCTCAAAATCCGTTCCTAAGACTCCATATAAGATATAGACAGGGATGAAACCTAATCTAAAGCATGTTAATATTAGGGTTATCCAGCTAATGTGAAAAGATTTTAAAAGGATAAGCTTGGGACAAGATCTGACAAGTGCGAATTTGTGGGATATCATAAAGAAAGTTTAGGGTGTTATTTATATAATCCTATTAAGCAATAGGTGTTTGTTACGAAACACGCTGCCTTCTTCGATGAAGGAGTTTATCCTTAAAGGGGCTAGTGGGAGGAATATAGATCTTAAAAAAGTTTAAGAACCACAAAGCACTATAAGTCAAATAGAAGAACCTGCAAATAGACCTATTGTATCACAACCGAATCGTAAATTTGAAATAGTACCAAAGATACCTGAAAGGTATGGATTCATCATAGAGGATGATGATGAGGTACATATCATAGAGAATGATGATCTAGTTATATACGATAAGGCTAAAAGTTGTATAGACTCGAAAAAATAGTAGATGACCATAAAATCTGAAATGGACTCCATATATGAAAACTATGTATGGAATTTGGTTAACTCTCCGGAAGGCATAAAGCCTAAAGGGTGTATATGGGTCTTTAAGAGAAAAACTTAGGCAAATAACAACGTGGAGACCTATAAGGCCAGACTGGTGGCAAAAATGTTTCAAACAATTAATGACAAAGAGTTGTCCATCATGAAACATTCTCACCGGTAGTAATGCTCAAGTCCATTTAGATTTTTCTTGCAATTGCAGCTTATTATTACGAAATCTGACAAATGGACGTAGAGATGTCCTTCCTCAATGGAAACTTGAGGAGAATGTATATAGATGATATATCCAAGTGGATTTGTTTCATTAGATGAAGTAAATCAAGTATGTAAGCTGTAACGATCTATTTATGGATTAAAGCAAGCTTCTTAAAGATGGAACATCCGTTTTGATGAGACAATAAAAAAGTTTAATTTTATCAAAAATGAAAATGAACTATGTGTGTGCAAAAGGGTCGGTGGGAGTACGGTGACATTCTTAGTACTATCTGTTGATATATTACTGATAGGGAATGACATACCAATGCTACAATCAGTAAAGATATGGATGTCTAAATATTCCTACGTAGAAGATTTGGGAGAAGTATCCTACATTTTTAGGGATAAAGATCTATAGAGATAGATCTAAAAGGATGCTCGGCTTGACCCAAGAAACGTACATTCATTCGATGCTAAAAAGGTTTTAGCATAACAAACTCCAAGAGAGGTCTCATGTTGATGAGTCATGGAGTGTATCTCTCTAACAATTGTCCCCAAGGACACCTGAAGAGATAGATCGTATGAGTAACTACCATGTATGCAATGATACGTACGAGATTAGAAGTTGCTTATACACTAAGTGTGACAAGTAGATATTAGTCCATTCCTGGAGAATATCATTATAAGACAGTGAATAATATCTTAAAGTACTTAAGAAGAACTAAAGGATGTGTTTATAATTTATGATGGGTCTGAATTGAAACTAGAGCGCTATACAAACTCAAGTTATTCAAACTGACCAAAACGACATCAAATTCATTTTAGGGTATGTGTTACCCCTAACGGTGGTGCAGCGAGTTGAAAAGTTCCAAGCAACAAAGATTTGTTGATTTAGTGACAAAGATAAAGTATATAGCTGTAAGTGAAGCTGTAAAGTTGGCTGTTTGGATGAAAAGTTCATTAAAGAAATTGGAATAGTTTCTAAGTCTCATCTGAGATCCAAACATGTGTTGTGACACTTTTAAGTGATCAGAGAAATCATTGAAAGATGAAAAGTCACTTTAGAGAAAGTGGACTCTCAGAACAACATTGCAGATCCATTTACTAAAGCATTATCTCAGAAGAAACAAGAATATACATATAATAACATGTATAAACAGCTTATCTAATATTATTAATCGAGGAAGGATAAAAGATATACCTTTACGAAGATGAATCAACTCCTTGATTTGATCTTCAAGTTCCAATCCTTTGCTCTCCTGGGCTTCTTCAATTCCTCGGATCAAACACTAGCTACTCAATATGTGCAGCACTCTAAAGGTGATCCACCAAGAGTATATTGATAAAAGAAGTAAATTTAGGTTTCTATAAACTTTGGGTTGCTAGCCCTAAATCTCTCTCTCTCACACCTAACTCCTTAGATTGTAAAGAATTGTAGAATTCCTATGGCTAATAGAATTTTAGTTGTGTAACTCAGTAACCCCAATCTATCATAAGGTCTCCCCTTATATAGACTAATCACAATCCTAAACCTTTTAGGACTTGTGATTTTAATTTAATTCACAATCTAATTGGTGTTAGGTTTGTAATATCCATGAACATGCAACCAAATTACATAAATACAGCGAAAGCATGGCAAAATCAGATTTTAAAATTTTACAGACTATAACCAGGAACAATCTTTATGCGCAACTATTAATTAACAAAATAAAGAGATAAAGAATTAGAATTATACCCTCGCGAATCAAAGCTTCCTCAGGTACAAGTTCACCTCTAATTCTTTCTTGTTCTCCTTGAATTCCCAAATAAATTTCTTCCTTTGATTAATGCAAGTCATCCAAGTGTTTGGCCTCTAGAGGTGATTCACTAAGGAATAATAATTATGGAAGAAAATGGGTGTTTGGCAACCCTAGTTTTCTCTCTCTTGAGAATATGCAAGTATTCCTCCCAACTCTTGGAAGAATGTCTTAACCCTAATCTATGATAAGACTTATCTTATTTATAAATGTAGGCAACCCTCCTAAACTATTTAGGATTAGGGTTTTATTTTTAATTAATTAAACTCTTTTAATTAATTAGATTCCTAATCTAATTAGGAACTTGTGTGAGTGCTCTTATTAATTAATTCCTAAACCCTTTTAGAAATTAAATAATAATAATAAAACTCCTCTTATTAATTTATATTTAATATTTTTAAAATATTAAATAATAAATATTAAGCTATTTAATTTATTCTATCACCATAGATTAAATTAAATATACTTAACTCATTATTACGATTATGTCATTTACTTCTTAAATAAATATTTTTCTTTTGCGGTGTGACCTTTAGCTTCTTCATATTAAACCAGTTGTGAATAAATCAATTAGAACAATTCTAATTTTATTTAAATAAATAATATTTATTCTACAATAAGGGTAAGCCCCTTAGCGATCAACGACTTTCTAGATAATATAGATTTCAACATTAATCATAAAAGAACCTTCCAGTGAATAGTTACCATACAATTCAATCCTTATACCATACAATATTCCAATTAAATATAAGACATGGAATTACTGTCAAGTCTTATTTATTTAATTATATGTATTTCGTTTCTCAAATGCATAACTCCAAATAATGCAAATTAGAAACTACTTTCTAATTTCATTCTGCCTTGACCAAGGACTACTGAGTTATCATTTATTGAATCATATAGGACATTCTCTCCTTTTACTAGAAGTGGTAAATTCTTTGTTGATCATTCACCTATCTCCATGTATAACTTGTTATACTCAATCATACCCTTTGATATACCTTAAGGGTCTTAAGGAACATGTCAAAGTATAATCATGATTCTAAAAGCATAGCTTAAAACTATGAGTTTATCACATATTAAATAACTGCACCATGTAGATAAAATAAAATGTCTTTAATAAATGAATTCTTTTATTAATAAATGAATAAGATTACAAAGTATATGCTACATCATATCAAATATGATTGGCTTGTGTGCCTACTACTTTCAATCTCCCACTTGCACTAAAGCCACTCGCCATGGTATCTAATACCCATCTTCTCTAAGTGATCAAATTATTGTTGGGTTAAAGCTTTAGTAAATGGATTTACAATATTGTCATGAAAGTCCACACGCTCCAGGGCGCTCTAGGGTGAGGTCTCCTCTTTCAATGATCTCTCTAATCAAAAGAAACTACCGCAAAACGTATTTGGATTTCTGATGAGACCTGGGTTCCTTGGCCTACGCAACAGCTCTAGTGTTGTCGTAGAATAAAGGTACGGCTACTTTAATGTTAGGAACCACTCCAAGTTCGGTTATGAACTTCTTCATCCAAACAGTTTCCTTTGTAGCTTCACTTGCAGCTATATACTCTGTCTCTGTCACTGAATCAGCAATTGTTTGCTGATTAGAACTTTTTCAACTCACTGCGCCACCGTTTAAGGTAAACACATACCCAGAAACGGATTTACTGTCATCTTAGTCCGTCTGAAAACTTGAGTTTGTATATCCTTCTAGCTTCAATTTAGATCCATTGTAGACAAGAAATACATCCTTAGTTCTTTTTAAGTACTTTAGGATGTTTTTCACTGCCTTCCAATGCTCTTCTCCTAGATTTGACTGATATTTGCTTGTTACACTAAGTGCATGAGTGACATCCAGTCTAGTACATATCATACCGTACATGATAGATCATATTGCTAAAGCATAAGGAATCTTACTCATACGGTCTCTCTCCTTAGGTGTCTTTGTGGCCTATTTCTTGGAGAGATGTATTCCATAGCTCATCGGCATTAGACCTCTTTTGGAATCTTTCATGCTAAACTTCTTTAGCATCGAGTAAATGTACGTTCCTTGGGACAAGCCGAGCATCTTTTTAGATCTATCTCTATAGATCTTTATCCCAGAATATAAGATGATTCACCCAAGTCCTTCATGGAGAAGTGTTTAGATAACCAAATTTTAATTGATTGTAGCATAAGAATATCATTCCCTGTCAGTAATATATCATCAATATATAATACTAGGAATGATACAGCGCTCCCACTAGCCTTCTTGTACATACAAGGCTCATCCTCGTTTTTGATAAAATTAAACTTTTTAATTGTCTCATTAAAACAGATATTCCACCTTCGAAAAGCTTACTTCAATCCATAAATGGATCGTTATAGCTTACAGACTTGATTTGTTCCAACCTTTAAAACAAAACCCTCTGGTTATATCATATATACATCCTCCTCAAGTTTCCCATTGAGGAAGGTCGTTTTCACGTCTATTTGTCAGATTTCGTAGTCATAATAAGCTGCAATTGCAAGCAAAATCCGAATAGACTTGAGCATAGCTACTGGTGAGAAGGTTTCATCATAGCCAACACCTTGTCTTTGTTTGAAACCTTTTGCAACCAATCGGGCCTTATAGGTCTCTCTACCTTGCCATCCGCTTCAGTCTTTCTTTTAAAGACCCATTTACACCCAATGGATTTTATGCCCTCAGGTGGTGAAACCAAAGTCCATACTTGGTTTTTATACATGGAGTCCATCTCGGATTTTATGGCTTCTAGCTATTTCTCTGAGTCTTTACTACTCATAGCCTGTTCGTGAGTCAAAGGATCATCATCATCTATGATGCGTACCTCATCATCATCTTCTATGACGAATCCATACCTATCAGGTATCTTCGGTACTCTTCCAGATTTCCGAATAGGTTGTGATACAGTAGGTTCTGTTGAGAATCTGCATAAGTTTCTTAAGTCCTCTCTCATAGGGGGAGATTGTTAAAACATCTGCATGAGATTCTATAATTCATTGTATAAGATTTAATTGATGACAAAATGATTGAAAGAACATTCATTGATAAAGCTTAGTAAAGTCCTTGAAGATATATATATATATATATATATATATATATATATATATATATATATATACAAGGACTTAGATTAAAAAGATCAAATATGTTAGGATGATCTAAGTTGAACTATTATTTATCTGATCAAAGCATATTTGTAATGTTAAGTATTGTAAAGTCCTTAAATGAAATTGATGTACAAGGACTTAGAATAGAAAAAGATCAAACTTGTTAGGTTGATCTTGTGAGCTAAAATGCTATATGTAAAAAGTCTGCTAGAGCCATTACAGAGAAACTCTATCAGAGAACAAATCTGGCTTGACAGTGAAGGATCGTAGAGTAGTCAGCCAACTTGGAGTTCAGTCAGCTTAAAAGTGCGTAGAGTATGCTAGGCTAACGTAGAGTGAAGCTCGATCAGTCGCATCGTAGAGTTGAGTATGTCATCGCAGAGCTTGCAAGGCAAACGTAGAGTAAGGCTCGGCTTGTCGCAGAGCTCATTCGGCATCGTAGAGCTCTTATTTTTGGGTTTGTAGAGTCAATATAGTTAGTCCCTCTATGATTCCCATAAACAATCTATAATCAAGAAATAACATAGAGTAAGCTCTACCTGAGCACTCAAAGTTAAGCCAACAGTCCTTATAATGGTTATCAAGTTAGCTATCCTTAAGTTATCAGACAAACAAAGATCACATAGTGCATCCGAAGTATCAAGTCTTAACAGAGATCATAGGGCAGCTCAAATATAACACTCTACGATTCCATCAAAGACTCTACGGCTTGCACCTTAGATAAGATCGTAGAGTGACAAAGCATCAGCCTGATTAAGTAATCGTAGAGTTGAGCCAAAGATAACAAAGATACTCTGGCAGATTAAACAAAGCACGGCAGAGATAATGTCTGAAGATAGTAGAGCAGTCCTCTACAACGAAAGTGCTAAAATATCAGAAGATCATAGACCAGTCCTCTTTGACATAACAACAGAGACAACGTCTAAAGGAACGTAGAGCACTCCTCTACAATAATGGAGCTAGCACCTAAAGATCATAGAGTAGTCCTCTAAGATAAGAAAGAGCCTGTAGAGCTTACACCTGAAGAATACAGAGCAGTCCTCTATGTTAAGCAAGCTGCAGCAAAAGATCAACAAGATCATGAACCTATACTCTGAGAACGTAAAGCTCAATGAAGATCACAGAGCACAAAAAGCACAACTGCAGAACAGTAAGAAACACATTAAAGCATAAAGCAAGTGCAGTCAACCCATCTACAAGCTCCAAGGTAGTGCACATCATGCATATAAGGCCACATTATGGAGCGAGCAGATAACTTTAAGATCTGAATCAACAGGCTACAACCCAGTTGATCGTAGAGTAAGTAAGTGCCAACAAGGTTTGAAGACATCAGAGCACTTAGGTTAATCATCCCAATATGAGCGGCTGATTACTTAAATGAGCGAAATAGGGAACCAATCTCAGTGGGGTTCAAATAACCATGTTTTCTGTAGCAAAAGTCAGCACACATGACTCCATTACCTTGGTATCAGATAATGGAAACTGACTCAGCCATCATTAGCAGACTTCAAGGAGTAAAATATTCATTGGTACAATAAAGAAGTCTACAGAAAGAGAAACTCCAACGAAAGATTTGCAACAGGAAGCTATCAATGGCAGGATTCCAAACGAAAAGATTATGGAATCTATTTGTAACAAACTGTATCAAGATTGCGAGGGTGGGGAACAGGAGCAAGAACATAAATAGAACACATCTGTTGAAAGTTTCACTCCGATACCAGAGGTATGCCAAAGGGCTGACATATGAGCTAAGAGTCGAATGACCAAGAAGCCATGATCAAGAGTAGCCAAAGCTGAAAGCGAATAAGAGAAAAGCAACTCTATGATCAATGATGAACACTGAAAGCTGACATGATGAAGAGCAGAGAGGGTTCTACATACATGATAACAAGTGTTCATAATTGCTAAGCTCAAGAATATATCAAGCTTATCTGAAGAGCTTAAGCAGTACAAGGAAGGTGATTAACTGCATCTGCTGAATACCTAATGAAGTAGAGTATCAACGACCAACGTCAGTAGCATCAAGAAGCTGATCACCAACAATTGTTAAGCACAACGCCAATATGAAGAACTTAACAGTACATCAAGAGTGATCATTGGCATCTACTGAATACCAGAAGGAGAAGAGCATCAATGATAAACTTCAGCAGCATCCAAAGATTGATCATAAGCAGCTGCAAAGTACCTGAAGATAAAGGAGATCAAAGTTCATCTTAGCTGCACAACACAACAACCATCAACACACCAAGGAGGGCCTGAAGGGTCCTTGTCTTAGTGACAAAACCAAAGTCAAGTCTGCTGGACTTACTGAGTACCAAAGGGTACAAGAGATTCTAAGGCTACGGGTCTTAGTCTACAGAGTTCCAAGGCTGCTGGCTTTGAAGAGTTCTTAGTGAACTGGAATTCCAAGTCTGCTGGGCTTGAAGATGGTCAGAGGATCCTTGTCCAAGGGACTAAAAATACCTCATGTTTGTTGGACCTGAGGAGGGCAAAGCATCCTTGTCTTAGTGACTATATTCTTAGTGGATTTCTTACTTGTTGAAGTAGAAGAGTGGAGTAGGAGTTGTTCAGTCTCCGAACCACTTAAAACCTCTCGTGTCTTTTACTTTATGTCTTTTACTTTATGCACAATATTGCCATATCTGCTATCAACCGTATCACTGATTTATTTATAGAACTGAGATTATGTTTATATTTTTGAAGGGGTTTTTAAATTACATTCTGTTATGCATGAATGATTCTATTAATCATAATTGTTATACTTTCGTAATAAAAGGAAAAAGTTTTAAAGGATCTATTCAACCCCCCTTCTAGATCTCTATTATGTCCTTGGGAACTAATAATTGGCATCAAAGCAGGTTCTCATGAATATGTTAAAGCTCACGCTTTGAGCTGATCCAGGACACAAATTTAGATCAGTTCTAAATCTCGGTATTAGTTGTCAAGACAAAATGAATATAAGCTTACAAGTTGAAAATTGTATGTACAGTAAACTATCTTAAGCTATCCAGACTGAACCATGTGCTTAAATGGAAAAGTCATCATCATCAAGCTTACTGATGACAACAAGCAGATCAAATAACTCATTCAGAGGAAGAAGTACAGATGCAACAAGAAATTGAGAAATTCTCTATTCAAAAGGGAATTTGTATCTCCACCTAAGAAGTTTGAGAAGCCCTACGAATAATGATTTAGGATATATCTAAATGATAATGCTCCATCATCAATGTACTACAACGATTACTCCATGAGCTTCGCAACTGCATATATTATGACCCTAGTTTACAAAATATGAATCATGAGGTTCATTCAAGTGTATCAAGGAGTACGTGGGAGCTGTCGTTTTACACTCCAAAATTAATACCTTACTAACACTCTACTAGCACAAAACTTAGTATAATGACAAGCAAGGATCGATCCCACAGAGAAGTGAATTAGTCTTTTATTATTCTAATATTCCTATTATTTCTATTAATGGGGGGTTTTGAGTTTGATTCACTAAGCCAACAAAAGTAATTAAGAGTGATCAATGAATAAAAAGCTTCAGTTCTTCAGTTCAGTATCACCTTAGCACAATTATGAAAAGTCAAGTTTAACAATATTTATCCTTCAATGAGATTAATAACCCTAGATAACCGCAATCGCTAATTATCCGAAATTCTCCTTATGTGTAAATCAAATGTGACAATCGCCTCAAGAGACTCTAACTATCATATAACCTAGAACTATCAGTCTAGATTTAATATAATAGCAGCATGAAGAATTAGAGAATTAGGTTATTCCAAGCAACAATTACACAATCAGGAATTATTTAACTTGCCTTCTAATAAACTTAATAATATCCAAAAGCTTGTCCACAATCAAATACTATTAATTGCTACCTATGATCAGATATAATATCGCTTGCTTAATACTATATCTTAATCTAGCAGATGATATTAATCAAATTAATTCAATTGGCCAAATCAAATCAAAGGATTAAATAACATATAATCAATTAAAAACAGATTATCAGAATAAATCTCATGCAAGAAGGAATAAATAAATTAAACCTGATTAAACCATTAATTATGAAAAAGGTTCAACATCCCTTAGAACTGAAAGTAAGAGTTTAGCCTGACATGCCTTCAATCTTCTCCAATTAGGGTTACAATTGTAGTTGTCCAGATCTCCCTAATCATAAATTAAAAGCATCTATTTATAGTCCTAAGATAATATCCTAAGTCTCTAAGAATTAAGAATCCAATCTGAAATAGAAATCCTCAAAAATTACAAAAAATCAAAGGTGGTCAAAGTTGGTCAACGCCGCCTTTCTCGCCGGGGCGAGGATTTTGTACTGGGTTTCTCGCCGGGGCGAGAAACTCCAGAGAGGTCTGGGCCGGGGCGAACTCTGGATCGGCTTGGGCGAAAACGGGCAGAGCACTTCTCGCCGGGGTGAGAAATCCTAGTACAAAGTTCTCGCCGGTGCGAGAACCTCAATTTTCTAACTTTTCAACTTTTTCTCGTTTTAGCTCCGATTTTCCATCTTTTTCCACTTTTGACTCTGAATTCTCCTAAAATCAATAAACAACCCAATAAGCGCGTATACACAATAAAACATGCAATAAACTAAATATAAAGGAATGAAAATAAATGAATATTATGCACTTATCAAATTCCCCCACGCTTAGTCTTTACACGTCCTCGTGTAAACTAAAACAAAAGTTATATTGAAATCATTTGAATTCCATTCAACCAAACTCCCAAAGGTTTAAATTCAATTAGCATCCATGAATACTAACACCAATCAACAGAAATTTGTTCAATACTTCATCAATCAACTCATAACAATAACCTCATCATTCCCCACTAAACATCTCTAAATCGAATTGAAACGACATAAGCATCTCCTATGATAAAACACAGATACTCAACTCAGTTTGTATGGAACAACAACTGTGCACACTGACTCAAAATCAGAACATGTTTTTTTTCCTTTTCTGCCATTCATTTTTCTTCATTCAGGTGAATGCATTTTATGCTCCATCTCACTTCACGTGTTTATGGGTGAGTGCGTTTTACGCTCTATCTCAACCCGCCACATGTTTCCCTTTTGAGACAAAATGTTTCAGTTTTTTTTTTTTTTTTTGCAATTCTTTCAAATTTCCAATTTTTGTCTGCACATGGTCCTGGAAACAAGATAAGCAGTTAAACAGTTCTAAATCATGACATCAGTGCACAAAGTCAACTCCACAAATAACTCAGTCAACTAAACATGTATCTCATACTCAAGTACTCATGCAATACCAACTCAATCTAAATCAGTCAACTATGGGTCCTAACTTCATTATCATCATTTATCAATTAATTCAGCATCAAACAAATTCAATCAATGGCATCAATACTCATCCTAAAACAACTCAGATTTTTAAACTTGGAGCAAAACCTACCCTACCCTAAACTAACCTAAACCTAAACCCCTCCACCATACTCAAACCTTACAGTGTCCCCAATGTAAGACAATCATGCAAAAGACGAGCGAAATAACTAAAAAGCCAATAAATACGTAAAAAGGGATAGAAAAGCAAATCTGATGTCTTGGGTTGCCTCCCAAGCAGCGCATTTGGTTAACATCGTTAGCCCAACATCGATTCTCCTCAATCATTCATAGCTCGAATCCACTAAGTCTATCATCTCCACACTCTCCATCAAAAATCCTTCACAGAAACGTTTTAGCCTATGTCCATTGACCTTGAATACTTTCCCTGTCTTTGGATTCTGTATATCTATAGCACCATGAGAAAACACATTAGTAATAACGAATGGACCTTCCCAACGAGAGCGCAACTTACCTGGAAATAACTTCAGCTTCGAATTGAATAGGAGAACTTGTTGTCCAACAATAAAATCTTTCCTCAAAATCTGTTTGTCATGGAAGGCCTTTGTTTTATTCTTGTATAGCCTAGAACTCTCATATGCTTCATTCTTCATCTCTTCTAATTCCTGTAACTGGAACTTCCTATGCATCCCCGCTTCATCCAAACTCATATTACATTGCTTGATCGCCCAAAAAGCTCTGTGTTCTAATTCCACGGGTAGATGACATGGCTTCCCAAAAACCAATCTGTACGGAGACATACCAATGGGAGTTTTGTATGCGGTTCTATACGCCCACAATGCATCTTCTAGCCGCAGACTCCAATCTTTTCTGCTTGGCTTGACAACCTTCTCCAAAATGGATTTCACCTCACGGTTAGATACTTCAGCCTGACCATTGCTTTGTGGATGATAAGATGTGGAAATCTTATGCAAAACATTGTATTTCCTGAAAAGTGCTGCTAGCATCCTGTTGTAAAAGTGAGTTCCTCTATCGCTGATGATAGCTCTAGGAGTTCCAAATCTGACAAATATGTTAGTTTTGACAAAATCTGTAACAACTTTAGAATCATTGGTCCTGGTGGCTTTAGCTTCCACCCATTTAGAAACATAGTCAACAGCCAAGAGAATGTAAATATTACCATGAGAAACAGGAAAAGGTCCCATAAAATCAACACCCCAAACATCAAAAATCTCATCAATTAAAATGGGAGTTTGTGGCATTTGATTTCTATGTGATATGTTACCTGTTCGTTGACAATTCTCGCATGATTTACAAAATAGATATGAGTCTTTAAAAATTGTTGGCCAATAAAAACCACTTTCTAAAACCTTATGAGCAGTCTGTTTGGGTCGAAAATGACCTCCACAAGCATAGGAATGGCAAAAAGTTAGAATAGACAATGTTTCGGTATTAGGCACACATCTACGGATTATCTGATCAGCACAAAATTTTCACAGGTATGGGTCATCCCAAACATAATGTCTAGCATCACTCCTAAGCTTATCCTTCTGGTTTTTAGAAAATTCATTGGGAATAAATGCACTAGCCAAATAATTAACAATGTTAGCATACCAAGGCAATTCCTCCTGAATAGAAAATAGACGCTCATCTGGAAAGGAATCATACAATGGTAGTGCCTCCTCATCTCTCATCAGTCGACTCAAATGATCTGCTACCAAGTTATTCGCTGCCTTCTTATCCTTGATTTCCAAGTCAAATTCCTGCAACAACAGAATCCATCTGATAATCCTGGGTTTAGAGTCCTTCTTGGTCAACAAATACCTAAGAGCTGCATGGTCAGAATAAACTACAACTTTAGTGCCAAGTAAATAAGATCGAAATTTATCTAAAGCAAAAATAACAAATAAAAGTTCTTTTTCGGTTGTCGAGTAGTTAATCTGAGCTGCATTCAATGTTCTAGAAGCATAATAGATGGCATGGACAGCTTTGTCAACTCTTTGGCCCAAAACAGCTCCGACTGCATACTTGTTTGCATCACACATTATTTCGAAGGGAAGATTCCAATTTGGCGGTTGAATCACAAGTGCGGAAGTCAATAGGCTCTTCAACATGTCAAATGCATCCTTGTACGCCTCATCGAACTGGAATTCTACATCTTTTTGCAGCAACTTACATAATGGCAGAGCTATTTTGGAGAAGTCTTTGATAAATCTCCAATAGAAACCTGCATGTCCAAGAAAAGAGCGAATCTCCCGCACACTGGTGGGGTAAGGCAAAGCAGACACAATATCTATCTTAGATTTATCAACCTCTAAACCTTTAGCTAACACAACATGACCAAGCATTATACCCTGTTCTACCATAAAGTGACACTTTTCCCAATTAAGAACAAGGTTAGTTTTCAAGCATTTATCTAGCACACGCGTTAGATTTTCAAAGCACAAATCCAAAGAATCACCATGAACTGTGAAATCATCCATAAAGACCTCGATGTAATTTTCTAAAAGATCAGAAAAAATGCTTACCATGCATCGCTGAAAAGTACCGGGTGCATTGCAAAGTCCAAAGGACATCCTTCGGTATGCAAAAGTACCAAATGGACACGTGAATGTGGTCTTTTCCTGGTCTTCGGGTGCAATCACTATCTGATTATAACCTGAAAAACCATCTAGAAAGCAATAATAAGTATGCCCCTCTAATCGTTCTACATTTGATCAATAAAAGGAAGAGGAAAGTGGTCTTTTCGAGTTACAGCATTTAATTTTCTATAGTTAATACACACTCTCCATCCTGTTTGTATCCGTGTGGGCACCAACTCATTATCGTCATTCGTGATGACAGTTATTCCAGACTTCTTCGGAACTACCTGTAGCGGACTCACCCACTGACTGTCGGAGATGGGGTAGATTATGCCTGCATCAAGCAATTTAATCACCTATTTCTTGACTACCTCCATCATGGGTGGATTTAATCTTCGCTGTGCTTCTCTCGTGGGCTTTGCTCCATCATCCAAAAGAATCCTATGCATGCACATCGCGGGGCTTATACCTTTGATATCTGCGATCGTCCAACCAAACACTGTGACATGATCCCTTAGGACTCTCAACAATTTTTCTTCCTGCACTTTGGTTAGATTACTAGCAATAATCACAGGTAAAGTTTCATTAGTCCCTAAATATGCATATTTCAAGTGAGCAGGTAATGGTTTCAATTCTAAGATTGGAGCTTGTTCCACAGATGGTAACAGTTTTTTATGAGAAACAGGCAATTGAATTGATTGAACTGCATACTTATCTGTGAATTTTGGTAAAGAGTGCAATGCAGCCACAACTTCCTTTAATTCCTGATTCTGGTCAAATTCTTCCTCTTTACCCATGTCCAAGTTGTTAGTAATGGCCATCTCCAAGCTTTCCCGATGTACTTGTTCAAAAGATTCCTGCACTATAGAATCAATGATGTCAATGGCAAAAACATGATTAATATCACTAGGGTACCTCATTGCATCATATATATTGAACTGAATTTTCTCTCCATCAAATTCCATGGTCAAGGTCCCATTGTGCACATCGATCATTGTCCTTGCTGTTTTCAAGAATGGCTGCCCTAACAAGATATGCGAAGGATTTGGAGATCTGTCATCTTCCATATCCATAATATAAAAATCTGCAGGAAATATTAACTGATTCACCTGCACTAAGACATCTTCAATTACCCTTTAAGGGTAAGTGTTAGTACGATCAACAAGTTGAATGATAACACCAGTTTGTTTCAAAGGTCCTAGATTTAAAGAAGCAAATACAGATAATGGCATGACATTTATTGAAGCTCCTAGATCTAGCATGGCTTTCTTAAATCTGGTATTACCTATTCTGCATGGGATTGTATACATTCCTGGATCTTTACATTTAGGGAGCATTTTTCTTTGAAGCACTGTTGACACATTCTCTCCTACAGTGACTTTTTCACCATCTTTCAATTCTCTTTTGTTAGTACACAATTGTTTCAAAAACTTCGCGTACCTGGGCACTTGTTTGATGGCATCCAATAGAGGAATATTTACCTCTACCTTCCTGAAGGTTTCCAAAATTTCCTTTCCATTTTCCTCCTTCTTTGAAGTCTTGTGTGTTCTAGGTGGAAACGACAACGGTGGGGTCTTAACTGGAGTAGATGGGGTAACAATTTTCCTCGGTGTCTCAGTCTCCTCTTTAGCTTTGTCCTCTTCAATTTCCGTAATTGCTTTGGGTACTTCCAACTCTTTTCTATTCCTTAGTGTAATCGCACTAGCATTCTCCCTTGGATTGACAACGGTTTGGGAGGGCAACTTTCCTGAACCTTGAGAATCCAACCTCCCTACTGTGGTGGCAAGTTGACCTATCTGATTTCTCAAGTTTTGAACCGAATTTTTTGTTTCCTGCTGGAACTATTGTGTCTTACTCATGAATGCCTTAAACATGTCTTCCAAAGATGTTCCAGAATTTGCAGGAGCTGCCTGTCTAGGTTGATATTGGGGTTGAGTTGGTTGAGAGCCTTGTGGGAACCCTTGTTGTCTAACAGGATACACGCTTTGCGCTGGTGGCCTATTTCCTCCATAACTAAGGTTAGGATGATCCCTCCATCCTGGATTGTAAGTGTTGGAGTACGGGTCATACTTCCGCTGTGGTTATGCCTGATAGTTCCCCATCGCATTAGCTTGTTGTGCGGTTTCATCCTCTTGTAATGTCGGACAAGAATCAGTACTGTGACCACCCATTAAACAAATCCCACACACTTTTGCTGCTGGTGTATTTCCTGTAGCCATTTGTCTAACCATCGTAGTTAGATCAAAAATTTGTTGTTCAAGGTTGCTCGTGGTCATCTCATTCACTCTTGCAGGTGCATGGTCATTCCTTGTCCCATACTGCTGAGAATTAGCAGACATATTTGCAATTAGAGTCCTCGCAGCCTCCGGTGTCTTATCTACTAGTGCTCCTCCACTTGCAGCATCGATCATACTCCGATCCATTGGTGATAATCCCTCATAAAAGTACTGAATCAGGTGTTGATCGTCTATTTGATGGGGAGGACAACTGGAACACAGTTTTTTAAATCTTTCTCAATACTCATATAGTGTCTCTCCGCTGAACTGTCGAATGCCGCATATCTCCTTTCTGATGTTGGCAACTCTTGAAGCAGGAAAGTACTTCTCCAAGAACAACCTTTTCATGTCATTCCATGACTGTATTGACCCTGAAGGAAGATAGTACAGCCAGTCTTTCGCTAGATCTCCTAATGAGAATGGAAATGCCCTTAGCTTGATTTGATCCTCAGTTATTCCATGTAGTTTCATGGTGGAACACACCACATGAAATTCCTTCAAGTACTTATACGGATCTTCACCTGTAAGACCACGAAAAGTAGGCAGGAGATGAATTAGTCCCGATTTAAGTTCAAAAGCAGCAGTTAAAGTAGGATATTCAATGCACAAGGGTTGTTGATTAAGATTAGAAGTGGCTAATTAAGTGTTCTATTGTTATTTGGCACCGCCATTTCTTCTCCTTCCTCTGAATCGGTGGACGATGTATTTGACAGTAATTCAAGTGCTATGTTGAGTCCCGGTGATGGAACTTCGTCTGACTCTGCAGTGATGCCTCGAACTTGCCGAGCTTCTTTTCTTAGCCTGCGTGCAATTTTCTCAATTTCTGGATCAAAATTCAAATCACCGGATTGAGAGGATCGTGTCATAAACTACAATAATGAACAAAAATAAAATAAAATGAATAATAAATAAAGATAAATAACACTTCCCCGGCAACGGCGCCAAAATTTGGGAGCTGTCGTTTTACACTCCAAAATTAATACCTTACTAACACTCTACTAGCACAAAACTTAGTATAATGGCAAGCAAGGATCGATCCCACAGATAAGTGAATTAGTCTTTTACTTATTCTAATATTCCTATTATTTCTATTAATGGGGGGTTTTGAGTTTGATTCACTAAGCCAACAAAAGTAATTAAGAGTGATCAATGAATAAAAAGCTTTAGTTCTTTAGTTCAGTATCACCTTAGCACAATTATGAAAAGTCAAGTTTAACAATATTTATCCTTCAATGAGATTAATAACCCTAGATAACCGCAATCGCTAATTATCCGAAATTCTCCTTATGTGTAAATCAAATGTGACAATCGCCTCAAAAGACTCTAACTATCATATAACCTAGAACTATCAATCTAGATTTAATATAATAGCAGCATGAAGAATTAGAGAATTAGGTTATTCCAAGCAACAATTACACAATCAGGAATTATTTAACTTGCCTTCAAATAAACTTAATAATATCCAAAAGCTTGTCCACAATCAAATACTATTAATTGCTACCTATGATCAGATATAATATCGTTTGCTTAATACTATATCTTAATCTAGCAGATGATATTAATCAAATTACTTCAATTGGCCAAATCAAATCAAAAGATTAAATAACATATAATCAAAAACAGATTATCAGAATAAATCTCATGTAAGAAGGAATAAATAAATTAAACCTGATTAAACCATTAATTATGAAAAAGGTTCAACATCCCTTAGAACTGAAAGTAACAGTTTAGTCTGACATGCCTTCAATCTTCTCCAATTAGGGTTACAATTGTAGTTGTTCAGATCTCCCTAATAATAAATTAAAAATATCTATTTATAGTCCTAAGATAATATCCTAAGTCTCTAAGAATTAAGAATCCAATCTGAAATAGAAATCCTCAAAAATTATTAAAAATCAAAGGTGGTCAAACTTGGTCAACGCCGCCTTTCTCGCCGGGGCGAGGATTTTGTACTGGGTTTCTCGCCGGGGCGAGAAACTCCAGAGAGGTCTGGGCCGGGGCGAACTCTGGATCGGCTTGGGCGAAAACGGGCAGAGCACTTCTCGCCGGGGTGAGAAATCCTAGTACAAAGTTCTCGCCGGGGCGAGAACCTCAATTTTCTAACTTTTCAACTTTTTCTCGTTTTAGCTCCGATTTTCCATCTTTTTCCACTTTTGACTCTGAATTCTCCTGAAATCAATAAACAACCCAATAAGCGTGTATACACAATAAAACATGCAATAAACTAAATATAAAGGAATGAAAATAAATGAATATTATGCACTTATCAGTACGGGATGTCATGACTTACTTCGATCATAACTCAAGGGTTTGCTCAATGTGTCAGCTCGATGAAAGAATAAATGATGATGCCGATAGTGACTTGAAGGATTACAAATCATCAACCAACGACGGTGTGCGCCACCATAAGCAACACTAGTGACTAACATCAGTGAGGTATTTAACTCTGTCGCCTCTAATGGAAATATTATTGACTATTAAAATGTATTGCATAATTGCATGACTAAACTGCATCTCTATTTTACTTCAGTAGCATATCAAGAAATCATTTTTCACCTTAAAAGGAGAAAAAAAGTGAGAATAATGACCTAAAAATCACTTTACTCTCTATCGACATTTGAGGCTGAAAATAAAGCTCTTGAGAAAAATATCTGGAGTTTATCCATAAATAGAGTCTTATCTTATCTTGTTGCTAAAAGAGTTTTTCAAACTGATATAAAATTACTTCTGTGTGTGCTGGCTAATCACTAGTTAAAGACTTATATTTATTAGTCCTGATGTTGAGAGTTTATCCTTAGTTGTGGAAAACTAAATATGAATTGTACTTAGTGAAATCACCTCCTGCTATTAACCTTGTTATTTAAGAGGTAACTATGCTTAATGAGTTATATACATCCTATCTTAGTTTTTTTACATTGTCTACTGATTGTTCCATTACTTCATGATCTAAGTCTTTGACAAGTCGTAGAGTGTAGTCATATCTGCTGTGGTACCTTGAAGGGTTGTAGAGACTGATCAACTCTACGAACCTTTTGGGTATAACTCAAAGAACTGACCACCACTCTACTAAGGTTCAAACACTTAGAACATGGCACAAATAAGAAGGGATCTATCTAAAGAAAAGGTTTGAGGATCCACACAAGTTTGTCTTCTCACACACACACTCTCATAAAGCATAATTAACTATTTTTGAGCTGCAGTACATGACATAAATACAAAGTCTTAAAGACTCGGGTATTCAAAAGAACTAATCCTACAGGACCCAAAGAATATGGAGTACCAAGTTAGACATTTATTTAACCTGCATGTATCATAATTGATCAAACCTTTACTAAAGCACGTCAAAGGAGAAGTTTGAAACGTGTGATCTTCATCAACAAACTTCTGGCAAATGGCAAATGCATGATTCCCCAGTGAGACTATCTGAGAAGCTAGAGCTCAAGTCAGAATAATATAGCTCTTGAAGAGGCATACAAGAACCAGGTCTACATTATGTCCAAATCAACTCTATAGTTACGGTACAAGATAAAGGGATCGTAGAGTGGCCAGTGTCGAAGAAAGTATTCTACGACCCAATAATAAGGAATTCCGTCATGAGATGGTAGCATCAACTATGAGGGAGCAACAATCGGCTAAGCCTAGCAATGCACAAGATAAGGGGAATAAATCTGAAGGTTCTAAGCCAGATAATACTCAGGTTGAGAAGAAGAAACCAGAAGCTGATAAACCAAGTGAAACCTCATCCTTGATCGTAGAGTCTCTAAACTCTACGATTGATGATCAAGTCACCCATTATCCAAAACGTAGAGTCACTACGGTTGACATCTTAATCGTAGATTATACTGACCTTATGATTACAACCTATACACATATCCTATAAATTCTCTCACAGATAAATATCAGCCACAAAGAACACTCAGAGCTGATAAGCCAAATCATAGGAATACCGTGATGACATTTTCTCCACCACACAAAAGCAGTCTTTCCCCAGATAAGCGCCTCAAAGACAAACCAAGCCCTAAGTTTTAATCTAAGAGGCCTGCCCTTTCTGAGCTTCCTTAACCTTGTTGAAAGACTGAATGTAATGCATCACTAAAATCTTTCTAGAGCTTAAGATGTTAACGAAACAAAGGAGAAAAGCTAATCTCATAAGGGAGATTTGATCATGGAACTCTCTAGAAGAGAAAGAAGTTGGTATTAAAAGGAAGTCTTCATCAAGCAAATAATCCAGCTCACCTACTGGTGCAGATACAAGTTATGGAGACTATCATCACAGATGTCAAGAGAAAGCAAGGTTTCTTCTAAGCATTTGAGATGTGCATTCTAGGAGGAAGCCATTTCAAGCTTAATTGGAGACCCTCCCATCACAGATTACATTCACCGGGATAAGTGTAAATCAGCATTTGAGCAGCAAAAGTTGTGACCAAAGTCTGCTCTCAAGAGATGATCGTAGAGCGAAAAGCCAGGACATCAAGCCACTCTACTAAAAGGCAAAGTTAATGGTCAAAGAGAAAGGAGATGACCATGTTCTCTTGACAAAAAGGGACCAGGGTAACTAATGTGCAACAGTTATGGAAGTTATAATAGTTATGGCCACGGTCAGCAAATGGCTTTCCTACACGTGTCCTTTACAAAAAGAGGGAACTGACACAGGTCAAAATTCAAATACTGACGATTGTTCTTTCATATCAGTTATCAAAATCTTTCCTCTTACAAAAGCGTGATGATCTCGCAAAACCCTAAAATCATCAAATCTTCAGTAAACCCAAATCACCAACTTCCAGAAACTCCAAAAACCCATATCGTTTCAAATATCCATCTACAGTCAAACATCCTTCATTTATCAAAACTTTTTGAAAGTAGTATGCACACAAGCCAATCATATTTGATATGATGTAGCATATACTTTCTAATCTTATTCATTTATTAATAAAAGAATTGATTTTCTTAAAACGCATTTTATATTATCTACATGGTGTTGTTATATTAAATATGATAAGCCCATAGTTTTGAGCAATGCTTTTAGAATCATAATGGTGATCATGCTAATGAGATCTGAATTCTAGATAGCTCACAAACTAAAATCGTTCCTAATCGTTGGATTACTAAAAAGGGGATTAGTGAATCCGGATAGATTAGTACATACGTTGCTTGCTCTTAGGAAGAGGATGATTGATCTCATAATCATTTATGTGAAGACACTAAAGCAAGTATGTAGATACTTATTGGAGAATAAGTTCACTGAACGTGCCTCGCTAAGGAATACCTAATGGAGTTTTACTCGCCTGTCAATAGGAATTCCTCTAGTGATAGTAGTACAAGTGAACCTTGGACTTGAGATCATCATAGTATCTTGTGTATGATGAGTTATACTTTGACATGTCCCTTAAGACCTTTAGGGTATATCAAAGGGTATAATTGGGTATAATAAGTTATGCATGGAGATAGGTGAATGATCAACAAAGAATCTACCTCGTCTAGTAAAAGATGTGAATGTCCTATGTGATTCGATAAATGACAACTAAGTAGTCCTTGGCCAAGGCAGAATGAAATTAGAAAGGAGTTTCTAATTTGCATTATTTAAAGTTGTGCATTTGGGAATCGAAATACATATAATTAAATAAAATAAGACTTAACAAAAATTCCATGTCTTATATTTAATTGGGACATTGTATGGTAGAAGGATTGAATTGTATGGTAACTATTCACTGAAAGGTTCTTTTGTGATTAATGTTGAAATTTATATTATCTAGAAAGTCGTTAATCGCTAAGGAGGCTTACCCTTATTGTAGAATAAATATTATTTATTTAAATGAATTAAATAGTTTAATTTATTTATTTAAATATAATTAGAATTGTTCTAATTGATTTATTCACAACCGGTTTAATATGGAGAACCTAAAGGGTCACACCGCAAAAGGAAAATATCTATTTAAGAAATAAATGACATAATTGTAATAATAAGTTAAGTGTATTTAATTTAATCTATGGAGATAGAATAAATTAAATAGATTAATATTTGTTATTTAATATTTTGGAAATATTAAATATAAATTAATAAGAGGAGTCGTATTATTATTATTACTATTACTATTATTTAATTTCTAATAAGGATTGGGAATTAATTAATAGAAATACTCTCTCATGAATTCCTAATTGGATTAGGAGCATAATTAATTAAAGGAGTTTAATTATAATAGAAACCCTAATCCTAAATAGTTTAGGGAAGGGTTATTCCTACATCTATAAATAAAAGGAGACTTATCATAGATTAGGGTTACACACTCTTGCATGAGAATTGTGGAGAGTACTTACAATTTCTATAGAGATATAAACTAGGGTTTTGCCAACACCCATCTTCTTGAATAACTATACTTCCTTGGTGGATCACCTCTAGAGGCTAAATACTTGGGTGGCTAACGTTGATCAAGCGAAGGAATTTAGTCGGTGAAATTCAAGGAGAACGCGAAAGAATTGGAGGTGAACTTGTACCTGAGGAAGCACAGTTCTACGAGGGTATAATTTCTAATCTCTATCTCTTTCGTTAATTGATAATTGAACACAAGGAAAGATCATGGTGATGGTTTGTATGAAAAATTTTAAAATCCATTTTATCACGCTTCCGCCCTATTTATGTAATTTGATTGCATGCTTGCGTTATATACAAACCTAACACTCTTATTATGGAAAACTGTTAAGTCATATCAGGTATCCAACTTGGCTTCAATAAGTATGGGGAATCAAAAGAGAAGTTCAAGGGTATTCTCAGAATCGTAAGGGAAGCTGGGTTCTCAGAATGCTTAGAATCTAACACCAAAATCTACTCTGAATTGGTGAAAGAGTTCTACCATAATGCAATTATCAAAGATGATGTTCTGTCCACCAAAGTTCGAGGAACCAGCATAAAGATAGGTGTTGCAGAAATTAATAAATGTTTAGGGTTCGCAAATCAAGGTCTACCATCTCTGAAAGAAATTGACACTGATGAAGGCATGAGATTAATGCGATATGTGAAGAATCCTCATCTGAAGGGGATGAAGAAAAGGGAATTTTCAGAAGAATTTGAGTTCTTAGCAGAGATTGTGGGTAAATGTATCTTATGCAAAGATACCGCTTATGAAACTGTGAGTGATCTACAACTAAGAATCATGTCCGCCATCATTTTGAAGTAGAAGATAAACTTTGGTGCTATGCTATTTGATTAGTTAGCCAAAGAGATTAAGAAGAAGAAGACTTCAGATAAACCCATCTTAAAGGTTTACTATGGTAGGTTCTTAAACATCATTCTGAAGAAGAAGCTAAAAACAAGATTAGGGATAATAAGGGAGAAACCCTAAATGTCCACAAGATCATGTCTCCCAAATTATTTGACAACTGGAAAAAGAACCCTATGGAGAATAAGAGATTAAGGATGTCTGGTAGCAGCAACAAGGAGGTTTCCAAAGCAGACAAAGGGAAAAGGAAAGTAAGCTCATTGAAGAGTGAATCTTCACAATCTGATGATTCTCTATCCCCTATGTCCATATCCTCAAAATCAACAAAGAAAAAGTTGAGAAAGCCTCTCCAATAGCCTTATTGAAGAGCTCCTCAGAACCTAGAAGTAAATCTGAGAAAGAGGAAGAAGCATCCAAAATTCCTGTCGTTAAGCCTGTAAAAAGAAGACAAAGTGCATGTCTTCGACAAATGATGAAATTCCCAGGTCTTAAGAAAGAATAAGGCATTTCACCTAAGATAATTAATCTTGGTGATGATGATGAGGTTGATAAAGAAGAAGCTACAAAAAGCAGTAAATTTATGGCATCAAATGATGCGTATGATGAAAAGAATGTGACCACAAGTGAGTCAGAATCAGAAAGTGAGGATGAAGTTATGTCTACTAAAGAAAATCTTAATGGATCAACAGGATATGATGTTGATATAGAAACAAGCTATGAAGAACAGTCGATTGGGGAGCCAGCAAAAGTGTCAAAGGAAGTGACTATGAAAGAACCAAGTTCAGAGGGAAAGAAGGGCAGAAAGATTGACGTTAGAAAAGGAATGGAAGCAATGGAAGAGGATGAAGCACTAGAGGACTCTAACTCTGAAAATGATGAGTCAGAAAGCAACTATCCAATCCCAGAAGCTACAAGAATTCGAAGAATGATAGTTCTGGAAGCCTGTGATAAGCCAGGAGCTGTGTTGCCAACAAGATGGATAGATCATGACAACAGACAAATCAAAGTAGTGTCAATGACTATAGAAGATCTACTTAACAATTTTCAAGATATTAAACTAGATCGAACTACAGTGTTATATGATCCTGACAGTCAATAACTAACATGATTCTACCCATGGATGCCTTGGTTGAAAGCCATTTTACTTGAAGATAAGAGCTTCATCAGCTGGTGTTACTCACAATTTCCAAATCTAAAGATGATCTCTCAGAATTTCCAAGAGTTCAATTTTTTCCAAAGATGTTGATCAAGAACTCCCAACATTTCAAAGTCTACCGACATGCTGAAGGTATATACATTTCATACTATATGTTGAAAAACCTTGATAAAGGCAAAGTAAAAACCAAGATCGCAGAGTCAATGGTCATAGAGCCCCCTAACTCTACGACTGCAGTCTTACAACCTAAGCCAAATGTCAAACTCATTCAAGGGTCAAATACTTCCACTGAAATACCTACTGATATTCCTTCCTCATCTAACAAAGATTTCTTTGATATAGTCACTGCTCTTGAAAACATCTACAAGAGTGAGAAACCCAAGTCAACTACACCCATCCTTGAAGATCTCTTGATTGATCAAGAGTTGTTGAAAAACTCAGAAGAACTGTTTGGAAACATTTTTTCAGTTATTACTGCAGTAAAGAATATGTCTGGAGGTGAAGAGAATGATTTCTACAAGAAGCTACAAGCATCATTCACAGATATGTCTATAAAACTTCATCAAAGAGATCAGATATATCTTAAGTCCATTGAGAAACTGAAGAAAGGAGTCCTGAAACTTTAAAAGCAAAATGAGAGATCCATTCAGTCTCTCTTAGAGAAAGTTGACAATCTCAGCCAGTCCCTTTCTCAGCAAATGGAACTAGGCCAGCATGAGGTGAAAATGGAAGTTGGGAATACCTCCTACTTGGTCGAACAGCTCATTACTCATGTTTAGTGAAAGTAGTATGCACACAAGCCAATCATATTTGATATGATGTAGCATATACTTTGTAATCTTATTCATTTATTAATAAAAGAATTGATTTTCTTAAAAGGCATTTTATATTATCTACATAGTGCTGTTATATTAAATGTGATAAACCCATAGTTTTGAGCAATGCTTTTAGAATCATGATGGTGATCATGCTAATGAGATCTAAATTCAAGATAGCTCACAAACTAAAATTGTTCCTAATCGTTGGATTACTAAATTGGGGATTAGTGAATCCGGATAGATTAGTACATACGTTGCTTGCTCTTAGGAAGAGGATGATTGATCTCATAATCATTTATGTGGAGACACTAAAGCAAGTATATAGGTACTTATTGGAGAATAAGTTCACTGAACGTGGCTCGCTAAGGAATACCTAATGGAGTTTTATTCGTCTGTCAATAGGAATTCCTCTAGTGATAGTAGTACAAGTGATCCTTGGACTTGAGATCATCATAGTATCTTGTGTATGATGAGTTATACTTTGACATGTCCCTTAAGACCTTTTGGGTATATCAAAGGGTATGGTTGGGTATAATTAGTTGTACATGGAGATAGGTGAATGATTAACAAAGAATCTACCTCGTCTAGTAAAAGATGAAATGTCCTATATGATTCGATAAATGACAACTCAGTAGTCCTTGGCCAAGGCAGAATGAAATTGGAAAGGAGTTTCTAATTTGCATTATTTAGAGTTGGGCATTTGGGAATCGAAATACATATAATTAACTAAAATAAGACTTGACAGTAAATCCATGTCTTATATTTAATTGGGACGTTGTATGGTAGAAGGATTGAATTGTACGGTAACTATTCACTGAAAGGTTCTTTTGTGATTAATGTTGAAATCTATATTATCTGGAAAGTCGTTGATCGCTAAGGGGGTTTACCCTTATTGTAGAATAAATATTATTTATTTAAATGAATTAAATAGTTTAATTTATTTATTTAAATAAGATTAGAATTGTTCTAATTGATTTATTCACAACCGGTTTAATATGGAGAACCTAAAGGGTCACACCGCAAAAGGAAAATATTTATTTAAGAAGTAAATAGCTTAATATTTATTATTTAATATTTTGGAAATATTAAATATAAATTAATAAGAGGAGTCTTATTATTATTATTACTATTACTATTATTTAATTCCTAATAGAGATTGGGAATTAATTAATAGAAGTACTCTCTCATGAATTCCTAATTAGATTAGGAGCATAATTAATTAAAGGAGTTTAATTATAATAGAAACCCTAGTCCTAAATAGTTTAGGGAAGGGTTATTCCTACATCTATAAATAAGAGGAGTCTTATCATAGATTAGGGTTACACACTCTTGCATTAGATTGTGGAGAGTACTTACAATTTTTATAGAGATAGAAACTAGGGTTTTGCCAATACTTCTTGAATGCCTATTCTTCCTTGGTGGATCACCTCTAGAGGCCAAACACTTGGGTGGCTAACGTTGATCAAAGGAAGGAATCTCATACGTGAAATTCAAGGAGAACGCGAAGGAATTGGAGTTGAACTTGTACCCGAGGAAGCACGGTTCTACGAGGGTATAATTTCTTAATCTTTATCTCTTTTATTTATATCGTTAATTGAGCACATAGATTAATCTTGGTGATGGTTTGTATAAAAATTTTAAAATCTGTTTTATCGTGCTTCCGCACTATTTATGTAATTTGATTGCATGTTCGCGCTATATACAAACCTAACAGTGGTATCAGAGCCTAATCTTGTGCTAATTATCGATTTTGATGATTCCATATGTGTATGGTATGCGATTGGATCGAAATTTTTGGGCAGAATCAATTTTTCTGGATCAGCGACACAGCGCAACTGCGCCGGCTCCAGTTCATTCTGGAGCGCAGCTGCGCCCCAGTACAGCTGCGCCGGCTAGCAAAATCCGAAATTTTTTTTCCTTCAATTGAAATAAATGGTTTATTTAATTGATATAAGTTTAAAATAAAGATGTTTATTTTATCTGAAATAAGATTTCAGATTGCTAAAATTAAAAGAGTTTAATTTGAATTTGGTTTTTGATTAAAATAAAAGAGTTTATTTTGTTTCAAAACTAAATATTAGCAAAATTTTTGCCCATTAATTGATATCAATGCATATATGGAATGGTTTTATTATTCATGAGATGAATGTTATTTATTGATACATATAGAGATATGTATGATAATAAATAGAGATTGATTATGGACTATTGACCAATATGTGATTGGATTTATTTTAGTGGATGCTTGAATGTATGGGTTTTTATAAATGGGGTCTGCGTACCTCGTCTTCTCTAATTTTTCTTAATGTAAATTCTATCTCCCTCCTATGTACTTCCCCTTGACTGCTGATCAAGGTTTCTATTTATTGTAAATAGTTTATGTAATAGGAATAGTTAGAATTAATTTTGAAGAATTGAAGACAAAGGAGCAAGGAGCGCTTGAAGACCCGTTTGTATTGGAGCCCGGGTTTAAATGTAATAATTATATTTAAATTTATTCTTGCACCCTAGGTTTGACCTTTTGGTTCACTTGGTGGCTCTAGTGAACCAAACTAGAATAAAAGTCCATAATCAATCCGGGTAGAATATAATATTCTATATGTGCATGCTTACTATATATATATATATATATTATATATTATCCAACATGCTTCGCATGTTAAATAATATGACGCGTATTTTATATATATATATATGTGCATGCGCGCTAAACAAGATGAGACTAATAATAACAAACCCCTCAATGAAATTATATTAAGTCCTAAGCGTTCAAAGATATTTGGAATATCGAACGTTGCCTTCTAGCATGGTAAAGCGATAGAGTATTAAATATTTAATATGAGTTTGTTGTGTCACACAAGACAAGTATTAAATATTTAAGATGTTGCTTTATCACATTTGATGCTTATACATAGACTGAACGATACTGTTTTGTTGTGTCACACAAGGACAGTGTTTTTCTTTCGAATATATGGAAGTGCTAGGTTGGACTTAACTTGGATAATTTTGATTCGGATGTGTCACACTTGATCAAAATAATCTAAGAGGCAAAATACAAGGAGTTACATAGTGACGTAATTGACAATAGTTGTCTACCTATTTACTTATATATCGTTTGTTGTGTCACACAAGGCTATATACATTTGAAATGGGATCCTTATTCTCACTAGCAAACCTTTAATTAGATTTGTTGAACTATATATATTGAGGGTAATATAGTTTGATGAAAAAGTGAGAGATATCAATTTAAAATAAAGACCTAATTTATTTTGGTAATTAATTAAATGAATGTATGCTAAAATGTTGTCTATTTCACATGCAGAATTTAAAAATGTCAAACTCACTATCACTGCGTAGCATACTTGATGCTAACAAACTGACCGGACCGAATTACACGGACTGGTTAAGGAATCTGAGAATTGTTCTCACTGCTGAAAAGATTTCTTATGTCCTAAATTCGCCAGTCCCTGCAAGTGTTGCAGAAACAGCCTCTGAGGAAGAGATTGCTACTTTCAGAAAGTGACAAGATGATGCAATCTTGGCTCAATGCATCATGCTCGCATCCATGAGTAACAAGCTTCAGCATCAGCATGAAACTATGGATGCTCCTACTATATTGTTGCACCTCAAAGAGTTGTATGGTGAGCAAAGTAGGACTGCTAGATATCAGATATCTAAGGAGCTCTTCCGATCTCGTATGACCGAGGGCACTGCTGTAGAGACTCATGTCCTTAAGATGATCAATCTGATTGAACAACTTGGACAGCTTGGGTTCGTGATGGATGGGGAGTTAAGCCAAGATTTGATCTTGCAGTCACTCCCGAACACCTTCTCACAATTTGTTGTGAATTTTCACATGAATAAGTTGGGCGTCAGCTTGCCTGAGTTACTTAACATGCTGAAAACTACTGAAGGTCACTTCTCATCCAACAAGAACCAAATCTTACTAGTGGATGATTCTTCCAAGAAAAGGAAGAGGCCCAAGGTATCTTCTGAAAAGAAGAAAAACAAGAAGGCTAAGGGGAAGGCGAAGAGAAAGGACAAGAAGAAACCAGATCCAGATAACAAAGGAATTTGCTACCATTGCAATAAGCCGGGACACTGGAAGAGGAACTGCAAGCACTATCTTGCGGACCAGAAGAAGCTTGGAGAAGCTTCAACTTCCGATCTAGGTTTGTTCATGATTGAGATTAATTTTTTTGAAAGTCAAAATTCTACTTGGGTATTGGATACCGGTTGTAGTTCTCACATAGGTAATAATATGCAGGGACTAAGCAGAAGTAGAAAGCTGAACAAGGATGAAGTCGTCCTACGAGTGGGAAATGGAGCAAAGGTTGCTGCATTAGCTGTAGGGACTTATTGTTTAGCACTGCCTTCGGGCAAGTCCATTAGTTTAAATAATTGTTATTTTGTTCCAACACTCATTAGAAACATTATTTCAATTTCTGTATTGGATATGGATGGTTTTGATATTATAATAAAGAACAATAGTTGTTTTATTTATAATAAAAATGTTTTATATGGTGTTGGTAATTTACTGAATGGACTTTACATACTTGACTTGCATGAAAATATACTTCAAATTGAACAAACTAAGAAAAGGAAAAGAGATAATGTTAATTATACCTTTATGTGGCACTGTAGACTTGGTCATATTAATGAAACAAGATTATCCAAGTTACATAAAGATGGGCTTTTAGAGCTATCTGATTACGAATCATATCCAACTTGTTTATCTTGTCTCATGGGTAACATGACTAAATCTCCTTTTAGTGGAAAAGGAGAAAGAGTTACAAAGTTGTTAGCGTTGGTACACACAGATGTATGTGGACTTATGACAACGAATGCACGAGGAGGGTATTCTTATTTTATTACTTTCACTGATGATCATTCTAGATTTGGATATGTGTATTTAATGAAATACAAATCTGAATCGTTTGAAAAGTTCAAAGAATTCAGAAGTGAAGTAGAGAAGCAAACTGGTAAAAGAATTAAGATTCTTTGATCGGATCGAGGAGTGGAATACTTGACCAATGAGTTTCTCAATTATCTCAAAGAAAATGGTATAATCTCATAATGGACTCCACCAGGGACGCCACAGTTGAATGGTGTATCCGAAAGGAGAAATCGAACATTGTTGGACATGGTTCGTTCCATGATGAGTTTTACCGACCTTCCAATATCCTTCTGGGGTTATACCCTAGAAACGGCTGCATACCTACTTAACAAGGTACCTACCAAATCCGTCCCAAAGACCCCATATGAGATATGGACAGGGAGGAAACCAAATCTTAAGTATGTTAAGACTTGGGGTTGTCCAGCTTATGTCAAAAGGTTTGAGCATGATAAGCTAAAGACTAGATCCGACAAGTGTAGATTTGTGGGATACCCTAAAGAAACTGTAGGGTATTATTTCTATCATCCTAATGATCAAAATGTGTTTGTTGCGAAACACGCTGCCTTCTTGGAAAAGGAGTTTATCCTTGAAGGGGTCAGTGGGAGTAAGATATATCTTGAAGAAGTTCAAGAACCACAAAATACTGCAGATCAAAGTCAGGTACCTGACCAAGTAGAAGAACCTACTGTACCACAACCTATTCGTAAATCTGGAAGAGTACCGAAGATACCTGAAAGGTATAGATTCGTCATAGAGGATGATGATGAGGTACGCATCATAGATGATGATGATCCATTGACTTACGAAGAGGCTATGAGTAGTGAAGACTCAGAGAAATGGCTAGAAGCCATGAAATCCGAGATGGACTCCATGTATGAAAACCAAGTATGGACTTTGGTTTTACCACCTAAGGGCATTAAGCCTATTGGGTGTAAATGGGTCTTTAAGAGAAAGACTGGAGCAGATGACAAGGTAGAGACCTATAAGGCCCGACTGGTTGCAAAAGGTTTCAAACAAAGACAAGGAGTTGACTATGATGAAACCTTCTCACCAGTAGCTATGCTCAAGTCCATTCGGATTTTGCTTGCAATTGCAGCTTATTATGACTACGAGATCTGGCAAATGGACGTGAAAACAGTCTTCCTCAATGGAGAGCTTGAGGAAAATGTATATATGATACAACCAGAGGGTTTTGTTTCAATGATTGGAACAAACCAAGTCTGTAAGCTACAACGATCCATTTATGGGTTGAAGCAAGCTTCTCGAAGGTGGAACATCCGTTTTGATGAGATAATCAAAAGGTTTGATTTTATCAAGAACGAGGATGAACCATGTGTGTACAAGAAGGTTAGTGGAGCGCTATATCATTCCTTGTATTATATGTTGATGATATATTACTGATAGGGAATGATGTTCCTATGCTACAGTCGATCAAAATTTGGTTATCTAAACACTTCTCCATGAAGGACTTGGGTGAGGCATCCTATATTTTGGGGATAAAGATCTATAGAGATAGATCTAAAAGGATGCTGGGCTTGACCCAAGGAAAGTACATTGACTCGATGCTAAAGAAGTTTAGCATGGAAGATTCCAAGAGAGGTCTCATGCCGATGAGCCATGGAATATATCTCTCTAAGAAACAGGCCCCAAAGACACCTGAGGAGAGAGACCGGATGAGTAAGATTCCTTATGCTTCCGCAATAGGATCTATCATGTACGGTATGATATGTACTAGACCAGATGTCGCTCATGCACTTAGTGTAACGAGCAGATATCAGTCGAATCCAGGAGAAGAGCACTGGAAGGCAGTGAAAAACATCCTAAAGTACTTGAGAAGAACTAAGGATGTATTTCTTGTCTACGGTGGGTTTGAATTGAAACTAGAGGGCTATACAGACTCAAGTTTTCAAACGGACCAAGATGACAGTAAATCCGTTTCGGGGTATGTGTTTACCTTAAACGGTGGCGCGGTGAGTTGGAAGAGTTCCAAGCAGCAAACAGTTACTGATTCAGTGACAGAGGCAGAGTACATAGCTGCAAGTGAAGCTGCAAAGGAAGCTGTTGGGATGAAGAAGTTCATAACTGAATTTGGAGTGGTTCCTAGCATTAGAGGAGCCGTACCTTTCTTCTGTGACAACAACGGAGCTGTTGCGTAAGCTAAGGAACCCAGGTCTCATCAGAAATCCAAACACGTGTTGCGACGGTTTCATTTGATTAGAGAGATCATTGAAAGAGGAGATGTTACCCTGGAGCGTGTTGACTCTCAAGACAACATTGCAGATCCATTTACTAAAGTTTTAACTCAATAGCAGTTTGATCGTCACTTAGAGAAGATGGGTATTAGATACCATAGCGATTGGCTTTAGTGCAAGTGGGAGATTGAAAGTAGTATGCACACAAGCCAATCATATTTGATATGATGTAGCATATACTTTGTAATCTTATTCATTTATTAATAAAAGAATTGATTTTCTTAAAAGGTATTTTATATTATCTACATAGTGTTGTTATATTAAATGTGGTAAACCCATAGTTTTGAGCAATGCTGTTAGAATCATAATGGCGATCATGCTAATGAGATCTAAATTCAAGATAGCTCACAAACTAAAATTGGTCCTAATCGTTGGATTACTAAATTGGGGATTAGTGAATCCGGATAGACTAGTACATACGTTGATTGCTCTTAGAAAGAGGATGATTGATCTCATAATCATTTGTGTGGAGACACTAAATCAAGTATGTAGGTACTTATTGGAGAATAAGTTCACTGAACGTGGCTCGCTAAGGAATACCTAATGGAGTTTTATTCGCCTGTCAATAGGAATTCCTCTAGTGATAGTAGTACAAGTAATCCTTGGACTTGAGATCATCATAGTATCTTGTGTATGATGAGTTATACTTTGACATGTCCCTTAAGACCTTTTGGGTATATCAAAGGGTATGGTTGGGTATAATTAGTTGTACATGGAGATAGGTGAATGATCAACAAAGAATCTACCTCGTCTAGTAAAAGATGAAATGTCCTATGTGATTCGATAAATGACAACTCAGTAGTCCTTGGCCAAGGCAGAATGAAATTGGAAAGGAGTTTCTAATTTGCATTATTTAGAGTTGGGCATTTGGGAATCAAAATACATATAATTAAATAAAATAATACTTGACAGTAAATCCATGTCTTATATTTAATTAGGACGTTGTATGGTAGAAGGATTGAATTGTACGGTAACTATTCACTGAAAGGTTCTTTTATGATTAATGTTGAAATCTATATTATCTGGAGAGTCGTTGATCGCTAATGGGGCTTACCCTTATTGTAGAATAAATATTATTTATTTAAATGAATTAAATAGTTTAATTTATTTATTTAAATAAGATTAGAATTGTTCTAATTGATTTATTCACAACCGGTTTAATATGGAGAACCTAAAGGGTCACACCGCAAAAGGAAAATATTTATTTAAGAAGTAAATAGCTTAATATTTATTATTTAATATTTTGGAAAAATTAAATATAAATTAATAAGAGGAGTTTTATTATTATTATTACTATTACTATTATTTAATTCCTAATAGGGATTGGGAATTAATTAATAGAAGTATTCTCCCATGAATTCCTAATTAGATTAGGAGCATAATTAATTAAAGGAGTTTAATTATAATAGAAACCCTAATCCTAAATAGTTTAGGGAAGGGTTATTCCTACATCTATAAATAAGAGGAGTCTTATCATAGATTAGGGTTACACACTCTTGCATTAGATTGTGGAGAGTACTTACAATTTCTATAGAGATAGAAATTAGGGTTTTGTCAATACCCAACTTCTTGAATACCTATTCTTCCTTGGTGGATCACCTCTATAGGCCAAACACTTGGGTGGCTAACGTTGATCAAAGAAAGGAATCTCATCCGTGAAATTCAAGGAGAACGCGAAGGAATTGGAGTTGAACTTGTACCCGAGGAAGCACGGTTCTACGAGGGTATAATTTCTTAATCTCTATCTCTTTCGTTTATATCGTTAATTGAGCACATAGATTGATCTTGGTGATGGTTTGTATAAAAATTTTAAAATCTGTTTTATCGTGCTTCCGCACTATTTATGTAATTTGATTGCATGTTCGCGCTATATACAAACCTAACATTTAGTACCTGTCCCAAATGATTGATGACAAAAAGAGGAATAGAGTTGGAGCTGTCACGAAAAGGAACAAGAAGAACAAAGATCAGGTGCCTACAACTGAGGGGGAGCCAGAAGAAGATGAAGGAAGAGAAGCAAGAAGTGAGGGGGAGCAGAAGCCATAGGAGGATGAAGCAGAACAAGAAGAAAGCAGCAGCTGAAAGCAACCACAAAGTATCCTAGCATGAATCAACAAGAAGAAGGTACATCTCTAACAAGCAAGGAGGAATTAATTATTATATGTAGAAACTATGATCTAGATCTAGGATCTCCTTGTTGAAACTAATATATTTGTGGACTGCATATGTTTAAGCATTATGGCATGCTTAGCATAAATGTTATATGAATGATTACTTTTAATGCACATCATTTTATTCATGTTTCCTGGTCTAGCAATACAGTGACTTACTATATCTTAAGTCACATTAACAATCATACATTTGAATGTATTACTTGAAGTGAATGTTATGCTATAAGTATTTTTGTCATCATCAAATAGGGGGAGATTGTTGAGAATCTGCATAAGTTTCTTAAGTCCTCTCTCGTAGAGGGAGATTGTTAAAACATCCGAATGAGATTCTGTAATTCATTGTATAAGATTTGATTAATGACAAAATAATTGAAAGAACATTCATTGATAAAACTTAGTAAAGTCCTTAAAGATATATATGTACAAGGACTTAGATTGGAAAGATCAAATATGTTAGAATGATCTAAGCTAAACTATTATTTATTTGATCAAAGCATATTTGCAATGTTAAGTATTGTAAAGTCCTTAAATAAAATTGATGTACAAGGACTTAGAATAGAAAAAAATCAAACTTGTTAGGTTGATCTTGTGAGCTAAAATGCTATATGTAAAAAGTCTACTAGAGCCATTACAGAGCAACTTTATCAGAGAACAAATTCGGCTTGATAGTGAAGGATCGTAGAGCAGTCAACCAACTTGGAGTTCAGTCAGCTTAATGGTGCGCAGAGTATGCTAGGCTAACGTAGAGTGAAGCTCGGCCAGTCGCATCGTAGAGTTGAGTATGTCATCACAGAGCTTACAAGGTAAACGTAGAGTAAGGCTCGGCCTATCGCAGAGCTCTTGTTCTTGGGTTCGTAGAGTCAATACAGTTAGTCACTCTAGGATTCCCATGCAATCTACAATTCAGAAATAATGAAGAGTAACCTCTGCCTGAGCACTCCAAGTTAAACCAGCAGTCCTCATAATGGTTATCAAGTTAGTTATCCTTAAGTTATCAGACAAACGAAGATCTCAGAGTGCATCTGAAGCATCAAGTCTTAACAGAGATCATAGGGCAGCTTAAATATAACACTCTGTGATTCCATCAAAGACTTTACGACTTGCACCTTAGACAAGATCGTAGAGTGACAAAGTATCAGCCTGATCAAGTAATCGTAGAGTTGAGCCAAAGATAACAAAGATACTCTGGAAGCCTAAATAAAGCACGACAGAGATAATGTCTAAAGATAGTAGAGCAGTCCTTTACAACGAAAGTGCTAAAACATCAGAAGATCATAGAGCAGTCCTCTATGACATAACAGCAGAGACAACGTCTAAAGGAACGTAGAACATTCCTCTATAATAATGGAGCTAGCACCTAAAGATCATAGAGCAGTCCTCTATGATAAGAAAGAGCCTGTAGAGCTTACACCTGAAGAACACAGAGCAGTCCTTTATGTTAAGCAAGTTGCAGCAAAAGATTAACAAGATCATGAACCTATGCTCTAAGAACGTAAAGCTCAATAAAGATCACAGAGCACAAAAGGCACAACTGTAGAACAGTAAGAAACACATTAAAGCATAAAGCAAGTGTAGTCAACCACTCTACAAGCTCCAAGGCAGTGCACATCATGCATGGTCATAAAGCCACATTATGGAGCGAGCAAATAACTCTACGATCTAAAGCAACAGGCTACAACCAGCAAGGTTTGAAGACATCAGAGCACTTAGGTTAATCATCCCAAGATGAGCAGCTAATTACTTAAATGAGCAAAATGGGGAACCAATCTCAGTGGGGTTCAAACAGCCATATTTTCTGCAGCAAAAGTCAACACACATGACTCCATTACCTTGGTACCAGATAATTGAAGCTGACTCAGCCATCATTAGCAGACTTCAAGGAGTAAAATATTCATTGGTATAATAAAGAAGTCTACAAAAAGATAAAATCCAATGGGAAGATTTGCAACGGAAAACTATCAATGGCAGGATTCCAAACGGAAAGATTATGGAATCTATTTGTAACAAACTGCATCAAGATTGCGAGGGTGGGGAACAGGAGCAAGAACACAAATAGAACACATCTGTTGAAAGTTTCACTCCGACGCCAAAGGTATGCTAAAGGGTTCGTATGAGCTAAGAGTCGAATGACCAAGAAGCCAAGATCAAGAGTAGCCAAAGCTGAAAGCGAATAAAAGAAAAGTAACTCTATGATCAATCATGAACATTGGAAGCTGACACGATGAAGAGCAGAGAGGGTTATGCATACATGATAACAATTGTTCATGACTGCTAAGCTCAAGAATATATCAAGCTTAATTTAAGAGCTTAAGCAGTACAAGGAAGGTGATTAACTGCATCTGTTGAATACCTGATGAAGTAGAGTATCAACGACCAACGTCAGCAGCATCAAGAAGCTGATCACCAATAACTGCTAAGCATAAAGCCAATATGAAGAACTTAGCAGTACATCAAGAGTGATCATTGGCATCTGCTGAATACCAGAAGGAGAAGAGCATCAATGACAAACTTCAGCAGCATCCAAAGATTGATCACAAGCAGCTGCTAAGTACCTGAAGGTGAAGGAGATCAAAGTTCATCTTAGCAGCACAACAAAACAACCATCAACACACCAAGGAGGGCCTGAAGGGTCTTTGCCTTAGTGACAAAACCAAAGTTAAGTCTGCTGGACTTGCTGAGTACCAAAGGGTACAAGAGATTCTAAGGCTGTGAGTCTTAGTCTATAGAGTTCCAAGGCTGCTGGCTTTGAAGAGTTCTTAGTAAACTAGAATTCCAAGTCTGCTGGGTTTGAAGAGGGTCAGAGGATCATTGTCCAAAGGACTAAAAATAATTTATGTCTACTAGACATGAGGAGGGCAAAGCGTCCTTGTCTTAGTGACTAAATTCTTAGTGGATTTCTTACTTGTTGAAGTAGAAGAGTGGAGTAGGAGTTGTTCAGTTTCCGAACCACTTAAAACCTCTCATGTCTTTTACTTTATGTTTTTTATTGGCAAAACTAATGAATTACCCACTATAGTTGGCACGTTTTACTGATTACACCATTGAACTTTTAATTTTTCAAATTATCCCATTAAACTAATTATTATTTTGAAATTGAGTCATTCCGTTAAAAAAATTAAACGGACGTTAATTTCTTATCGACAAAACTAATAAATTACCCACTGTAGTTGACACGTTTTACTAATTACACCATTGAACTTTTAATTTTTTAAATTACCCCACTAAACTAATTATTATTTTGAAATTGGGTAATTCTGTTATCTCTACCTCACGACTGTTAAATCGTTTTAGTTTTTATCATATGTGGTCGTCAAAAAGAAAAAAGAAAAAATATAAATTTTATTTATTCTCTCTCTTCCTTCCTCCCGTCTCTCTCTCTCTCTTCTCCCCATTCTTCCAGATCAAATAGATATGCGTATTTTCTCTCTAAAATCTATGAAAATTCTGAGATCCGAGTACCCAAAACATTGTATTGAGCTTCAAAATTCAGCATTAGATATAATAATGGAGTCCAAATCCCCAACAATAACAACAGATGAAGTAAATTGTGTTGCAGTAGGTTTCCTCCCTCTCGCCTCTGACACTTAGCAACCTTATGTCTCTAAACTCCTTTCCTTCACTCTCAATCACCTCCACAAAGTCCACCCTTTCCCCAATCTCTCTCTATATCTATGTGTGTGTATGTATATGTATATGTATATATAGTCCGGATCTTAAGCTCACCCTTATCTGGCTCACCCCAAGCTCACCCCCCTTTAGCGACGGACCCGGCGACGGTTTGGTCATACAACCGTCGTCTATACTTTTAGCGACGGACAATATATAGCGTCGCTAAAAGTATAGATGACGATTGTATAACCAAACCATCACCGGGTCCGTTGCTAAAAGGGGATGAGCTTGGGGTGAGCCGGATAAGGGTGAGCTTAAGATCCGGACCGTATGTGTATATATATATATACACACACACACTGGTGGTAGTAATATTTGGTTAAATTAATTTTGTTGGGATTGTATTTATGATTTGATAGAAGTCAGAGCTTTACGGGTGGATGTGAAGAGAATTTAGAGGTAGATGCAAGATGTGGCTGTTGCCGATTACCATGCTTTCATTTCTGTTATTAATGCATTGCTTTCCATTCACGAGGAAGTTTCTTCTATTGATAAACATCTGAGACCAAAGTACTAAAAATATTTTGATCTTTTTGTTTTCACTTTCATGTTTTTTATAATTTTTTTACCACATAAGTAATATTTTTGATTTTTGTATTTCTTTTCCAGAGCCACCGTAGATAATAAATTAACGTCTGTTTAATTTTTTTAACGAAATGACCCAATTTCAAAAATAATAATTAGTTTACTGGGGTAATTTGAAAAATTAAAAGTTCGATGGTGTAATCAGTAAAACGTGTCAGCTACAGTGGGTAATTTATTAGTTTTGCTGATAAGAAATTAACGTTCGTTTAATTTTTTAACAGAATGGCCCGATTTCAAAATAATAATTAGTTTAATGGGGTAATTTAAAAAATTAAAAGTTCAATGGTCTAATCAGTAAAACGTGCTAACTACAATGGGTAATTCATTAGTTTTGTCGTTTTTTATTTTATGCACAATAACTACAATATATGTTATCAATCGTCTCACTGATTTTTTTATAAAACTGAGATTATGTTTATATCTTTGAAGGGGTGTTTAAATTATATTCTGATGTGCATGAATGATTCTATTAATCTTAACTATTATACTTTCGTAATAAAAAGAAAAGGTTTTAAAGGATCTATTCAACTCTCCTTCTAGATCTCTATTGTGTCCTTGGGAACTAACAGGTTCTTATACTTAGTTAAGTACCTAATTTGGATCCGTAGTATTTTGTGGCTCTTGAACTTCTTTAAGATATATCTTACTCCCACTGACCCCTTCAAGGATAAACTCATTTTCCAAGAAGGCAGTATGTTTCGCAACAAACACATTTTGATCAGTAGGATGGTAGAAATAATACCCTCATATTTCTTTAGGGTATCCCACAAATCTACATTTTTTGGATCTAGTCTGTAGCTTATCATTCTTAAACTTTTTGATATATGTTGGACAACCCCAAGTCTTAACATGCTTAAGATTTGGTTTTCTCCCTGTCCATAACTCATATAGAGTCTTTGGGACAGATTTGGTAGGTACCTTGTTAAGTAGGTATGCAGTCGATTCTAGGTTATAACCCCAGAAGGATATTGGAAGATTGATAAAACTCATCATAGAACGAACCATGTCCAACAATGTTTGATTTCTCCTTTCAGATACACCATTCAACTGTGGCATCCCTGGTGGAGTCTATTATGAGATTATACTATTATCTTTGAGATAATTGAGAAATTCATTGCTTAAGTATTCCCCTCCTCGATCCGATCGAAGAATCTTAATACTCTTGTCAATTTGCTTCTCTACTTCACTTACGAATTCTTTGAACTTGTCAAACGATTCAAATTTGTATTTCATCAAATACACATATCCAAATCTTGAATGATCATCAGTGAAAGTGATAAAATAAGAATACCCTCCTCGTGCAGTCGTTGTCATAGGTCCACATATGTCTGTTTGTACCAACGCTAACAACTCTATGACTCTTTCTCTTTTTCCACTAAAAGGAGATTTGGTTATCTTACCCATGAGACAAAATTCACAAGTTGGATATGATTCATAATCAAATAGCTCTAAAAGTCCATCTTTATGTAACTTGGATAATCTTGTTTCATTAATATGATCGAGTCTACATTGCCACATAAAGGTATAATTAACATCGTCTATTTTTCTTTTCTTAGTTTGTTCAATTTGAAGTATATTTTCATGCAAGTTAAGTATGTACAGTCCATTCAATAAATTGTTAACTCCATATAAAATATTTTTATTATAAATAGAACAACTGTTGTTCTTTATTATAATAACAAAACCATTCATATCCAATACAAAAATTGAAATAATGCTTCTTATAAGAGTTGGAACGAAATAAAAATTATTCAAACTAATGGACTTGCCCCTAGGTAGTGCTAAACAATAAGTTTCTACAGCTAATACAGCAATCTTTGCTCCATTTCTCACTCGTAGGACAACTTCATCCTTGTTCAGCTTTCTACTTCTGTTTAGTCCTTGCATAGTATTACATATGTGAGAACTACAACCGGTATCCAATACCCAAGTAGAATTTTAACTTTCAGAAATATTTATTTCAATCATAAATAAACCTTGATCGGAAGTCGAAGCTTCTCCAAGCTTCTTCTACTTTGCCTCTGCAAGATACTCCTTGCAGTTTCTTTTTTAGTGTTCAGGCTTATTGTAGTGGAAGCAAACTCCTTTGCTATCTGGATTAGATTTCTTAGTATCCTTTCTTTTTGCCTTGCCCTTAGCCTTCTTCGTTTTCTTCTTTTTAGAACATACCTTGAGCCTCTTCCTCTTCTTGGAAGAATTATCCAACAATAAGACTTAGTTTTTATTGGATGAGAAGTGACCTTTAGCAGTTTTCAGCATGTTAAGTAACTCAGTTTTTAGCATGTTAAGTAACTCAGGCAAGTTGACGTCCAACTTATTCATGTGAAAATTGACAACAAATTATGAAAAAGCGTCTGGGAGTGACTGCAAGATCAAATCTTGACATAACTCCCCATCCATCACGAACCCTAACTATACAAGACACTCAACCAGATTGATCATATTTAGGACATGAGTTTCAACGGCAGTGCCCTCAGTCATTCGAGATCGGAAGAGTTTCTTAGATATTTGATATCTAGCAGTCCTACTTTCCTCACCATATAACTCCTTGAGGTGCAGGAATATAGTAAGAGAATCCATAGTTTCATGCTGACGCTGAAACTCGTTACTCATAGATGCGAGCATAATGCATTGAGCCACGGTTGCATCATATTACCACTTTCTAAAAGTAGCAATTTCTTCCTCAAAGGCTGATTCTGCAATTGTTGCAGGCACGGGCTAATTTAGGACATAAAAAATCTTTTCAGCAATGAGAACAATTCTCAGATTCCTTAACCAGTCCGTGTAATTCGGTCCGGTCAGTTTGTTAGTATCAAGTATGCTACGTAGTGATAATGAGTCTGACATTTTTGTAAAATTCTGCATGTGAAATAAATAATATTTTAGCATACATATATTTTATTAATTACCAAAATAAATTAGGTCTTTATTTTAAATTAGTATCTCCCACTATTTTCATCAAACTATATTACCCTCATTATATATAGTTCGACAGATCTAATTAAAGATTTGCTAGTGATAATAAGGATCACATTTCAAATATATATAGCCTTGTGGTGACACAACAAACGATATATAAATAAATAGGTAGACAATTATTATCAATTACATCACCATGTAACTCCTTATATTTTGCCTCTTAGATTATTTTGATCAAGTGGTGACACATCCGAATCAAAATTATCCAAGTTAAGTCAAACCTAGCACTTCCTTCCATATATGTGAAGAGAAAAAGACCGTCCTTGTGGTGACACAACAAAACAGTAATGTTCAATTCCTTAATAAGCATCAAATGTGATAAGGCAACATCTTAAATATTTAATACTTGTCTTGTGGTGACACAACAAACTCATATTAAATATTTAATACTTTATCGTTTTACTATGCTAGAATGCGACGTTCGATATTCCAAATATTTTTGAACGTTACAACTTAATATCTTTACTTTGAGGGGTTTATTATTAATTGTCTCATCTTGTTTAGCGCATGCATATATATATATATATATATATATATATATATATATATATAGGACCCGGATCAGGTGCGGGATCCCGCATTTTAACAAAATGCGGGACTTTTTTTTTTTTTTTTTTTGCTATTTTTTTTAAAACAACTAAAAAAATAAAAATAAATAATTATGGAACTGAAATTTTTACATAATACAGTGTTTTGGGCGTGATTTGGATACATATAACAAAACATGTATGTACAGTTGTGCAGCCTGTACATACATGATTTGTTATATGTATCCAAATCACGCCCAAAACACTGTATTATGTAAAAATTTCAGTTCCATATTTATTTTTTTATTTTTTTTTTGTTTTTTTAAAAAAAATAGCAAAAAAAAAAAAAAAAAAAAAAGTTCCGCATTTTAACAAGGTGCGGGATCCCGCACCTGATCCGCTCTATATATATATATATATATATATATATATATATATATATATATATATATATATATATATATAATTAGCATGCACATATAGAATAATGTATTCTACCCGGATTGATTATGGACTTTTATTCTAATTTGGTTCACTAGAGCCACCAAGTCAACCAAAAAGTCAAACCTAAGGTGCAAGAATTAAATTTAAATATAACTATTATATTTAAATCCGGGCTCCATTACAAATTGGTCTTCAAGCGCTCCTTATTCTTTTGTCTCCAATTCTTCAAAATTAATTCTAATTAATCCTATTAAATAAATTATTTATAATAAATAGAAACCTTGATCAGCAGTCAAGGGGAAGTATATAAGAGGGAGATAGAATTTATATCAAGAAAAACTAAAGAAGACGAGGTACGCAAAGTCTATTTATAAAACTCATTCGTTCAAACATCCACATAAAATAAATCCAAACACACATTGGTCAATAGTTCATACTCAATCCCATTTATTATCATACATATCACTATATGCATTAATAAATAAATTCATCTCATCAATAAGAAAACTATTCCATATATACATTAATATCATTTAATGGACAATTCAAAGTTGTATAAAATCCAATTTTAAGTTTAAAATAACTCTTTATTTTAATTATAAAATCATGTAAAATTACTCTTTATTTTAATTTTTTTAAAAACTACAAAAAATATCAAAATCGCACAATCTGCCAGTCTGGCCCGGCAGCACCGATTTTCTTCACAAAATCGGCGCGGCAGCGCCGTGTCGTGTTGTCCCAGCAAGGGACGCGATGCGGCAGTGCCAGAAAAAACTCCGGACACGACGCGGCAAAACGGATTCTGCAATTTTTCAGCAGTGCGAATTTGATCCAATTTTTATCCAAAACTCGATTTTCTATAATTCTTTTCAAAACCCATGATTTTATACAATATATTATGCCCAATAAATTATTCTAAACACATAATCATACATATATAGAATCAAAATAATTAATAATTTGCATAAAGTTTGTCTTTGATACCACTGTTAGGTTTGTAATATCCATGAACATGCAATCAAATTACATAAATACAGCGAAAGCATGGCAAAATCAGATTTTAAAATTTTGCAAACCATAATCAGGAACAATCTTTATGCGCAACTATTAATTAACAAAATAAAGAGATAAAGAATCAGAATTATACTCTCGTGAATCAAAGTTTACTCGGGTACAAGCTCACCTCCAATTCTTTCTTGTTCTTCTTGAATTCCAACAAATAAATTCTTTCCTTTGATCAATGCAAGTCACCCAAGTGTTTGGCCTCTAGAGGTGATCCACCAAGGAATAATAATTATAGAAGAAGATGGGTGTTTGGTAAAACCCTAGTATTCTCTCTCTTGAGAATATGCAAGTATTCCTCTCAACTCTTAGAAGAAGGTCTAACTCTAATCTATGATAAGACTTCTCTTATTTATAGATGTAGGCAACCCTCCTAAACTATTTAGGATTAGGATTTTATTTTTAATTAATTAAACTCTTTTAATTAATTAGATTCCTAATCCAATTAGGAACTTGTGGGAGTACTCTTATTAATTAATTCTTAAACCCTTTTAGAAATTAAATAATAATAATAATACTCATCTTATTAATTTATATTTAATATTTTTAAAATATTAAATAATAAATATTAAGCTATTTAATTTATTCTATCACCATAGATTAAATTGAATATACTTAACTCATTATTACGATTATGTCATTTACTTCTTAAATAAATATTTTCCTGCGGTGTGATCATTTAGGTTCTCCATATTAAATTGATTGTGAATAAATCAATTAGAACAATTCTAATCTTATTTAAATAAATAAATTAAACTATTTAATTCATTTAAATAAATAATATTTATTCTACAATAAGGGTAAGTCTCCTCAGCGATCAACGACTTTCTAGATAATATAGATTTCAACATTAATCATAAAAGAACCTCTTAGTGAATAGTTACCGTACAATTGAATCCTTCTACCATACAATGTCCCAATTAAATATAAGATAAGGAATTACTGTCAAGTCTTATTTATTTAATTATATGTATTTCGATTCTCAAATGCATAATTCCAAATAATGCAAATTAGAAACTACTTTCTAATTTCATTTTGAATTGAACAATGACTACTGAGTTATCATTTATCGAATCATATAGGACATTCTCTCCTTTTACTAGAAGTGGTAGATTTTTTGTTGATCATTCACTTATCTCCATGTACAACTTGTTATACTCAATCATACCCTTTGATATACCCTAAGGGTCTTAAGGGACATGTCAAAATATAATTTATCATACACAAAATACTATGACGAGCTCAAGTCCAAGGATCACTTGTACTACTATCACTAGAGGAATTCCTATAGACAGGCGAGTAAAATTTCATTAGGTATTCCTTTAGCGAGCCACGTTCAGTGAACTTATTCTCCAATAAGCACCTACATACTTGCTTTAGTGTCTCCACACAAATGATTATGAGATCAATCGTTATCTTTCTAAGAGCAAGCAAAGTACGTACCAATCTATTCGGATTCACTAATCCCCTTTTTAGTAATCCAATGATTAGGAACGATTTTAGTTTTAAGCTATCTAAGAATTTAGATCTCATTAGCATGATCATCATTATGATTCTAAAAGTATTGCTTAAAACTATGAGTTTATTACATATTAAATAGCAGCACCATGTAGATAAAATAAAATGCCTTTAATAAATGAATCATTTTACTAATAAATGAATAAGATTACAAAGTATATGCTACATCATATCAAATATGATTGGCTTGTGTGCATACTACTTTCAATTAGGTACTAAATTATTTATAATAATAATAAATAATAAGACTCCTCTTATTAATTTATAATTAATATTTCTCTAAATACTTAATTATAAATATTAAGCTATTTAATTTATTCTATTAATAAATTAATTACACTTAACTTATTATTATTAAGCCAATTAATTTTATAATAATAATAACAATAAGACTCCTCTTATTAATTTATAATTTAGTATTTCTCTAAATAATTAATTATAAATATTAAGCTATTTAATTTGTTCTACTAATAAATTAAATACTTAATTTATTATTATTATGTTAATTACTTCTAAAATAATATTTCTCTTTTTGTGGTGTGACCCTTTAGGTTTAATATTATGTCAGAAGTTGAATAAATAAATTAGAACCATTCTAATATTATTTCTAATGAATTGAACTCATTTAATTCAAATATAAATAAATAATATTTATTTTACATCAAGTCTCCTTACAATAATGTATCACGACTATCCGTATAATATGAAATCAACGTTTAATCACACAAAACCTATTTAGCAATTAGTTACCGTATAATTCAATCCTTCAACCACATAATATCCTGATCAAATATAAAACATGGAATTTCTGTCAAGTTTTATTTTATTTGATTGTATGCATTTCAATTCAAAAATGCACAACTCTAGTTAATATAAATTAGAAACTCCTTTCTAATTTCTATTCACCCTGGTCAGGGATTCCTAAGTTATCACTTATCAAATTGTATAGGATATTCTATCCCTTTACTGGAAGCGGTAGATCTTTTGTTGATCATTCACCAACCTCTATATACACTTTATTATACCCAAACATACCCTATAATATGTCCAGAAGTATTTAGGAATATGACAAAGTATAATTCAGAATACACAAGGTACTATGATGATCTCAAGTCCAATGATCACTTGTACTACTATCACTATAGGAACTCCTATTGACAGATGAGTAAAACTCCATTAGGATTCCTTTAAGTGACTCACGTTCAGTGAACTTTGTAGACACCCGAAATTCCGTTTTCCTTTTACTAACCCTGTAGGAGGGCAAAAGCGTAGTTTCACCCCGGCAACAACCCCGAGGGCGGGCTAAGGCGTAATCTCGCCACATCAATCCAAGGATCACAAAGTTGAGGATTAGGCCACAAGAAGCCGCTACAACAATCCAAGGATCACAAAGCTAAGGACAAGGCCACAAGAAGCCGCCCTAGCAATCCCCGAACCACAAACTACTCAAAGCATGCCAGCCAATGATCACTTGTACTACTATCACTATAGGAACTCCTATTGACAGATGAGTAAAACTCCATTAGAATTCTTTTAAATGAGACACGTTCAGTGAACTTTGTAGACACCCGAAACTCTGTTTTCCTTTTACTAACCCCGTAGGAGGGCAAAAGCGTAGTTTCACCCCGGCAACAACCCCGAGGGCGGGCTAAGGCGTAATCTCGCCACATCAATCCAAGGATCACAAAGCTGAGGATTAGGCCACAAGAAGCCGCTACAGCAATCCAAGGATCACAAAGCTAAGGACAAGGCCACAAGAAGCCACCCCAGCAATCCCCGAACCACAAACTACTCAAAGCATGCCAGCCGACTACCTTCGGATGCCGGAAGATACCTTATTGCTTGTTGCTTTATATTCCCAGACTTGGAAACAGTCTGACTCAACGCCGTTACTCAGCCTTCAGAGTGAGTTTTTCATAATAGTATGACGTAAATTCCATCTATTCTCGAACCAAAAGACGCGGGCGACCAAAGGACCAAACCATAAGGTGATTGGACCCATGGGACCCAACTGTAGATACAACCGCGGCTGGCCACAGGTCCACCTGCGGCTGCCCCGGGATTCTATATCCGAGCTGTAGCAGCTCATTTAAAAAAGGGAGCTCACTTTGGTTAGATTTTAGAGAGAGAAAAAGAGAGGAAAAGCTTGGGTTTAGATAACATACCTCAATCTAGCTTGTATACACTTAGATCTCTTGTGTACTGAGCGAGTGGAGCTAAAATCTAGTCAAGAGGAGCTCGTTCCTTCATTCCCCAAGGTGAAAAGTCGAATCTTTTGTTTCCTTTCTTTGTAAACCTTATAGATCTATGAGATTTGGTTCAATGTAGTCCTTATATTCCGTTCAAGTTGTAATCCTTTATGTTTTGGGTTGTTAATCCATAAGTTTAGTTGGTTATTTGAATATTTAGTATATATATACATAGTAAACTCTTTTGTCTGCTAGATCTTCCTTGGATCTATCTAGATCTAGCCCTCAACCAGTTCTATGGCTTCATAACCTGAACTTTTATGCTAGATTGACTTGGATCTAGGTTAGATCTAATCATTTACTATGTTTCTAAGTTTATTTTGAATACTCCATAAGACCCTAAATCTATATTTAGTGGTAAGGAGATCCCATTTACATGCGCTAGTGTAATGTCCAGGAATTTTTAAACATTGTATCGAAATTATTTTAATAAATAAAATTCATTTTATATATATTTTTACGAATTTAATTGTATCCATGTAGGTATTTTTATTTAATTATATAAATGCGTGGTCCAATAATTTTCTTTGCCTAAAAGGGGCTCACTAATAGTTTGGATAAATTAGTGAGTTAACCCTAAGGATTTAATTGCAAGAAAATTTGGAAGAAAATTTATAAATGAATTCATTTCACTATTATCTGACTTAAATAATTCAAACGGGGAGTTATTGATAGTAGTACGCACCCAAGCCAATCATATTTGATATGATGTAGCATATACTTTATAATCTTATTCATTTATTAATAAAGGAATTGATTTTCTTAAAAGGCATTTTATATTATCTACATAGTGCTGTTATATTAAATGTGATAAACCCATAGTTTTGAGCAATGCTTTTAGAATCATGATGGTGATCATGCTAATGAGATCTAAATTCTAGATAGCTCACAAACTAAAATTGTTCCTAATCGTTGGATTACTAAATTGGGGATTAGTGAATCCGGTTAGATTAGTACATACGTTGCTTGCTCTTATGAAGAGTATGATTGATCTTATAATCATTTGTATGGAGACACTAAAGTAAGTATGTAGGTGCTTATTAGAGAATAAGTTCACTGAACGTGACTCGCTAAGGAATACCTAATGGAGTTTTACTCGCCTGTCAATAGGAATTCCTCTAGTGATAGTAGTACAAGTGATCCTTGGACTTGAGATCATCATAGTATCTTGTGTATGATGAGTTATACTTTGACATGTCCCTTAAGACCTTTAGGGTATATCAAAGGGTATGATTGGGTATAATAAGTTATACATGGAGATAGGTGAATGATCAACAAAGAATCTACCAGGTCTAGTAAAAGATGTGAATGTCCTATGTGATTCGATAAATGACAACTCAGTAGTCCTTGGCCAAGGCAGAATGAAATTAGAAAGGAGTTTCTAATTTGCATTAATCAGAGTTGTGCATTTGGGAATCGAAATACATATAATTAAATAAAATAAGACTTGACAGTAAATCCATGTCTTATATTTAATTGGGACATTGTATGGTAGAAGGATTGAATTGTACGGTAACTATTTACTCAAAGATTCTTTTGTGATTAATGTTGAAATCTATATTATCTGGAAAGTCGTTTATCGCTAAGGGGGCTTACCCTTATTGTAGAATAAATATTATTTATTTAAATGAATTAAATAGTTTAATTTATTTATTTAAATAAGATTAGAATTGTTCTAATTGATTTATTCACAACCAGTTTAATATGGAGAGCCTAAAGGGTCACACCGCAAAAGAAAAAATATTTAATTTAAGAAGTAAATGGTATAATTGTAATAATAAGTTAAGTGTATTTAATTTACTCTATGGAGATAGAATAAATTAAATAGCTTAGTATTTATTATTTAATATTTTGGAAATATTAAATATAAATTAATAAGAGGAGTCTTATTATTATTATTATTACTTTTACTATTATTTAATTCCTAATAGGGATTGGGAATTAATTAATAGAAGTACTCTCTCATGGATTCCTAATTGGATTAGGAGCATTATTAATTAAAGGAGTTTAATTATAATACAAACCCTAATCCTAAATAGTTTAGGGAAGGGTTATTCCTACATCTATAAATAAGAGGGGTCTTATCATAGATTGGGGTTACACACTCTTGCATTAAATTGTGGAGAGTACTTACAATTTCTATAGAGATAGAAACTAGGGTTTTGCCAAATACCCAACTTCTTAAATACTTGTTCTTCCTTGGTGGATCACCTCTAGAAGCCAAACACTTGGGTGGTTAACGTTGATCAAAGGAAGGAATCACACCGTAGCATTCGAGGAGAACACGAAAGACTAGGAGTTGAACTTATACCCGAGGAAGCTTTGTTCTACGAGGGTAAAATTCTTATTCTCTTTCTCTTTCGTTTATATCGTTAATTGAGCACATTGATCGATCATGGTGATGGTTTGTATAAAAATTTTAAAATCCGTTTTATCGCGCTTCCGCACTATTTATGTAATTTGATTGCATGTCCGCGTTATATACAAACCTAACAGTGGTATCAGAGCCTAATCATGTGCTAATTATCGATCTTGATGATTCCATGTATGAATTGATATGCGATACGATCGGATTTTGGGCTAAAGAAAATTTTTCTGAATCTGCGTCGCGGCGCGGCCGTGTCGCTTCCAGTTCATTCTGGAGCGCGGCCGCGCCCTAACCTAGAAAAACGTTTCCTGGGGTGCAGCGCGGCCGCGCCGCTCCTAGTTCAAAATGGAGCGCGGTCGCGCCGGTGTCCAGACTTTGAAATTTTTTTGTTTTTCTCAATTAAAATAAATAGTTTATTTAATTGATAAAATTTTAAAATAAAAGAGTTTATTTTATCTGGAATAGGATTTCAGATTGCTAAAATTAAAGGAGTTTAATTTGAATTTGGTTTTTGATTAAAATAAAAGAGTTTATTTTGTTTCAAAACTAAATATTAGCAAAACTTTTGTCCATTAATTGATATCAATGCATATATGGAATGGTTTTATTATTCATGGGATGAATGTTATTTATTGATACATATAGAGATATGTATGATAATAAATAGGGATTGATTATGGACTGTTGACCAATGTGTGATTGGATTTATTTTAGTGGATGTTTGAATGTATGAGTTTTTATAAATGGGGTCTGCGTACCTCGTCTTCTCTAATTTTTCTTAATGTAAATTCTATCTCCCTCTTATGTACTTCCCCTTGACTGCTGATCAAGGTTTCTATTTATTGTAAGTAGTTTTTGTAATAGGAATAGTTAGAATTAATTTTAAAGAATTGGAGACAAAGGAGCAAGGAGCGCTTGAAGACCCGTTTGTATTGGAGCCCGGGTTTAAATATAATAGTTATATTTAAATTTAATTCTTGCACCCTAGGTTTGACCTTTTGGTTCACTTGGTGGCTCTAGTGAACCAAACTAGAATAAAAGTCCATAATCAATCCGGGTAGAATATAGTATTCTATATGTGCATGCTTACTATATATATATTATATATTATCCAACATGCTTCGCATGTAAAATAATATGACGCGTATTTTATATATATATATATGTGCATGCGCGCTAAACAAGATGAGACTAATAACAAACCCCTCAAGGAAATCATATTAAGTCCTAAGCGTTCAGAGATATTAGGAATATCGAACGTCGCATTCTAGCATGGTAAAGCAATAGAGTATTAAATGTTTAATATGAGTTTGTTGTGTCACCACAAGGCAAGTATTAAATATTTAAGATGTTGTTTTATCACATTTGATGCTTATAAATAGACTGAACGATGTTGTTTTGTTGTGTCACCACAAAGACAGTGTTTTTCTTTCGAATATATAGAAGTGCTAGGTTGGACTTAACTTAGATAATTTTGATTCGGATGTGTCACCACTTGATCAAAATAATCTAAGAGGCAAAATAAAAGGAGTTACATAGTGATGTAATTGACAATAGTTGTCTACCTATTTATTTATATATCGTTTGTTGTATCACCACAAGGCTATATACATTTGAAATGGGGTCCTTAATCTCACTAGCAAAACTTTAATTAGATTTGCCGAACTATATATTGAGGGTAATATAGTTTGATGAAAATAGTGGGACCATTTAAATAAAGACCTAATTTATTTTGGTAATTAATTAAATGAATGAATGCTAAAATGTTTTCTATTTCACATGCAGAATTTAAAAATGTCAAACTCACTATCACTGCGTAGCATACTTGATGCTAACAAATTGACCGGACCGAATTACACGGACTGGTTAAGGAATCTGAGAATTGTTCTCACTGCTGAAAAGATTTCTTATGTCCTAAATTCGCCAGTCCCTGCAAGTGTTACAGAAACAGCCTCTGAGGAAGAGATTGCTACTTTTTGAAAGTGGCAAGATGATGCAATCTTGGCTCAATGCATCATGCTCGCATCCATGAGTAACGAGCTTCAGCGTCAGCATGAAACTATGGATGCTCCTACTATATTGTTGCACCTCAAAGAGTTGTATGGTGAGCAAAGTAGGACTGCTAGATATCAGATATCTAAGGAGCTCTTCCGATCTCGTATGACCGAGGGCACTGCTGTTGAGACTCATGTCCTTAAGATGATCAATCTGATTGAACAACTTGGACAACTTGGGTTCGTGATGGATGGGGAGTTAAGCCAAGATTTGATCTTGCAGTCACTCCCGGACACCTTCCCACAATTTGTTGTGAATTTTCACATGAATAAGTTGGACGTCAGCTTGCCTGAGTTACTTAACATGCTGAAAACTGCTGAAGGTCACTTCTCATCCAACAAGAACCAAGTCTTACTAGTGGATGATTCTTCCAAGAAAAGGAAGAGGCCCAAGGTATCTTCTGAAAAGAAGAAAAACAAGAAGGCTAAGGGCAAGGCGAAGAGAAAGGATAATAAGAAACCTGATCCAGATAGCAAGGGAATTTGCTACCATTGCAATAAGCCGGGACATTGGAAGAGGAACTGCAAGGAGTATCTTGCGGACCAAAAGAAGCTTGGAGAAGCTTCGACTTCCGATCTAGGTTTGTTCATGATTGAAATTAATTTTTCTGAAAGTTAAAATTCTACTTGGGTATTGGATACCGGCTGTAGTTCTCACATATGTAATAATATGCAGGGACTAAGCAGAAGTAGGAAGCTGAACAAGGATGAAGTCATCCTACGGGTGAGAAATGGAGCAAAGGTTGCTGCATTGGCTGTAGGGACTTATTGTTTAGCACTGCCTTCGAGCAAGTTCATTAGTTTAAATAACTGTTATTATGTTCCAACACTCATTAGAAACATTATTTCAATTTCTGTATTGGATATGGATGGTTTTGATATTATAATAAAGAACAACAGTTGTTCTATTTATAATAAAAATGTTTTATATGGTGTTGGTAATTTACTGAATGGACTTTACATACTTGACTTGCATGAAAATATATTTCAAATTGAACAAACTAAGAAAAGGAAAAGAGATGATGTTAATTATACATTTATGTGGCACTGTAGACTCGGTCATATCAATGAAACAAGATTATCCAAGTTGCATAAAGATGGACTTTTAGAGCTATCTGATTACGAATCATATCCAACTTGTGAATCTTGTCTCATGGGTAAAATGACTAAATCTCCTTTTAGTGGAAAAGGAGAAAGAGTTACAGAGTTGTTAGCGTTGGTACACACAGACGTATGTGGACCTATGACAATGAATGCACGAGGAGGGTATTCTTATTTTATTACTTTCACTGATGATCATTCTAGATTTGGATATGTGTATTTAATGAAATACAAATCTGAATCGTTTGAAAAGTTCAAAGAATTCAGAAGTGAAGTAGAGAAACAAACTGGTAAAAGTATTAAAATTCTTCGATCGGATCGAGGAGGGGAATACTTGATCAATGAGTTTCTCAATTGTCTCAAAGAAAATGGTATAATCTCACAATGGACTCCACCAGGAACGCCACAGTTGAATGGTGTATCTGAAAGGAGAAATCGAACTTTGTTGGACATGGTTCGTTCCATGATGAGTTTTACCGACCTTCCAGTATCCTTCTGGGGTTATGCCCTAGAATCGACAGCATACCTACTTAACAAGGTACCTACCAAATCCGTCCCAAAGACTCCATATGAGATATGGACAGGGAGGAAACCAAATCTTAAGCATGTTAAGACTTGGGGTTGTCCAGCTTATGTCAAAAGGTTTGAGCATGATAAGCTGAAGACTAGATCCGACAAATGTAGATTTGTGGGATACCCCAAAGAAACATCAGGGTATTATTTCTATCATACTACTGATCAAAAGGTGTTTGTTGCGAAACATGCTGCCTTCTTGGAAAAGGAGTTTATCCTTGAAGGGGTCAGTGGGAGTAAGATATATCTTGAAGAAGTTCAAGAACCACAAAATACTACGGATCAAAGTCAGGTACCTGACCACAACCTATTCGTAAATCTGGAAGAGTACCGAAGATACCTGAGAGGTATGGATTCATCATAGAGGATGATGATGAGGTACGCATCATAGATGATGATGATCCATTGACTTACGAAAAGGCTATGAGTAGTGAAGACTCAGAGAAATGACTAGAAGCCATGAAATCCGAGATGGACTCCATGTATGAAAACCAAGTATGGACTTTGTTTTCACCACCTGAGGGCATTAAGCCTATTGGGTGTAAATGGGTCTTTAAGAGAAAGACTGGAGCGGACGGCAAGGTAGAGACCTATAAGGCCCGACTGGTTGCAAAAGGTTTCAAACAAAGACAAGGAGTTGACTATGATGAAACCTTCTCACCAGTAGCTATGCTCAAGTCCATTCGGATTTTGCTTGCGATTGCAGCTTATTATGACTACGAGATCTGGCAAATGGACGTGAAAACGGCCTTCCTCAATGGAGAGCTTGAGGAGAATGTATATATGATACAGCCAGAGGGTTTTGTTTCAACGGTTGGAACAAACCAAGTCTGTAAGCTACAACGATCCATTTATAGGTTGAAGCAAGCTTCTCGAAGATGGAACATCCGTTTTGATGAGATAATCAAAAGGTTTGATTTTATCAAAAATGAGGATGAACCTTGTGTGTACAAGAAGGTTAGTGGGAGCGCTGTATCATTCCTTGTATTATATGTTGATGACATATTACTGATAGGGAATGATGTTCTTATGCTACAGTCGATCAAAATTTGGTTATCTAAACACTTCTCCATGAAGGACTTGGGTGAGGCATCCTATATTTTGGGGATAAAGATCTATAGAGATAGATCTAAAAGGATGCTGGGCTTGACCCAAGGAAAGTACATTGACTCGATGCTAAAGCAGTTTAGCATGAAAGATTCCAAGAGAGGTCTCATGCCGATGAGCCATGGAATACATCTCTCCAAGAAACAGGCCCCAAAGACACCTAAAGAGAGAGACCGGATGAGTAAGATTCCTTATGCTTCCGCAATAGGATCTATCATGTACGGTATGATATGTACTAGACCAGATGTCGCTCATGCACTTAGTGTGACGAGCAGATATCAGTCGAATCCAGGAGAAGAGCACTAGAAGGCAGTGAAAAACATCCTAAAGTACTTGAGAAGAACTAAGGATGTATTTCTTGTCTACGGTGGGTCTGAATTGAAACTAGAGAGCTATACAGACTCAAGTTTTCAAACGGACCAAGATGACAGTAAATCCGTTTCGGGGTATGTGTTTACCTTAAACGGTGGCGCGGTGTGTTGGAAGAGTTCCAAGCAGCAAACAGTTGCTGATTCAGTGACAGAGGCAGAGTACATAGCTGCAAGTGAAGCTGCAAAGGAAGCTGTTTGGATGAAGAAGTTCATAACTGAACTTGGAGTGGTTCCTAGCATTAGAGGAGTCGTACCTTTATTCTGTGACAACAACGGAGCTGTTGCGCAGGCTAAGGAACCCAGGTCTCATCAGAAATCCAAACACGTGTTGCGGCGGTTTCATTTGATTAGAGAGATCATTAAAAGAGGAGATGTCACCCTGGAGCGTGTGGACTCTTAAGACAACATTGCAGATCCATTTACTAAAGCTTTAACTCAACAGCAGTTTGATCGTCACTTAGAGAAGATGGGTATTAGATACCATGGCGATTGGCTTTAGTGCAAGTGGGAGATTGATAGTAGTATGCACACAAGCCAATCATATTTGATATGATGTAGCATATACTTTGTAATCTTATTCATTTATTAATAAAGGAATTGATTTTCTTAAAAGGCATTTTATATTATCTACATAGTGCTGTTATATTAAATGTGACAAACCCATAGTTTTGAGCAATGCTTTTAGAATCATGATGGTGATCATGCTAATGAGATCTAAATTCTAGATAGCTCACAAACTAAAATTGTTCCTAATCGTTGGATTACTAAATTGGGGATTAGTGAATCCGGATAGATTAGTACATACGTTGCTTGCTCTTATGAAGAGGATGATTGATCTTATAATCATTTGTGTGGAGACACTAAAGCAAGTATGTAGGTGCTTATTAGAGAATAAGTTCACTGAACGTGACTCGCTAAGGAATACCTAATGGAGTTTTACTTGCCTGTCAATAGGAATTCCTCTAGTGATAGTAGTACAAGTGATCCTTGGACTTGAGATCATCATAGTATCTTGTGTATGATGAGTTATACTTTGACATGTCCCTTAAGACCTTTAGGGTATATCAAAGGGTATGATTGGGTATAATAAGTTATACATGGAGATAGGTGAATGATCAACAAAGAATCTACCAGGTCTAGTAAAAGATGTGAATGTCCTATGTGATTCGATAAATGACAACTCAGTAGTCCTTGGCCAAGGCAGAATGAAATTAGAAAGGAGTTTCTAATTTGCATTAATCAGAGTTGTGCATTTGGGAATCGAAATACATATAATTAAATAAAATAAGACTTGACAGTAAATCCATGTCTTATATTTAATTGGGACATTGTATGGTAGAAGGATTGAATTGTACGGTAACTATTTACTCAAAGGTTCTTTTGTGATTAATGTTGAAATCTATATTATCTGGAAAGTCGTTGATCGCTAATGGGGCTTACCCTTATTGTAGAATAAATATTATTTATTTAAATGAATTAAATAGTTTAATTTATTTATTTAAATAAGATTAGAATTGTTCTAATTGATTTATTCACAACCGGTTTAATATGGAGAACCTAAAGGGTCACACCGCAAAAGAAAAAATATTTATTTAAGAAGTAAATGGCATAATTGTAATAATAAGTTAAGTGTATTTAATTTACTCTATGGAGATAGAATAAATTAAATAGCTTAATATTTATTATTTAATATTTTGGAAATATTAAATATAAATTAATAAGAGGAGTCTTATTATTATTATTATTACTTTTACTATTATTTAATTCCTAATAGGGATTGGGAATTAATTAATAGAAGTACTCTCTCATGGATTTCTAATTGGATTAGGAGCATTATTAATTAAAGGAGTTTAATTATAATACAAACCCTAATCCTAAATAGTTTAGGGAAGGGTTATTCCTACATCTATAAATAAGAGGGGTCTTATCATAGATTGGGGTTACACACTCTTGCATTAGATTGTGGAGAGTACTTACAATTTCTATAGAGATAGAAACTAGGGTTTTGCCAAATATCCAACTTCTTGAATACTTGTTCTTCCGTGGTGGATCACCTCTAGAGGCCAAACACTTGGGTGGCTAACGTTGATCAAAGGAAGGAATCACACCGTAGCATTCGAGGAGAACACGAAGGACTAGGAGTTGAACTTGTACCCGAGGAAGCTTTGTTCTACGACGGTAAAATTCTTATTCTCTTTCTCTTTCGTTTATATCGTTAATTGAGCACATTGATCGATCATGGTGATGGTTTGTATAAAAATTTTAAAATCCGTTTTATCGCGCTTCCGCACTATTTATGTAATTTGATTGCATGTCCGCGTTATATACAAACCTAACAGTTATTGTCGAAATAAAAAAAATTTTAATTAATCGAATTAGATATTTAATTTAAATATTAGAACATAAGGGTATTAATTTAATGGGCCGCATTTCTTTCATTTGGGCTGGACCCATTTTCTTTCCGGTTTGGGCCATTTCCTTTTCTTTTCAGCCGGCCCAATTGGGGGGGGAAGCCCATCCTTTTTTCTCCTACCGGGTCGGATCATTGCAACGGGTTGGGTCATGGCAACGGGTTGGACCTATTCCTATTCAAATGGGGCAACCGATAAATCAAATGGGATTGATCGCAGCAAATGGGTGTGGAGAAGGGGTAATAACCTAACAGACCCAAGCCCTCCATCAATCAATCGAACGAGCGGCGTGATGGCAAGAAGAGACCGGTCGGGACTGTCAAGTGCAGACGCCGGCAAGGGAGAAGGTGGGTGTACCAGCCTAGCGACCGGTGGTCATTCGAAATAAAGACGGGTAGCTGGTGTAACGGCATAGGCGACCGAGCGGCAACCGTTCGAACCAAGAGGCTAAGACAAGACGCGACTAGCCGATGCGATTGGGCGTCATGGAGGGGGGACTGTGAGGGTTTGCAGGCGACCATAGGCCACTCCTTCCACTGCTGGTTATTAACTCGGTCAGTTAAGGGTATTACCCAACGAATTGGGTAAAATTTTGCCCTAGAAATTGGAACTTACAAACCCTAGCAAGCCGCTGAATCCCTTGTTTGCGAGTCCCAATTTAGAAATTTTTTTGAGAGAGAGAGCCAGAGGGAGTCAGTCGCTCGGCGGTGAATGTCCGGCGTGATCGAATATTTTGGGCGAAGGAGGAGGACCGCCAATCGATCAAACCCAAGGTATAAGAGGAGGTCTATTTTGGCCTAATTGCCGTGCGTTCCTCTGTTTATTGTAATTGATTCTGTTGATGTATATTTTTCTTTCTTTTGGAAATCTGGGTATGGAACCCTTGGTGTGTTTTAATTGATTCTGTTAATATTTTTGGGAAATCTGTGTATGGAATCCTTTGTTCGTTTTAATTGATTTTGTTGCTAAATTGCTTGGGGAAAGTCTGTGTAACGAGGAACCATAGGAGGTTCGGCAGCGGGTGTTGTACTGTGAATAGGTTAGTGTCGAGTTTCAGTACGACCACCAAGTGTTTGATGTAATGACTGAATGAGACTGTTTTTCATTTGGCATCAATTTTTGTTGTCAGCAACATGGTTTATAGAATCAAGTTGTGGTCTATATGTTCAAGAACTGCTATGGAACTCAGATTCCTTTTTATCATGTGTTTGATTTATCGCGAACGTAGGACCAAGTATTGTTATGTTTTGCTATTGCCATACAAGCTTGTCTTGAATCTGTGTGTGGTGCACGAACGTGATGCATAGTGTGCGGGTTGGGGGCCGAGCACGGGCAGTGCTGGCCGTGGCTTTGACAGTGTCTAGCAAAACACATGGGATGCTTGAGGCTTTCTAATGGATTAATAGTATGACTTAACAGTTGAAGTACTTTCATTATTATTTTCATTAATACTATCAAATGATTAAGTCATGCATAAATGTTGATGAAGCTAGCGGTGTATTTTCTAGTAACCAAAGTGTTGTTTAAATGTTTAAAATATTTTTATGTAATAGTAATATTATAATATGCTATGCATTATTACAATGAGTTAGTGATACTAATGGGCGATCAAATCATTTTAAATTAATTGATAATGATACTTAAAGAGAAGAAGGTGATTATTATAATTTAATACTATTATGTAATAATTAAATTATTATGGAAAGGTTTAATAATAATTCCAAATGAAATGAGTAACAAATGAAGTTTAATGGTTTGTTATATAACTATTATCTAATAATCAAATGACTATTATTGGTTTAATTGTTGATTATTATTTGAACTAATGATGCACTCATAAAATAGTTATTTATTATTAACCATTAAATAATAAATAAAGATAATAAATATTTAATTATTATTTAATAATAATTAAGTATGAATAAAGTAATAAAATAATTATTTATTATTTATCAACAAATAATAAATAAAGATAATAAATATTTAATTATTATTTAATTAATATTAAATGATAATTAAGTAGGAACAAGCTAACTAAATAATTATTTATTATTTATCAATAATAAATAAAGATAATAAATATTTAATTATTATTTAATTAATATTAAATAATAATTAAGTATGAACAAGGTTAACAAATAATTAGTTATTATTTATCAATAAATAATAAATAAAGGTAATAAATATTTAATTATTATTTAATCTTAAATAATAATTAAGTATAAGTAAAGTTAATAAATAATTAGTTATTATTTATCAGTAAATAATGAATAAAGATAATAAATATTTAAATATTATTTAATCAATATTAAATAATAATTAAGTGTGTGTAGAATCAATATGTTAAATATTTAATTAATGTTGAATAAGGAACAAGATTAATAATTACTCAATTACCCCTAAGGTAAATAGTAATTAAGCGCAATAAAATTGAATAAGTGATCAACTATTATTTGGTTGCTATTAAACCATGATAAATTTATTATTTATTTTATAAATAATAAATAAGAATTATTAACCCACATTTAGAGACAAATAAGGGTAATAGTTGAGTACTCAAATAATAGGTAACCATGATTAACTATTATTTATTTTTAAATAATAGCTAGAGGCCATTAAATTAATTTCTGTTTAGCTAATGATTAGATGGTAATTAAATATATATAGTGAATTTGTTTACCTGTTAAATAAATAGCATAAGTGAGTGTATCGATATACAGTTATGCGATGCTAATGGATAAACCGACTTTATCAACTGATAGGTTATCCAAGATCAATTAATTAAAGCTAAATTTTATTTGTAGCTGAGCAAACAGGCAAGTTCCCTAACTTCATTCTTTCAGTATATTGAATGCAAGTTCTATCTTACTCAACTTTTACATTGAGCAAGTTTCTAAACCTTATGCACTATTTTTAATTCGTGCAAAAAGGTATATATTATTGCAAGTTATTCTTTAAGCTTGAATCTTATTTCCAAGCATGCTTTAAGTGGTCTAATTACTTTTAAAATTATTCCACATCTATGTATTTATTGACATTCGCACTCGTGCATTTGAATTCGTATATTTATTTAAGTTCAGAAATTTATGAACTATTCATGGTTAAGTCTGAACCCTTGTTCGGTCAGGCAAGTATGTGAGAATTTATAAAAGCTATCCGAACCAATCAACGGTAAGAATTCTTAGGCTGTATGAACACCCCTTTTATTATAGGGGAGTACCCCAGGTACCGTATATAAGGTATAAATAGCAGAGTTAAATGTTATGCATACACATAGCGTACGCGAGACTGATCCCCTCAAGTACTTATTCTGTAGCCAGTAACCAGAGGGTCAACTAGCTACTGACTCCTTTGGAAGTTATTATTCAAAGTCTACTTGACTATCAATTGTTCTAAAAGCATTTATTGTTATTGCTTCTGATAATTCTATTGTTGAAATCTCTTTCTATATCCCTTTCATCATGATATATCCTTATTGTTGTACTTTAAATTTGCTGAGCAAACTCGTTGCTCATCCTTACTATATCATGACTTCATTGTAGCTAAACCCGAGACATTAGGGAAGAATAAAGGGAAAGAAAAGATGAAGCGATAGACTTCATGTAGCAGATTTTAAATTTATGTGTAGTTAATCACTGTTAATGTAATTTAAACCCTGATAGTTATTTAGGGTATGGATTTGTGTATGTGTTTAAGGTTATTGTATTCTGGGACTAGTAACACCTTTTCTAATGAACAACATAAGTTTATTTCCGCATTTTAGTCAATGTATGTTGTTGGAGGTGAATGATGTATTGGATCGTGATGACCGGATCCGGGTATTTGGAGACCAGGATTTGGGGGCGTCACAGATTGGTATCAGAGCTGTAGGTTATAAACTTTAGGATCGCGAAACCTAGGTTATAACCTTCATAGTAAACTCGTATTGAGTGTTAGGAGATAAATCGAGGAGATTTATTATATGTGGTTTTGATGAATTGGGGAATTCATCGAGTTGAGTAGTACCCAATGAAATATAATTTCATTTCTTCAATGAATATATTTTATTGTTGTACTAATGTTGATTTTTGGTGTGATTGTAGGATGACTGACATAGTAGGGACCAGTGGAGTCCAGGAGGAGGAGGAGACATTCATAGATATACCCGTAGTTGCTGAGCAGTTGGTGGGGTATGCTCCTATTGCCCCAGGGGTACCACTAGAGGAGTCCGAACCTGAGGAGGACTATCCGGAGGATCGGGTAGAGCCGGTTGTAGGCCGAGTCATGAGGTCCGGCAGTCAGGACCCGGATGCTGAGGAGGAGGACCCCGAGACTGAGGGAGAGGAGCCACCCGCTTATGTTGATGGCATGGGGTCCACTGCCAACGATATCATTGAGGGACTAACCAGCAGGAACGAGGAGCTGGAGGATCGGATAGCTCATCTGGAGGAGCAAAATTAGACCCACCAGTTCAGGGAGGACCAGTATAGGGATCTGGCTTACCAGCTCGAGCATGACCTGGGAGTAGCGAAGATACAGCTACAGGGATACGAGTCCTCAGCGCAGCAGATCGGACCACTGCTACATCAGCTGGTGGCCCGAAACGCTGAGCTGAGAGAGAGGCTGGAGCAGAAGGATCTGCAGATCGCCCACCTGAAGGCCAAGCAGGAGGCCATGAAGTTCGAGGTTGGGTTGGAGGTGTCTGAGAGGATGCATGTTAGAGAGGCTTGGGTCAGAGAGGCCAGAAGGGTGGATCAGTTGGAGGCCAGAGCAGTGAGGATAAAGACCCTAGGATATGCTTTAGATGCAGCCTACAGGAGGCCCCGTACTGAGGTGGGGGAGTCTAGCCGCTCTGTTCGTCGCAGGGTCATGGGCGGAGCATTCTCTTCTGGTCAGCAGACACGGATTCGTCACGACGTGCAGTGACGTGATATGATGGTTGCCTTGTCATTAGTACAGTCAGTCCCACTTTTTGTTATATTAGGGACGTATTCATGTTTATCTTGTGAAACTCTATATTTGTTTTCATATTTGGGGTAGCAGTTAAACCCCAACTTTTGTTGTTTTGAGGGATGGAAAGTTAGGATTCCCCACTTTTGTCTTAGGGGAATGTTTAATGATGGATAGGGCATATAGTGGCGCATTTATAGAAGTATGCCACATGTTTAGCCTGAATGTAACAAACAGTGGTATATAAATATAAATACAGATGTTTCACTTAAATCAAATGTGTTTGATAGATGTTTTTACCCTTGATTGATGATTTTAATGACATATTGTGTAAAATATAAAACTATAGGTAAAAGTCGGCCAGAATTCAAATCATGCCGCCAAGAGGACGACCACGTAACCGACAGGTTGAGGAGTCAGAAAGTGAGGTTGGAAATCAATCCAATCCAATGAGAATGTTCGCAGAAATGCTGGCAGAAGCCATGCAATCAAGACCGCCACCTGTAGGGACCCAAGCAGTCCCCGGGCCAACACATCATTTGGCAAATTTTAAAGATTTTAAACTGGTCGGACCACCCGAGTTCAAGGGAACTCTTAACCCAATAGAAGCACAGACCTGGATAGAAGAGATAGAGAAGGTCTTCGAGGTCGCACGGGTGGCCGAGGAACAAAATACAGGATTTGCCACGTTCATGCTGAAGGGCTAGGCTAACTATTGGTGGAAGGCCAATAAGGGACGAGCAGGTGAGGGGGTCATTTCCTGGGAAAGATTTAAAGAGTTGTTCTTCGAAAATTACTTTCCAGAGAATACACAGCAGGACATGGAAGTGAAGTTCCTGGAACTGAAGCAGGGGAATATGACTGTCGCCGAGTACGCGGCAAAGTTCAATGAGCTGGCCCGATTTGCCCTACACTAGGTGGACACCGAGGCCAGGAAGGCAAGAAGGTTTGAGCTGGGACTAAAACCATGGGTACAGAAGTCAGTCGCAATATTAAAGATTAAGAACTTCTCGGAGTTGCTGGAAAGGGCTATCATTACGGAAGGGGGCAATGAAGCAGTAGCCCGATTTAATCAGGACAGAAAGAAGAACCAGGAGGCTGCCAAGGCAGGGAGCAGCAGAGGCAACAACCCCAATAAGCGCAAATGGAATGAAAGCCAATCGTTCGGGAGCAATAAATCCGGAGGAAACCAATCTGGAGGGGAGGCGAGGAAAACTAGCAGGTGTAGCAATTGTGGGAAAAACCACACTGGGGAATGCATGAAAGGGAAAAGTGTTTGTTACCGGTGTGGACAGCCGGGGCACATGGCTCCCCAGTGTCCGAACAAACAGAAAGGAGGATGTTTCTCTTGTGGAGCACCCGACCACCAGATTAAGGACTGTCCGAAGAGGAAGGGCAACGTTGGGAGTGGCAACAGAAGCAACAACAACAGCGGAAATAACAACCGGTTGAGCTACGGGGCACCAGCCAGTCAAGCCAACAGGCCAACAGCCCGCACGTTCAACATGACTGTTCAGGGTGCAATGGAATCCAAAGACGTGGTGTCAGGTATCATCCCAATCAATGATATAAATGCATATGTGTTATTCGATTCGGGTGCTACCTGCTCTTTTGTTTCCGAAGAATTTGCTAGTCAGTTAAATTTACCTCGTGAAAAGTTAGAACACCCTATGAACGTAGAAGTAGCGAACAAGGAAATTATACCCGTAGAATGCATTCATAGGAATTGTGGCGCTGAATTGCGAGGATTTAAGCTCAATGTGGATTTGATACCAATTCGGCTGGGAGAGTTTGATGTAATCCTGGGAATGGATTGGCTATCAATTCACGGAGCAGTTATTGACTGTAAGAAGAAATGTGTACACCTGAAGACTCCTAACAAGTCAAAGGTGGTATTCTATGGTAATAAATCACCAAGACAATCTTGTTGTCTTACTATGATGCAAACCAAGAAACTGCTTAAGAAAGGTTGCGTGTGTTATTTGGCACATGTAATTGATACTCGTCAGGTCAGGGATGAGATGAGTCAAATACCAATCGTGAGGGATTTCGCTGATGTCTTCCCCGATGAACTTTCGAGACTGCCGCCGGACAGGGAAACCGAGTTCGTTATCAATTTGGCACCGGGAACCGCACCAATATCGAAGTCGTCGTATCGAATGGCACCTGTAGAGATGAAAGAGTTGATGTTTCAACTGCAGGAACTGTTAGATAAAGGTTATATCAGACCGAGTGTGTCCCCATGGGGAGCGCCAGTTCTGTTTGTAAAAAAGAAGGATGGTTCGATGAGGCTTTGTATCGACTATCGGGAGTTGAACAAAGTTACGATTAAGAATAGGTATCCGCTTCCTAGGATTGACGATTTATTTGATCAACTTAAGGGAACGAAATACTTTTCAAAAATCGACCTAAGGACATGCTACCATCAGCTGAAGGTGAGGCAGGAAGATATCCCGAAGACTGCATTCAATACTCGTTATGGGCACTTCGAGTTTCTGGTAATGTCATTTGGATTGACGAATGCACCAGCAGCGTTCATGGATATGATGAACAGAGTGTTCAAGCAGTACTTGGACAAGTTCGTAGTTGTATTCATTGATGACATCTTGGTGTATTCAGAAACAGAGGAGGAGTATGTTGAACATTTAAAGATTGTATTAGAAGCTCTTAGGAGGGAGAAGTTGTACGCGAAGTTTTCTAAGTGTGAGTTTTGGTTGCAGAGGGTACAGTTTCTGGGTCACGTCATCGACAAGAATGGTGTTTCGGTGGACCCAGCAAAAGTGGAAGCAGTTATCAACTAGGAACAGCCGAAGACGCCAACAGAGATCCGGAGTTTCTTGGGGTTAGCGGGATACTATCGGAGATTCATCCAGGATTTTTCAAAAATAGCATCGCCATTGACCAATCTCACCAGAAAAATAGTTAAGTTCGTTTGGTCGGAGAAATGTGAGGAAAGTTTCATGGAGTTGAAGAAGAGACTTATCCAAGCACCGGTGTTGACCTTACCAGACAACACTGGGGGTTTCGTAGTGTATAGCGATGCGTCACACAAAGGTCTGGGCTGTGTACTGATGCAACACGGCAAGGTCGTGGCGTACGCATCACGTCAACTGAAGGACTATGAGAAGGGTTATCCGACTCATGACTTGGACTTAGCAGCAGTAGTTTTCGCCTTGAAGATTTGGAGGCACTACCTATACAGGGAGAAGTGCGAGATATATACAGATCACAAAAGTCTAAAATATATCTTCACTCAAAAGGAGCTGAACATGAGGCAGCGCCGATGGTTAGAATTGATCAAGGACTACGACTGTGAAATTCTGTACCATCCGGGCAAAGCGAATGTAGTAGCTGATGCCTTAAGTAGAAAAGGCAAGGTGAAATGGATGCAGCTGACAGTTCAAGAGGAGTTGATAAAGGACTTTGAATGTCTGGAAATGGAGGTTAAGGATCCGATGGAGACGGACGAAAAATTGTTCACCGTGACAGTAGGCCCGACTCTACTGGATAGATAAAGGAGGCTCAAGAATTTGATGAAGAATGCATTGGTATTAAGAAATAACTATCGGAGGGAAAAACGTTGAAGTTCAAGGTTGACAACACAGGGCTGCTAAGATTCGAGGGAAGGATCTGGATACCCTACGTACCAGACATAAGGGAAGAGATATTGCAGGAGGCCCATAGTACGAGATTTTCGGTACATCCGGGTAGCACCAAAATGTATCAAGATCTTCGTCAGCATTATTGGTGGCCGCATTTGAAGGGGGAAGTTGCAGAATACGTCAGCCGGTGTTTAACTTGCCAGAGGGTTAAGGCGGAGCACCAGCGGCCGAGCGAATTGTTGCAACCTTTAGAGATTCCCGAGTGGAAGTGGGAGCACATCACAATGGATTTTGTGGTAGGACTTCCGACAACACAGAAGGGTCTAGACGTTATCTGGGTAATCGTAGATCGTTTGACCAAGTCTGCCCATTTTCTACCGATCAAGATCAGGTACAAATTGGAGCAGTTGGCGAAACTTTACATGAAGGAGATAGTATCACGACATGGAGTGCCGGTGTCTATTGTATCTGACAGAGATCCGCGCTTCACGTCAAACTTTTGGAGAAGTCTACAGGAGAGACTGGGAACACAGTTGAGAATGAGTACGGCGTATCACCCTCAGACTGATGGTCAGAGTGAGCGAACAATTCAGACTCTAGAGGATATGCTTCGAGCAGTTGTGATGGACTTAAGTGGCAGTTGGGACGATCACTTGCCACTAGTAGAGTTCGCCTACAATAATAGTTACCATGCTAGCATTGGTATGCCACCGTACGAAGCGTTGTATGGAAGGAAGTGTCGAACACCGTTGTGTTAGGATGAAGTTGGTGAACGGAGATTGCTGGGACCAGAATTGGTACAACAAACCGTGGAAATTATTAAAGTAATAAGACAGCGGCTAGTAGCAGCCCAGGATCGCCAGAAGAAGTATGCCGACTTTCATCGTCAGAAACGAGACTTTGAAGTCGGAAGCTTTGTGTTTCTGAAGGTATCTCCCTGGAAAGGGAAGATCCGTTTTGGGAAGAAGGGCAAGCTGAGCCCTAGGTTCATAGGACCTTTTAAAATATTAAGGAGAATAGGCGAAGTGGCGTACGAGGTAGCATTACCTCCTGAGCTTGAGCACATTCACAACGTGTTTCATGTATCAGTATTACGTCCATATAAGCCAGACTATAAGCATGTCATTTCCTATGAGCCAATTCAAGTCGAAAAAGACTTATCATACGAGGAGATTCCTGTCCAAATACTTGATAGGAAGGAACAAAAGCTCAGAAATAAGATCATTCATTCGGTTAAAGTACTCTGGAGAAACCACGCGGTGGAAGAAGCTACGTGGGAACTCGAAGAAAAGATGAGAGCAAATTACCCCCAGTTATTTGAGTAACCTTAGATTGAAATTCCGAGGACGGAATTTTTATAAGGGGGAGAGGATGTAATGTCCAGGAATTTTTAAACATTGTATCGAAATTATTTTAATAAATAAAATTCATTTTATATATATTTTTACGAATTTAATTGGATCCATGTAGGTATTTTTATTTAATTATATAAATACGTGGTCCAATAATTTTCTTTGCCTAAAAGGGGCTCACTAATAGTTTGGATAAATTAGTGAGTTGACCCTAAGGATTTAATTGCAAGAAAATTTGGAAGAAAATTTATAAATGAATTCATTTCACTATTATCGGACTTAAATAATTCAAACGGGGAATTATTGTCGAAATAAAAAAAAATTTAATTAATCGAATTAGATATTTAATTTAAATATTAGAACATAAGGGTATTAATTTAATGGGCCACATTTCTTTCATTTGGGTTGGACCCATTTTCTTTCCGGTTTGGGCCATTTCCTTTTCTTTTCAGTCGGCCCAATTGGGGGGGGGAAGCCCATCCTTTTTTCTCCTACCGGGTCGGATCATTGCAATGGGTTGGGTCATGGCAACGGGTTGGGTCATGGCAACGGGTTGGACCTATTCCTATTCAAATGGGGCAACCGATAAATCAAATGGGATTGATCGCAGCAAATGGGTGTGGAGAAGGGGTAATAACCTAACAGACCCAAGCCCTCCATCAATCAATCGAATGAGCGGCGTGATGGCAAAAAGAGACCGGTCGGGGCTGTCAAGTGCAGACGCCGGCAAGGGAGAAGGTGGGTGTACCAGCCTAGCGACCGGTGGTCATTCGAAATAAAGACAGGTAGCTGGTGTAACAGCATAGGCGACCGAGCGGCAACCGTTCGGACCAAGAGGCTAAGACAAGACACGACTAGCCGATGCGATTGGGCGTCATGGAGGGGGGACTGTGAGGGTTTGCAGGCGGCCATAGGCCACTCCTTCCACTGCTGGTTATTAACTCGGTCAGGTAAGGGTATTACCAAACGAATTGGGTAAAATTTTGCCCTATAAATTGGAACTTACAAACCCTAGCAAGCCGCTGAATCCCTTGTTGGTGAGTCCCAATTTAGAAATTTTTTTGAGAGAGAGAGCCAGAGGGAGTCAGTCGCTCGGCGGTGAATGTCCGGCGTGATCGAATATTTTGGGCGAAGGAGGAGGACCGCCAACCGATCAAACCCAAGGTATAAGAGGAGTTCTATTTTGGCCTAATTGCCGTGCGTTCCTCTGTTTATTGTAATTGACTCTGTTAGTATGTTTGGGAAATCTGTGTATGGGAAATTTTGTTGGTTTTAATTGATTTTGTTGCTAAATTGCTTGGGGAAAATCTGTGTAAGGAAGAACCTTAAGGTTCGGGCAGCCTAAATTTGTAAGATAATTAGGCCAGTGTTGAGTCTTTGTATGCCCACCATGTGTTTGTTGAAATGTCTGAATAAAAACTGTTCTTCCTTTGGTATTTAATCTGTTATGTCGGCAATATAACTATAAAATCAAACCTTGGTATTCTCTTGGTGTGGTAGTGTTGGGCTGTGAAATCAGTAGTATATATTTTGTTAATTATAGCTGTGTATGAGTCCCAACTGTGGTATTGAGTGTGGTTAGGTGTGATTTTGTTTTGCAAACCTTGAAGCAGGGGAAGGTACACCCTATACGGCAGCAACTCTGCAAAAAACCTTTTTTCTCTTTGAATGGCTTAATGTGACTGGAAACCCAGTTGTTGGGTAGTAAACTGTTGGGTCACTTGTTGGGCAAACTGCCAATAATAAGACAATAAAATAATTTTTTATTATTTATCAATAAATAATAAATAAAGTGGACAAATATTTAATAAATATTAATTAATAAATAAAGTTAATAAATATTTAATTATAATAAAAATTATGTATGAGTATAATTTAACAAATAGTTGTTATTTTAAATAACTATTGTCTAATTAGTATTAAATAATAAATAAGTACGAGTATAATTTATAATAATTATTATTTAAAGATAATAAATATTTAATTATTATTTAATTCATATTAAATAATAATGAATAAAGTTTTATAAAGATAATAAACATTTATTTAATTGATGCTAAATAATGATCCAGTATGAGCAAAGTCAATAAATTAATTATTTATTATTTAATAATAAATAATAATTAAGTATGAATATAAGTAATAAATAATTATTTATTATTTATCATTAAATAATAAATAAAGATAATAAATATTTAATTATTATTTAATAATAATAATTAAGTATGAATAAAGTAATAAAATAATTATTTATTATTTATCAACAAATAATAAATAAAGATAACAAATATTTAATTATTATTAATACTAAATGATAATTAAGTATGAACAAGGTTAACAAATAATTATTTATTATTTATCAATAAATGATAAATAAAGGTAATAAATATTTAATTATTATTTAATCTTAAATAATAATTAAATATAAGTAAAGTTAATAAATGATTATTTATTATTTATCAATAAATAATGAATAAAGATAATAAATATTTAATTATTATTTAATCAATATTAAATAATAACTAAGTGTGTGCGAATTTATACATTAAGTATTGATTAAGGTTGAATAAGGAACTAGGGATAATAATTACTCAATTACCCTTAAGGGTGAATAGTAATTAAGAGTAAACTAAATAACTGATCAATTGTTATTTAGTTGGCATTAAACCAGAATAAATTTACTATCTATTTTATGAATAATAAATAAGGATTTTTAACCCATACTTAAAGACAACTAAAGGTATTAATTTGGGTATTCAAGGAATAAGTAATCATAATTAGCTATCAATTATTTTAATAGTTAAAGGTCATTAAGTTAATTCTTGTTTAGCTAATGATTAGATAGTAATTAAATATATATGGTGAATTGTTTATCTGCTAAATAAATAGCACAAGTGAGTGTATCGATATACAGTTATGCAATGCTAATGGATAAACCGACTCTATCAACTGATAGGTTATCCAAGATCAATTAATTAAAGCTAAATTTTACTTGTAGCTGAGCAAACAGGTAAGTTCATCTTACTCAACTTTTACATTGAGCAAGTCCTTTATATCGAAACTTTAACTATTGCAAGTTTCTTTTCATTCGAGCAGGCTACTATCGTATTGTAGTTTGGAATTTTATTCTAAGAATGCTTAAGTGGTTTAATTAATTTACAGTTATTCCACATCTATGATATTATTGACAATCGCATTCGATACATTTGAATTCGTACATTTATTAAAGTTCCGAAATTTACGAACTATTCATGATTAAGTCTGAACCCTTGTTCGGTCAGGCAAGTATGTGAGAATTTATAAAAGTTATCCGAACCAATCGATGGTAAGGATTCTTAGACTAAATGGACACGGATTCTTAGACTAAATGGACACCCCTTTTATTATAGGGGAGTACCCCAGGTACCGTATATAAGGTACAAACAGCAGAGTTAAATGTTATGCATACACATAGCGTACGCGAGGCTGATCCCCTCAAGTACTTATTCTGTAGCCAATAACCAGAGGGTCAACTAGCTATTGACTCCTTTGGAAGTTATTGTTCAAAGTCTACTTGACTATCAATTGTTCTAAAAGCATTTTATTGTTATTGCTTCTGATAATTCTATTGTTGAAATCTCTCTCTATATCCCTTTCATCATGATATATCCTTATTGTTGTACTTTAAACTTGTTGAGCAAACTCGTTGCTCATCCTTGCTATATCATGACTTCATTGCAGCTAAACCCGAGACGTCAGGGAAGAACAAAGGGAAATGACTGAATGAGACTGTTTCAGTACGACCACCAAGTGTTTGATGTAATGACTGAATGAGACTGTTTTTCATTTGGCATCAATTTTTGTTGTCAGCAACATGGTTTATAGAATCAAGCTGTGGTCTATATGTTCAAGAACTGTTATGGAACTCAGATTCCTTTTTATCATGTGTTTGATTTATCGCGAACGTAGGACCAAGTATTGTTATGTTTTGTTATTGCCATATAAGCTTGTCTTGAATCTGTGTGTGGTGCACGAACGTGATGCATAGTGTGCGGGTTGGGGGCCGAGCACGGGCAGTGCTGGCCGTGGCTTTGACAGTGTCTAGCAAAACACATGGGATGCTTGAGGCTTTCTAATGGATTAATAGTATGACTTAACAGTTGAAGTACTTTCATTATTATTTTCATTAATACTATCAAATGATTAAGTCATGCATAAATGTTGATGAAGCTAGCGGTGTATTTTCTAGTAACCAAAGTGTTGTTTAAATGTTTAAAATATTTTTATGTAATAGTAATATTATAATATGCTATGCATTATTACAATGAGTTAGTGATACTAATGGGCGATCAAATTATTTTAAATTAATTGATAATGATACTTAAAGAGAAGAAGGTGATTATTATAATTTAATACTATTATGTAATAATTAAATTATTATGGAAAGGTTTAATAATAATTCCAAATGAAATGAGTAACAAATGAAGTTTAATGGTTTGTTATATAACTATTATCTAATAATCAAATGACTATTATTGGTTTAATTGTTGATTATTATTTGAACTAATGATGCACTCATAAAATAGTTATTTATTATTAACCATTAAATAATAAATAAAGATAATAAATATTTAATTATTATTTAATAATAATTAAGTATGAATAAAGTAATAAAATAATTATTTATTATTTATCAACAAATAATAAATAAAGATAATAAATATTTAATTATTATTTAATTAATATTAAATGATAATTAAGTAGGAACAAGCTAACTAAATAATTATTTATTATTTATCAATAATAAATAAAGATAATAAATATTTAATTATTATTTAATTAATATTAAATAATAATTAAGTATGAACAAGGTTAACAAATAATTAGTTATTATTTATCAATAAATAATAAATAAAGGTAATAAATATTTAATTATTATTTAATCTTAAATAATAATTAAGTATAAGTAAAGTTAATAAATAATTAGTTATTATTTATCAATAAATAATGAATAAAGATAATAAATATTTAATTATTATTTAATCAATATTAAATAATAATTAAGTGTGTGTAGAATCAATATGTTAAATATTTAATTAATGTTGAATAAGGAACAAGATTAATAATTACTCAATTACCCCTAAGGTAAATAGTAATTAAGCGCAATAAAATTGAATAAGTGATCAACTATTATTTGGTTGCTATTAAACCATGATAAATTTATTATTTATTTTATAAATAATAAATAAGAATTATTAACCCACATTTAGAGACAAATAAGGGTAATAGTTGAGTACTCAAATAATAGGTAACCATGATTAACTATTATTTATTTTTAAATAATAGCTAGAGGCCATTAAATTAATTTTTGTTTAGCTAATGATTAGATGGTAATTAAATATATATAGTGAATTTGTTTACCTGTTAAATAAATAGTATAAGTGAGTGTATCGATATACAGTTATGCGATGCTAATGGATAAACTGACTTTTATCAACTGATAGGTTATCCAAGATCAATTAATTAAAGCTAAATTTTAGCTGTAGCTGAGCAAACAGGCAAGTTCCCTAACTTCATTCTTTCAGTATATTGAATGCAAGTTCTATCTTACTCAACTTTTACATTGAGCAAGTTTCTAAACCTTATGCACTATTTTTAATTCGTACAAAAAGGTATATATTATTGCAAGTTATTCTTTAAGCTTGAATCTTATTTCCAAGCATGCTTTAAGTGGTCTAATTACTTTTAAAATTATTCCACATCTATGTATTTATTGGCATTCGCACTCGTGCATTTGAATTCGTATATTTATTTAAGTTCAGAAATTTATGAACTATTCATGGTTAAGTCTGAACCCTTGTTCGGTCAGGCAAGTATGTGAGAATTTATAAAAGCTATCCGAACCAATCAACGGTAAGGATTCTTAGACTGTATGAACACCCCTTTTATTATAGGGGAGTACCCCAGGTACCGTATATAAGGTATAAATAGCAGAGTAAAATGTTATGCATACACATAGCGTACGTGAGGCTGATCCCCTCAAGTACTTATTCTGTAGCCAGTAACCAGAGGGTCAACTAGCTATTGACTCCTTTGGAAGTTATTGTTCAAAGTCTACTTGACTATCAATTATTCTAAAAGCATTTATTGTTATTGCTTCTGATAATTCTATTGTTGAAATCTCTTTCTATATCCCTTCATCATGATATATCCTTATTGTTGTACTTTAAATTTGCTGAGCAAACTCGTTGCTCATCCTTGCTATATCATGACTTCATTGCAGCTAAACCCGAGACGTCAGGGAAGAACAAAGGGAAAGAAAATATGAAGTGATAGACTTCATGTAGCAGATTTTAAATTTATGTGTAGTTAATCACTGTTAATGTAATTTAAACCCTGATAGCTATTTAGGGTATGGATTTGTGTATGTGTTTAAGGTTATTGTATTCTGGGACTAGTAACACCTTTTCTAATGAACAACATAAGTTTATTTCCGCATTTTAGTCAATGTATGTTGTTGGAGGTGAATGATGTATTGGATCGTGATGACCGGATCCGGGTATTTGGAGACCCGAATTTGGGGGCGTCACAGCTAGAGATCCTAATAAGTGGATCATCTGATAACGATGTATGGGATACATATATTACATACTTTTATGTCTTTTACTTGTGTTTGCAACATCATGTTGTGAGCCAAAGAATATTGGAGTCGAGATCCACAAATCGGATCTTGACTAGATTCCCGTAATGGACCATTTCTTTTGCTTGTAATATCAGTCGTTTAACTTATTGTATATGTAACTTTGGGCCTTAAAACGACCTCGTCCAGAAGAGGCGAGTTTAAGGCTCCATGATAGTGAAAAAGTTATGATTGTAGGAGCTCGAGTCTATCGAGACGGCTTTTATGCCCACGGGTTGTAACAATATGAATTTTCAGATAATTATTAAAATAGGAATTTAATTAAAAAATTTTTTAATAATTTATTATATTATACTGTTTCTATGAATTTACGCGGTGTAATATGTGTATGTATGTGATGTAGTGATTATAATAATATATAATTACTACGTACAAATAAATTGTTAGAAACAATTTATAATTAGAAAGGAAGCAAATAAATTTAATTATACAAAATGAAGTTGTATATATTAAATATGGGAATTAAAATAATTAATAGAATCAATATCAATTATTTTAATATATGTGTAATTATCGCGTAAAAGTGATAAAATATAATTATGAAATTATTCTAGAAACATTGAAATAATTTTCGTAATTATTCGAAATAATTTATTATCCAAATTTTAAAAGTATTGAATTACATATACGTGTAATGTATCGTTACGCGATAAATACGGAAGGCTAATTAATATTAGAATATGTAATGTATATATATATATATATAGTACTTTAGGTATTAAAAATATATGTAATGTATGATATGTATGTGTTATTAGTATATTATATATTACATTATGAAGTAAACTCCAAGTAAGGATTAACTGAGCAAGTTAGTCAAGTCAATAAATAGCAAGCATGAGTTGTCTCCATATTATCAGTATAGACTAAAAACATCAGCCAAACCTATACTGTAGCAATCAAGAATTATTCGTGATAATCAAGTATGTACTCTCTATAAAATCAAAGCTTTATCCCTCAATTTCAGTTCTTTCCCAAGCAACGCAAACTTTTGATTCTCACATGTCATGGAAAGATAAAAGAACTTCGTAATTTATATAAGCTGGGTTAAGCAAATAGGAATTGGAAGAGCAACTAATTCAAGTATTATTAAGAAAGAGAATCTAAACTAAAGAAATATTAAAGCCAGCTAAACAAGAAACTAGAGCTTGAAAGGTAATTCTTTGCTATAATAGTTTAGTTATGCTATGTAAGCTTGGATTTATTATGAAATTATGACTAGGTTTTGGCTTGTGGATGATTTCAAATTGAAATCTGGAATTGAATATGACTAAATGGTCTTGATTTCTGAAGTTCAAATGTAAGCATACAAGTTATTTGATAAAATGCTCAAATGAGTAATTACTTCCTAAATCTTGAAATTAGTAGGAATTAATCCATGTATCTATGGTAATGTGTAATAGTATAAAACATGTCTCTGTTGGTTTAGATTCATGTTATAGCAGCTATGTAGCATAATAGAATTATTTGGTATGATCAATTAGATTTGGTATGATGAATTAGAGGTTTTGCATAAAGCAGAGCCTCTTTTTTTTTGGTCTGTCTCGAAGTGGCGCGGCCATGCCACTTCCCTAGTCAAAACCAGCGCGGCCTCGCTAGTTCCCAGATTTATCAATATGTGCTTTTGTATACTCTAGACCCCTGGGCATGTGTATTAGACTTAGTTATGTTTAAATGTATGTCTAAAGATAGCTATGCTTAAAGTGAACGACCTTAGCTTGGTTTAGATTTGAGTTTTCAAATGAAAATGAAATAGTTTTGGAAATTGAACTTAGTGACAACCAAAACTGGTATAAGTCCTTCTAACATGTGTATATTCAATGTGGTGAGACCTTAGAATGATAATAAGAAGGGTGTGCATTCCACAACCTAGTTTTGGGCTGATCAGGGAGTAGCGCGGCCGTACCACTCCCAAGCTTAAATGTAGCGCGACCGCGCCGCACTGCAAAACTGTCAAGACATTTTTGTTATAATCTAAGACTTGAAGCATAATTATATGAATCTCTTAAGTTATAATACAAGATACATATGATGTTTGGTTTGGTCAAGCGTGGTTGCGAGTATGACAAGTTAGTTAAGAGATTTCTTATGAAAAACATATTATTTTCAAATGAAAGAATAAGGTTCTGTAAAACAAGATCAAATATAAAGTTAAACAAACAATCTGGTATGCGTAGATATCAAATGCATGCTTACTTAGTTAGTGTGACTGAGAATGTATAACTATTTGGCATAAGGAAGCTTTAAATATATGATTGACGTGTATCTATATGTGAACTAAAAACATGTAAGATACATGAAGTAGAGATAGATAGCAATAGCGATAATTTTTAAACTCCGAACAAGGCAAGTTTCTTAACCTCATTTATATTTTCAATGTAAATATCTTAAAACTTCAATTGATTTATACGTTGGAGGAGAATTGGTATGCTATGCTATTAAGATATTCGAAATAAGTCGATATGATGCGTACTTGTTGAATTTTCAATATGCACAAGCTGTTTAGAAGCAGTCTAAGCCATTTGATTCAGCTAGACATAGATTTAAAATATTTCATTGCTTTTACATTAAGTCTTGAAATATTATTGAATATATCCGTCTAAATTGTTTTGGTTTGGACTCTAGACTAAGAATGAACATCCCTGAATTGGGAAAATTTTTATTACGCTAAATGGTGGCCATGATAGACGTTTATTTTGTTCAATTTGTGCCGAATGGCGGTCATATTGTATAAGCTAGTGTTGATCAACCCAGGGCATAACGGGATGATCACCCACCGTGCCCGTAAGTCAAGACGGTTTACAGATGAAGTTTTGTTGAAACCTTTTTAGAAAATTGAAAATAAAGTTCATGGTCTTGTGACCTCTCAGCTTTGAAAGTCAATATGTTGTTTCAAAATGCAAACAAGTTATGATATCTATGAATGTTTCAGTTGCTTTGTAGTCTTGATTCACTGTCAAAGTATATCTCAAAGAAAGCATTTATTTTTTGTATATGTGGTTTATTAACTGTTATTACTTGCTGAGCAATCGAATGCTCATTCTTGCTTTGAATATAAATGCTTTCAGCTAAGAATGAACGAGTAGAAAGGTCCGGGAAGGATAAAGGTAAGGGAAAACTCAATGAGTAGCTGAAGATTGATATATATGTAATAGATACACTTTTGTGTTATAAATACAATATCTATCATGTAATGAAACATCTAAAGGTCTTCGTACCTGGGATAGAAAACTCTGTTGTAATAATTATAATTAGTTTATGAATCAACAGTTTGAATAAATGTTATCGTATAGCACCAAGTACAGGTTTCAAGCACTCGGATTTGGGGGAGTCACACGGGTGGCCCGACCCTTTTTAATGCTTTGTTTTATGTTTCATAACCCAAAACGGTTTGCAAATCCAAATGATAAAGATATTTTAAAATCAAACTCAAATCGCATGGGTTAGCAAGATAACTTTAGGATAAAATTGGAAGTGATGAAAGATCTCGATTCCTATTTGACGAAGGGTTTGAAAATCATGTTTTCCAAAATGACACCTTAAGAAGCCTTTATAAAAAATTAGAATCAAAATGAATCTTTCGCTTAAATCAACTCATTCGTGCATAGGTTTAAAGAGATTTGCAGTTGCTTTCAAGATAAGACACTAAGCACGATTTCAATCCAAAGCTAGATAGCAATTTCTTTCAAAAAATCACATATACACACCACACATTTAGGAAATTAAGACGCGGTAACCGTGTTTTCACGGAAGTCGGAGGGTGTTTAACACCTTCCCCTCGTTTAATCAAGCCCCCGAACTATATGGATCTCAGTTTCAGGACCAATTTTATGGAGTCACATATTGGGTCATATTGCGAAAACTCTGAAAATCTGGATGAGTTGGTACATCCATTTGAATATTTACCAACTGGTGACTTTGCTTAATTGGCCTAAGCAATAAAAATCAATCTTTTCAAATTCATCGGCATTTATGTCGGTTTTTTTCCAAAGCTCGTCCATAAATAAAGAAATAAAAGAAGACAAACAAAAAATCTAAAAAGGGGTAAGGCAACGGAAGAAACGTCCGGAGTTGACAAACTTATTTTTCAATAAGCACCTACACACTTGCTTTAGTGTCTCTTCACAAATGATTATGAGATCAGTAATCCTCTTCAACAGAGCAAGCAATATTATGTACTAATCTATCCGAAATCAGTAACCACATATTAGTGATCCAACGATTAGGAACATTCTAGTTTTTGAGCTATATTGAATTTAGATCTCATTAGCATGATCTAAAACTATAGATTTATCACATTTATTTAATTCAACCAATTAAACATGGATAAAGAATGCATTTAAGCAAATAAATTCTTTTATTAATAAATGAATAAGATTACAAAATAAATGTTTATCACATCCAATATGATTGGATTGAGAGCATAAAGATCTTCTAAAATCAAATCGCTTCGGGTTAGACAAACTTAAGGCTAAAAAAAAGTTAGAATTAACAAAGAGCCTCGATTCCTATTTGACAAAGGGTTTGAAACCTATGTTTTCCAAAACGTCATCTTCAAAACGTTTCATCTAGATAAAAATCTAAAATGAACTTTTCTTTAAATCAAACCCCTTGTGCATAGGCCCAAAGAGGTTCAGCATTACTTTCAAAACACCGCACTAAAACACGATTTCAATTCAAAGATATCCAAGGCTTTCTCAAACACACACACACACACACACACACTTCATAATTAGGAAAACAACAAGATGCGGTAACCGTGTTTTTACCGAAGTCGGGGGTGCCTAACATCTTCCCCTCGCTTAAGCAAGTCCTTGAACTCTATGAATCTCGGTTTCGAGACCAATTTTACGGAGTCACATATTAGGCTATATTACGAAAATCTTCAAAAATTCGGATGAGTTGGTACATCCATTTAAACTTATACCATCTGGTCTCTGTCTAATTAGCCCAATCAATAAAATCAATCTTTTCAAATTTGTCGGCATTTATGTCGGTGTTTTAAAATCAACCTAACGAGATAAAAAAAGGGTAGAAGCAACAAATTTAGGAAATGAATCTAAATGTCCCCAGCGTCGACAATAAATATAATAATAATTTAATAATAGTTATTATTAATTTGTATTAATTATATTATTTCGTATTTTATTATATTATAATTTTATGTAATTATATTATAACAATACGTGGTCATTATTTTTTGTATTTTTTAAAAAAATATTTCCTATTTATTTTATTGTTTTTTTCTATAAATAAACAAGAAAGCACAAATATTTTATTGTTTAATGTTTAATAATTATTGCAAAAATGAAAAGGAAATATGAAGGAAATAATTGGGAAAATGAGAAAGACTTTTTTGTCCCTCATTTTTTTCACGTAGATCTGAAGCTTTTGGTCACATGACTTTTATTTTTTTCACATAATTACCTCCCATACATACCACGTCAGGGATTATATTGGGCACTTAAAAAAATATACACAAATAATTATGTAAAATAAATTATAAAAGAATTAAATTAAAATTAGTGTAAGAGTACACTGACTAAATAGTTGTTTTTGCCGGCTCTTTCCTGGTAATTGCTTGATGCTTCCTTCTCAAACCCCTCTTGTTTGTTTTGTTTTAGTTTTTTACGCTTTTTTGAACCATCCTCCGTCTCTATCCCAATTCGTTTGATTTTTACCGTAAAATAACAAACATATTTTAACATTCAATCCTCGAATTCTTTAAGGTTTCACTGAATCTCACATCTGCTGCCTGTATCATATCGGTGAGTTCATAAGTAATTTTTAATTTTTTTTTCTTTCTAGTTTTTTGTTTTTGGGCAATCTAAACGTAATTGATACTTATGAAGAGGGAATTCTTGTTGTTTTTACTGCAATTATGATATTTGATGAACACCTCAAATTATTTTACCATTTTAGAATCAATAAGTGAGTAGCGTGCATTTGAAAGATTGATCCTAGTTACTTGGGGACTTGGGGTTAGTGATTTTTGTACCAAATCTGTATCATAATCACATACCCAGAGAAACCCCCTCTTCGTAATTGTTGCTGTATTTAGTGTAATAGGATTCTGCATATATGAGCACCAATATACAAATGTATGGAGTTACTGGTAGCGTAACTGCTGTTTAGATATTGTTATCACAAATGTTTAATGAGCTATGGTTATTCTGTGAAAGATCAAGTAAATCAGTTTATCATGATTGCTCAACAGTTTGATGAGGGGGATATTTTTGCTACTCATTGAAACAACAACTTGGCAATGTCTCTGCACAATCCGACCTCCTTTCTTAGCATTAATGTGTTAGTGTTAAACCGGTTTTTGTCATACTTGTGCATTACCAATTCACTTGTAGTTCTTCTCCCTCACTAGGTGTATTTACGAGGATCATTTAAGTAGTTTAGATCTGTATTGTCCACCTGTTTCTCTTTTTTAAAGCAATCATGGGTATCCAGACCTCTTATAGCATTCAACTAATCCCATGCGTACATTCCTTCGCCCCCCCCCCCACCAACCCCAAACCCCAAAAAATAAGAAAAAAGAAAAGAAAAGAAGTCGTGCACTGGGCAAATCAAGCATAAGCTTGTGTGGGTACCCCTAGTGTTTGCAAGGTCTTGTCATCTCTCCCTTATTATGGTAGAGCACATGCCATTGGCCTAACCCCATTGGAGTTTCTACCTTATATTCCCTTTCAAGAAACAAATTGTTGGTTCACCATGGGCATTCGCTAGGCAAAATTTTTTAGAACATATGCTATTAATACTTGATAGAGGTAACTCTAAATAGAACTAACGGCAATTTTGGTCAATTAAATGGCTGAGTTGTATAATTGGATGGTTTTACAAGTTTATAGATAACAGATTTTTTTATTTGTCCCATTCTCCCAGCTATATGGGTTTATTCTACTTGAGCGGATGATGTTTCCCCTATATTCCATGTTATGACAATGCAAGTATCCTCTCGTATTGGCATGTTCTGGTATGTATTTAAATGTAGGAATTCTGCTACATTTGTATAACATAATTCAGATGCTAGTAGTTAAAAACAGAGTTAGAAGGAAAGAAATGTCTTCATGTCTTGTATGCAAATAGTCTATCTTCAAGAATCTTCAGCTTCTCTCTCCCTTTGTGAGCCTCAATATCAACATTGCCTTTTAAATTATCAAGTTTTCATTCAGCTATATACTAACAGTTTCGAAGATATTACAAAATAAATGATCAAGATGACTTGTGGGAGTATAAATATACAATTGAGTGTTTCATTTCTCAAGATGATAAATTATTCCTTCTTTTATTTACATTTTTAGTAAGTACGGAGTATTTCCTTTGCAACGTGACTTATTTTGAGTTGCAGAAATTATATGCTCAACTTTAACATGCAAAGCATAAGAAACGCAGTTTTGAGTTACATGAGGGTTGGGGTCTATGTGAAAGAAAGACTCCCTGTTAGAGAGATGAATGCATTCAACACAGTCAGCCGACATTTGTGTACTTCCACTGGTACCAACACTGATCAGATAATGGCCCGAGTGATTGGGTTGGTTAAAGGATTTGACAGGATTGATGCTGCCAAGGTAAGTAATTGGTCATTCCTTTGTTGAATTTGTTACTCCCTGAATTACACAAAGAGTCTGATTTGCTAAACTTTTTGGTTTCATAAAAAGAGTCCACTTTTTAATGTTAGACCCATACTAATATAAAATGATGCAATTTTCTCAAGTTTGCCATCATAATTTCGTTATACATAACAATCTATAATATTTAGGGATATACATGAAACAAAAATATATCCTAGTTTTGCAAATGAGACTTTTTCTGTGGAATGGAGAGTGTATCATTTTTATCTTGAGTTGAGTTGATATGTATGGATGCAAATGTTTGTTAAACTATTGGACTGTGTTTTAAGTTAAACAGGGGGTGAAAGATTGTCTATGATGCCCTCCTCTGTTTCAATTGGCTATCACATTTAGTGCTAAAGAATTGAGTATATTGATGTAGAAATTTATTGAACCTTGAACAGGTTACAGAAACAACTGATTTCCAAAAGGACTTATCACTCGACAGCCTGGACAGGGTTGAGCTTGTCATGGCTATTGAGCAAGAATTTTCCGTTGAGATCCCTGATGAGAAAGCAGATAAACTTAAATGCTGTGCTGATGTTGCTAAATACATCATTTCAGAAACTGATCAGAAGATTGCAGAGGAAACCTGATTAGATTTGAAACTTATTTTGATCCTATTGTTTGTAGTTTTTGCTTATGATACAGTGGATTTCCTTCAATTGCTCGTCTCTTACTGAACTCTCTGATGAATTAGTCTTTTGTTCATGATAGATTTTCTAATCCCTTATGACCACTAAAATTATACAGGCTCCCTAATGCATGCTACATACAACTGTTCTTGAATTTGCAAAATTGTGCAGATTTTGTTTTATTTGCAAGTATTCGTTTAGTGGATCACATTTATGATTGGAAGAAATTCCCATTTATAGTATATTTACATATACTTGCATGTATATTTCCCCTCTCTCTCTCTCTCTCTCTCTCTATATATATATATATATATTGGGATTGTACACAGCATCTAGCATTAGATGCAGTCTAACCTATAGCCTGCACAGATGCATAGGCATGCAGATGCAGGTTATTCACACGAGTAATTATAGCAGAACTGATTCCCTCAACTCAGTATTGTGGCTGAAGCGCCATCAAATTGAGTTGCAGCCATTTTCGCCTATCTTCTTCTTCAGTAGGCATTTACCATCTCTTTTCTCCTTCCTTTTGTATTTGTGCAAGCATGTGCAGTTTTAGGTCTCATATGAATCATATCGGTTGTGTACGTGCGGATGCCATCGCCAATCGATGATAACATTATTCCCTTGTGTTTACCGGTGAAAGCTTGGCGGCAGAGAGAACTTTTTGGTAGCTGCAGAACTTTAACCAGGCATATCTTTTCCAAGTTGGGAATTCCATGGAGATGGGAAGGAATATCAATGAGAAAATCCCCATATTCGTCTGTTCTGCCCCTTACCCAATTTGATTTCCTGGTCTTCCGGCCAGGATGGCATGAAACAGCCACCGATGCACCTGCAAGATAATGCGCATCATTATGTTTTCTCTATGTGGAAACTTGAACATATCCCGTCATCGCAATTATAGCAATATAAATATAAATGACGTAATATTTTTAAGTTTGTTATCATAATTTTATTACTTTTAGTGCTGAATATGACGCAATAATTCAATTTTTAATCTTTATCAATTTTACAAATGCAATTTTTTTTTTCTGGGACAAGGAGTATACCCTCAAGCTGTTCATAAAGAGCCAATAATTGGAAAATCTAAAAAAAAAATACATTTATTATAAAACGTCTATCTTAATAGCCAATAATTGGCAGATCACGGTTGCATGCCACTACTGCTTGAAACTATTTGTAAACAAGATTGATATAATCTTTGAAACTATTTGTAAACAAGATTAATATAATCCACTAAGTGGTTCGTGTGATTAGTGGACTAAGAACTTAACGAATTTTTTTGGACACAAATGAGTTGTTTAAATGAATGAATACTTTGTGAGTTATGTTGTTTCAACAGTTGATCACTTGTATAGCAATTTATATAATAAAAATTGCAATTTATAATATTTGTATAACTAAAGTTACCTGAATGCAACTCTTTGCTAATATAACCTCTTTATAGACTGCACAATTATAATGTACATTTTGAAGTTTGAACTGTCTGAAAACCGTATCATTATCCATAAACATGATCAAAACACATCAAAAGACAAAATCTTACAAACCTGACACGGGATGCGGGTGAAGTTCAGTTTCACCATCCAAACAAGCCTCACAAAGCAGCGTACCGCTAACCAGGACAGTGGAGAGCTTTGCCTCTCCATATCCGGCAAGGTTTATCAACTCATCCCCGCCGGAAAACTCGGCCACCACCACTGGACTTTCAAGAAAGGAAGAGAAAAAGAGGATGAACACAAAGGGAATGATCATTGCAAGATTGTAGCAGCCCGGGAATTGGCTCATCGTCATCTTTATGATTGTTTGTTTGTTTATAGTTAATAAACTTTGTGCAAACACAATGTAGAGAAATGAGAGACAGTGAAGAGCTACCATCTTGGGTTTTATATACAAGGCAGTGCATGGTTCATATGCCCTTTTCAATGCTTTAATTACTTTTTTCTCCTTCATTTTGATTAAGTTTTTCTTTCTTATGGTTTTACACCTACTCTACTTTTTGACCAATGTATTACCACAAGTTTTCTTACCAGTTTTTATAAAGGGTGTCCAAGGTTGTGATTAGGCTTGTTTTAAATTTTCGTTTTAAAAAAAAAAAGTAAATGAGCTCTATAAAAGTAAAAGAACATCTTATGTGCAGCATATGCTTTCATAATTTTGAGGTTTTTAGTAGTTTGATGAAATTTAGTCAATGATATGGAAATCGTACTCAAATTTATCTTGTAACCGTGTGTCATTATTCATTACTTTTGAATCTTGACCTTTCAATTTTTTGAAGGAAACTTTTCTTCTTCTTTCTTTTGTTAATTTTTTACTGAAATTAAACGCACACCCTACTTAATCACTGCTAAAGTTCGAACACAGTTCGCAAGAGACCTAAGTTATCAACTGAGCTAGAACTTGTTGGTTGAATGAAACTTTTACCTTTGCCAAAAAGAAAAAAAGGTTCATCGTGTTGGCCTTTTTATCGTTCTATTAGAAAATAAAATTAGTACAGCAATTTCTTTCATAATATTTATATTGAAGAATGTATTATAATAATATTAGTCTTTGTTGGGTAAGAAGCCTTGAGAGATGGATAATTTGGGAAAAAGTAGTCAACATCCCTTATACAACGGGCATTATATGCTGAAGTTTTGGGTGGAAAAAAGGGTATTTTTGTAATTTTGTAATATTGCGTTGGCTTTCACTTGGGGGCACAAAGAAGCAAGAGATGGACGTTAGAAAAGAAGGTTTAACAGTAATAGTAAGGTTGGTAGCCTACCCCTATCTTTTAAGGATTCTTTTAATACAATATACGCTTTCTTATAATTAGGCTTATAAGCACAAAGATGTCAATTCAATTGGATGGCCTTTGCGGAGAAGTACAGGTTTCTAAGCTCTCTGTTTTGTCAAGCCTTCCCCAACTATCTTCATCTGCACAAATTGTTTTCTATTAATTCTTCTCAATATTTAACTTTGTACATAATGAAAATAGTATAAACACAAGACAATCATATTTAATATGATGTAGCATATGTTTTGTAATTTTATTCATTTATTAATAAAAAAATTAATCAATAAAAGATATTTTATTTTATCTATATGGTGTTGTTATATTAAATATGATAAAGCCTTAGTTTAAGCAATACTTTTAGAATCATGATGATAATCATGCTAATGAGATCTAAATTCTTAGATAGCTTAAAACTAAAATCGTTCTTAATCGTTGGATTACTAAAATGAGATTAGTGAATTCGGATAGATTGGTACATATTTTGTTTGCTCTTAGGAAGATAATGATTGATCTCATAATCATTTGTGTGGAGATACTAAAGCAAGTATGTAGGTGCTTATTGGAGAATAAGTTCACTGAACGTGACTCGCTAAAGGAATACCTAATGGAGTTTTATTCGGCAGTCAATAGAAATTCCTCTAGTAATAGTAGTACAAGTGATCTTTGGACTTGAGATCATCATAATATCTTGTGTATGATGAGTTATACTTTGACTTATTCCTTAATATCTTTAGGGTATAATATAGGGTATGCTTGGATATAATAAGTTATACATGGAGATAGGTGAATGATCAATAAAGAATCTACCGCTTCTAGTAAAAGGAAAGAATGTCTTTTGTGATTCAATAAATTACAATTCAGTAGTCCTTGGCCAAGGCAGAATGAAATTAGAAAGTTGTTTCTAATTTGCATTATTTAGAATTGTACATTTCAAAATCAAAATACATATAATTAAATAAAATAAGACTTGACAGTAATTCCATTTCTTATATTTAATTGGGACATTGTATGATAGAAGGATTAAATTTTACAGTAACTATTCACTGAAATAATTTTTTGTGATTAATGTTAAAATCTATATTATCTGAAAAGTCGTTGATCGCTAAGGGGGTTTACCCTTATTGTAGAATAAATATTATTTAATTAAATGAATTTAATAGTTTAATTTATTTATTTAAATAAGATTAGAATTGTTATAATATATTTATTCACAACCGGTTTAATATGGAGAACCTAAAGGGTCACACCACAAAAGGAAAATATTTATTTAAGAAGTAAATGGTATAATCGTAATAATGAGTTAAGTATATTTAATTTGATCTATATTGATAAAATAAATTAAATAGTTTAATATTTTAAAAAAATTAAATATAAATTAATAAGAGGAGTCTTATTATTATTATTATTATTATTATTATTATTATTATTATTATTATTATTTAGTTCCTAAATGGTTTAGGAATTAATTAATAGAAGTATTCTTATAAGTTCCTAATTGGATTAAGAGTCTAATTAATTAAAAGAGTTTAATAATTAAATAAAACCCAATTCCTAAATAGTTTAGGAGGGTTGCCTACATCTATAAATAAAATAAGTCTTATTATGGTTTAGGGTTACATAACACATTCTTCCATAAGAATTAAGAGAGTACTTACACAATCCTATAGAGATAGAAACTAGGGTTTGCCATCACCCATCTTCTTGAGTAAGTATTATTCCTTGGTGGATCACCTCTAGAGGCCAAACACTTGGGTGGCTTGTGTTGATCAAAAGAAGGAATCTTCGTGAAGAATTTCGGAGTAGAACTCGTACTTGAGGAAGCTAGTTTCTACAGGGTATGATTCTTATTAATTTCTTTCATGTTAATTAATAATAGCGCATTAAAGATTGATCCTGGGTTTGGTTTGTAAAAATTTTAAATTCTAATTTTGCCATGCTTCTGCTGCTTATATGTAATTTGATTGCATGTTCATAGATATTACAAACCAACAGTGGTATCAAGTGTCAAATTTTATGCGAATTATTAATTATTTTGATTCATATATATATATATATATGTGTGTGTGTGTGTGTGTGTGTGTTTACAACAACAATTTATTGGGCATAATTTTTAGTATAAAATCATGTTTTTGGAGAAAAACAACAATAATCACGATTTGGGAAAACCCTAAAACGCAGCTGGAAACGTCGCAACGCATAGGCGCTGCATCATAGCGCCTAGGCTCTTGACTTTCTGCAGCCACAGCGCATGGGCGCTAATGCGACAACTTTGTTTTTCAGGTTTTGTGCAGTTTTTGACTTGAAATTGGATTTCTTGTTAACAAAAATTGCTATTAACTTGGAATTGGATTCCTTGTAAACTAAAATTGTTTTAGACTTGGAATTAAAATAAAGATGTTCATTTTGATTCAAAATTGGATTTCATGTTAATTAATATTTCCCATTAAATAATATCAATATATATATTGAATGTTTTAATTTCATGAGATGAATATGATTTATTGATGCATATGGTGATATGTATTATAATAAATGAGAGTGATTATAGACTATTGACCAATGTGTGATTGGATTTTATTTTATGTAGATGCTTGAATGAATGAGTTTTATAAATGGGGTCTGCGTACCTCGTCTTCTATAGTTTTTCTTGATGTAAATTCTATCTTTCTCCTATGTGCTTTCTTTTGACTACTAATCAAGGTTTCTATTTAATGTAAACAGTTTATATAATAGGATTAGTTCGAATTATTTTGAAGAATTGGATATGGGAGAGCTGTCGTCAAACAATCCAAAATTAACCTCATTTGCACTCTATGAATTCAAATAACTAGCACAATAGTAAGTAAAGATCGATCCCACAGAGAATTGATATTGTTCTAAATTTATTCTAATGTTTCTAACTAAAAACAGTAATTGAAAGTTGAAGGGTTTTGAAATCAATTATAATTAACTAAGAAAAACAGAATTAAATTAATAGAGATTATCAAATATGTAAGAGTTTTAGTTCTTCAGTTCAGCTTCACCAATTTATAGTAATAGAATAATCAAGTTAATATTATTTCTTCCTTCAATGAAATTAACAACCCTAGATGATTAGCAATCGCTCAATTATCAGAAATTCTTCTTAGGTTTTAAATCTAATGTGACAATTGCCCTCACTAGACTCTAACTGTTATATAACCCAGAACTATCAGTCTAGATTTAATATGATAGAAGCATTAAGAATTAGAAAATTAGGTTGTTCCAAGTAACAATCACACTATCATGAATTATTTAACTTGCCTTCTGATAGTCTTAATAATACCCAAAAGCTTGTCCACAATCAAATATTATTAAGTACTACCTGTGATCAGATATACATCGTTAGCTTAATATTATACCTTAATCTAGCAGATGATAACAATTCACCAATTTAATCCTGCAGAAACTAAATTAGTAAACTGAATAACATATAAGAAATTCAACCGGATTATCAGAATAAATTTCACACACGAAAGAATCAATAATATAACTCAATTATTATATTAACTATAAATATGGTTCCACATCCCTTCAGAACTGAATAAAAGAGTTAAGCTAGCATGCTGATAAGTAAAGTATATTCTAAGATTAGAAATAATGAATGTGTTCAATGTTGTTCAACTAATTACAAGTGATGGGTATTTATAGATTAACCCTAGAATAATTCTAATCCAACTCTACTTCGGAAGTCTTCAATCTGTAGATATGGTATGATTTTAAATCCTTGTCAAACTCTGCAATCCAGCTTTAAGTAGCTTCCTTATCAAATTAGATTTAAGTTTCCAAAACCAAATCTTCTTCAGTTTTTTTTTCCAAATTTCAGTTCCCATAGTAAACTGCAACTCAAATTCTACTTCCCATAGTCAGATGTACTTTCCATGTAAGAATATAATTCCATCTCCAAATGCTCATACAAGTCAAACTTTATCATCCCATTACTTCAAATCCTACTCAGAATAAGAATCCTGCATGACGACCACAATCGTAGAGTAAACATGACACCGTAGAGTGAACTGGGACAATCATCGAGTAGAACCCTTCTCGGAATCGTAGAGTACCAGGTCTCGACCATCGTAGAGTCAAACGTCGCAGAACATGCTAATCGTCAAACAGAAATCTGGCCGTAGAGTGAATCTCGGCAATCGTAGAGTTCAACCAGACTTCACTCCAACACAACGAACATAGGACTTCCACTCAAGGATCATAGAGCATCAAAACTAATCGTAGAGTACTCTGCAAAATAACACGAAACCCAACATTAAACTACATTTTTGCATAATCACATCAAATTCTTTTATAAATCAATAAATACCTTAAATCAACTCTTATGACAGATAACATGCAACTAAACTAAGTATAAAGGAATGAAAATAATCAGATATTATGAACCTATCAAATTCTCCCACACTTAGCTTTTTACATGTCCTCATGTAAACAGAATACACATCACACTCAAAATTTATCAAAATCTATATCCACTAAATTATTTAAAGGTTTCAAACTCAACTTAATCAGGAGTAAATACCCATACTCATCACAGAAACCTGACCAACACCTCATCAACTAATTCTCAACAACCTTGTCATTCCCCCACAGAACATTTTCCAATTTAGAATATCCACATAAATATCTATTATATGATCAACATAAATACCCAGCTTAGCTATCATGGAACAACAACCGTGCACACTGACTCATAACTCAAAACCTGATTATCCTACAATTCTTTTCAACCATCAGAACCTGTAATTTTCATTTTCATAGGTGAATGCATTTTATGCTCTATTTCATCTTTCACATTTTTTTTCTTTTCAAGTGAGTGCATTTTATGCTCCATCCCACTTAAGACTTTCCAACGAGTGTGTTTTACGCTCCATCTCGCTCTTGTGTTTATGGATGAGTGCGTTTTGCGCTCCATCTCAACCCACCACAAGACATCTGCACTTTCTTTTTCATTATGTAATTTTTCACAATTTTCTCAATTTTTTTTCTAAGGTTCTGTAAACAATATAAGCAGTTAAACTGTAAAAACCCGGGTCAAATCCCGAGTCCAGAACAAATCTTGGGTCAAATCCCAAGTCCGAATCGAATCAAATCCATCCAAACAAGGCCTTAAATTACTGGCCCAATAGTATCTTCTTGGGTCATCTTAGCCCACCACAGGCTCACCCAAAAGGTCATGACTGAAGGTACTATTGATAGTAACTCAATTCCTTATATATAGAAAAACTTTTTCCTTATCTTTCGATGTGGGACTGGGGTGTTACAAACCCCCCCACTTAAATTTCTGACGTCCTCGTCAGAACCGATCACACACACGGTCCACAGATCTTTGCCTCTCTAGCCATTGTGGGATAATACCGGCTGGCTTCGTGTTCTCACCTCCGGACCTCCTTCTCTCCATTGTGGGATAATACTACCAGCCTTCGTGTCCCTACCTCTGGCAACCCGATCGGATGACCCGACCCGAGCTTTCGAGAGTTGGCTCTGATACCATACTCTGTAACACCCCCTTTCTAAAATAGAAAGAGAGATTACGCACAAAACACATCAAAACTACAAAATGAATAGAGAGCTCTATGCCACAAAAGAACATCTCCAATAACTGATAAATACCATAAGTAAAGCCATAATAAACTGTCAAACTGGCTCGAACTATAATTCGAAATAATTATTACAACTCCAATAAAACCAATGTATCATAATCTAAACAAATTATCTAAATCATTTGGAAAGAAAGGAGCTCTCATCACACTTGCCCTTGGTCCCCCTGATTACCTGCCGGAAGAAAAAAATACAGCATGAGCCAAATGCCCAGTACGGATATAGAATACAAGAATAATGAATTGACTAACTAACTCAATCAAATGAACTGAATTGAAACGAACAAACGTAACACAATGAAATAATGGGCTGAATCAAATGGTTGGGTGTTATTTCATACCGAGCTAAAAAAAAGCAGAAATATACCTTGCCACACAGACAAGTCAAATAATGCCACACAGGCAAGTTACACACATTAGATCGCGAATCCAAATGCATGTAAAATCGAAAGGCGTATTCGGCACAAACATCACCAATCCGCAAAACAGAACAAAACAGAAAACTAGGGTTGACCCATACGCCTCCCACAACAAATCACCAAATGGCCAACTCCCACCGGAGCACAAAACGGAGACGCCGTGGACTGATCACACCGCCACGGAAGGTGTCATGCCTCGGTGCCAAGAGGACATGCCTGTGGTACCCCCACAGGTGGTTATAGCTCAGGTATACCCTACGGTATATTCTAACAAAAATACCATGTCACAACACATGCGACACAATATCAACACAATGGGGTTCTAATATGTACATGTTAAATCGAAATAAATCATCAACACAAGTCTCCAAAATATATTACATGTACACTTTCTATAAGTATCAAAATAATTTCTAAACATAATACACTAGTCTAAAGAGTACAAATAGGAGTTCCAAATATCAACACTAAAATGAATTATTGTAATAAATTTGGCAAGAAATAATCATGAGAGGCAATATTAAATTTCAAAACGAGTAGCAAACGAACAAATTAAAATCACAAGAGTATTGCTGAAAGAGTACGGAATCCGTACCTGGATTAAGCAATGTAATACCTAAATTTATTTTCCAATATGACTCGTTAAAATCCTTCCGTTCGAACTAATTAAACAAAATAATAAATTAAGTACAATTAGTGAATTATTATTGTTATTATTATTAACGTGAAATTAATTTCTCCAATTACGATAATTTTACAAAACAACCCAAATTAAATTATATTTTACCTTTTAATCATTCTCTTTTAACAAATCAGTATCCTTAATGTATATTATATATATACATCATTGTTTTATTAAAGAAGTACAGTAGTTTTCCTTCATGTTAACGAATTCCTTTTTTTTTTTTAAACAGCAAATGGCCTTCCGTTCCAAAAAATAATAATAATAACAATCAGATTCATTCTTCATACATATATATATATATATAATATACATCTAACAATCAGTGCAACTCATGTTACCGAATTCCTTATTTTATTATTAACAATCAACAATGGGCCTTAATATTATACCTTTATAATGTGCAACAGTGAAACATATATGTATTCATGTATTCCATACATATATGTGTTTCAACATCAGACTTTCAATTCATTATTAATATTAAAGAACAATACCTTTTTCTTCCTGTGCAGTCTTCTAATTTTTCCCTTTTTCTGTTCTTCCGCCTCACGACTAATTCTTTCAATTCGCAGCAAAAGTAATATACGTATATGTGTATGCACGATTTCGATGTTATTCTTGGGATGGACTGGTTGGATAAACATCAGGCCACTATCGATTGTCAGGCAAAGAAGATTATATTTGGAGATGTGAAGTCTCCGGAGTTCGTATTTCAGGGTTCACGGCCAAGTAGGGTGGTGAAGTTGATTTCAGCTTTGAAGGCTGGAAAGTTGGTGGCAAAGGGTTGTGAGGGGTACTTGGCATTTGTGAAGGATACCTCTAAGGGCGAGTCTCGTATTGAGGATGTTCCAGTTATTAGTGACTTTTTCGATGTGTTTCCTGAGGAGTTGTCAGGGTTGCCACCGCAGCGAGAAGTTGAGTTTACTATTGAGCTTGTTCCTGGTGCGGAGCCTATCTCTAAGGCACCGTATCGGATGGCACCATTGGAGTTACAGGAGTTGAAGGAGCAGTTGCAAGAATTGTTAGATCGTGGTGTAATTCGACCGAGTGTTTCACCGTGGGGTGCTCCGGTTTTGTTTGTGAAGAAGAAAGATGGGTCTATGAGGTTGTGCATAGACTACAGAGAGTTGAACAAGATTACTATTAGGAATCGGTATCCATTGCCGAGGATTGATGACTTGTTTGACCAACTTCAAGGGGCGAAGTATTTTTCGAAGATAAACTTGAGGTCGGGCTATCATCAGTTGAGGGTGAGGGATGAGGTTGTCTCTAAGACAGCTTTTCGCACTCGCTATGGGCATTACGAGTTTCTGGTGATGCCATTTGGGTTGACTAATTCTCTGACGGTATTTATGGATTTGATGAACCGGGTGTTCAGGGAGTACTTGGACCAATTTGTTATTGTCTTTATTGATGACATTTTGGTTTACTCCAAGTCTAGGGAAGAGCATGAGGAGCATCTTCGCACAGTGTTAGGGATTTTGCAGAAGGAAAAATTGTATGCTAAATTCTCTAAATACGAGTTTTGGTTGGAACATGTTGCATTCTTGGGCCACGTTGTGTCTGTAGAAGGCATTAAAGTGGATCCTGCGAAGGTTGAGGCTATCACTAAATGGCCGAGACCTACTACGGTGACGGAGGTTAGGAGTTTCTGGGGTCTGGCGGGGTACTATAGGCGATTTGTGGAGGGATTCTCTTTGCTTGCCTTGCCATTGACTCAGTTGATGAGAAAGGGCACGAAGTTCGTGTGGAATGAGGAGCGTGAGAAGAGTTTCGAGGAATTGAAGAAACGACTTGTGACAGCTCCAATACTTACATTGCCGTCGGGGATAGGAGGTTACCAGATTTATAGTGATGCTTCTAAGAAAGGTTTGGGGTGTGTTTTGATGCAACACGGTAAGGTGATTACTTATGCTTCTAGGCAGCTTAAACCTTATGAGGTGAACTACCCTACTCATGATTTGGAGTTGGCAGCAGTAATCTTTGCCTTAAAAATTTGGAGGCACTATTTGTATGGAGAGACTTGTGATATCTTCACTGATCACAAAAGTCTTAAATACATTTTCACTCAAAAGGAGCTCAACATGAGACAAAGGCGTTGGTTAGAGCTTCTAAAAGATTATGATGCGAGAATTCAGTATCACCCGGGGAAGGCGAATGTGGTAGCAGATGCTCTTAGCCGAAAGAGTTCAGGGAGTGTAGCAGCCCTTATTACACAACCTCAGCTTATTTCGGATATGGAGCGACTAGAGTTGGAGTTGCGTGTACAAGGTTCAGATGGGCATTTGGCAGGTATGAGAGTGGAACCATCTCTTATCTCGCGAGATAAAGATGCTCAAAGGGAAGATGGAGAGTTGTGGGGTATGGCGCAGAATCTGGAGGAGGGCAAGCAGCCCGAGTTTCGTATTGATGATCACGGTGTGATTTGGTTGGGTGAACGTTTGTGTGTACCGTCGGATCCAATCATCCGGGAGGCTGTATTGGCTGAGGCTCACAGTTCGCCATTTTCTATTCATCCAGGTTCTACAAAGATGTACAGAGATTTGAAGAAAATTTTTTGGTGGAATGGAATGAAACGAGACGTGGCTGAATATGTGGGAAAGTGCCTTACTTGTCAACAAGTGAAGATAGAACATCAACGAGCTAGTGGTTTGCTGCAACAGTTAGACATTCCAGTTTGGAAGTGAGAGGATATCACGATGGATTTTGTGACTGGTTTGCCGAATACTTTCAGGAAGAATGATGCCATTTGGGTTGTGGTGGATCGGTTGACAAAATCGGCACACTTTTTGGCTATCCATGAGGGTTACTCGGTGGATAGGTTGGCACAGATCTTTCACCAGGAGATTATTAGACTTCATGGTACTCCGGTGTCTATTGTTTCGGATCGAGACCCACGGTTCACTTCACGATTCTGGAAAGGGTTTCAACGAGCTTGGGGTACTCGACTCAATTTTAGTACTTCTTTCCATCCGCAAACCGATGGGCAATCCGAGCGGACTATTCAGACGTTGGAGGATATGTTGAGGTCTTGTGCACTTGAGTGGTCAGGTAATTGGGATGATTACTTGAGTCTTGTTGAGTTTGCTTATAACAACATCTGGCATGCAAGTATTGGAATGGCTCCGTTTGAGGCATTGTATGTGTAGACACCCGATTTTTGCATTTCCTATACTAACCCTGACAGGAGGGCAAAATCGTCAATTGACCCGGCACACGAGAATAAAGGGTGGACATAAAGACGAACCCTCAAAACCACCACGACGGGATGATATTGAAGCCGACACGACAACAAACGAATGTCGAGAGTCAGTTACTGATCACTGTGCTTGCCCGGATGACGTGGCACGTTTCCCGACGGGTTCCGGACTGCCGAGCGCAAACCCGTCAGCGGAAACCAACGGTACGACACGAAAATCGAGACGAGGCACGGAAAACGAGAAAATCAGCACAGTTAGCCGCAGATCAATTCGCGGCCAAGGACGGAACTCGAGGCAGCACGGGACTCGAAGCGCACGGGACTCGAGCGCGGCTGGGGGGAGAACCAAGGGCCAGCCGCAGATATATCTGCGGCCAGCCGCAGATAGATCTGCGGCTGCCCTTGGCAGTGCTATATTAGGCCAGTTCGCATACAGGAAGAAAAAAAAAGGAGAAGAATTCAGCAGCAGCAGCAGTTCGGGGAGAGGAAGAAAAATAGGAAGAAAACAGCAAAAATTAAGAGAGAAAAGAGTGAGAAATAGTAAGAAATTGTACCTATTTTGTGAGATTATATCTCATATTTTCTACTCTACTCAATACACAAATTCATACATATTGTGGGGATTAATTGCAAGGTAAAAAACCCTTTGTTCTTAGCATTTTGTTATGCTATTTTGTTGAGCTTTTGGTCATCCAAATTACCTTAAATGTAGTTTTTTTCTTACATATTATTGTGATGCCATGGGTTAGGGACTATTAGTGAGGGTCTCATCGGAATGAAATTCCCCCTAATAGCCCGATGATATCCGTTTGGTGCAAATTTTAACTATTATGGTAATGTATCATTCGTAATGTATTTCAATCGTCATTGTAAGATGTCCTAGAGTGTTAGGCATCCCGTTGTTGATTATTTTCGTTATATCCATTTGGTGGTTGTGCAATAAGTTCGGATGTGAGCCTAGGAATGCGACCCCGTGGTCCAAATCCGATGATGGACATTTTTGAATGTATGTAATCGGGTGGATGTATCCGTTATTGTAAATATGTAATCGTCGGGCCTTAAAACGACGCCAAGGCGATAATCGCGTTTAAGGCCCCGAAATAGTGAAACTTGTGATTGTGGGCGTTTGGGGTTATTTTGATGGCTTACATGCCCATGAATATCCCCGACGCGTGTTTATGCTTGATTGGATTTTGTGACACGAAAAAAGGATTTCAAAGATTAAACGATGAAGGTTTTTTTCCTTAAAATCAAGCAAATTAGGAGGTTAGCATCACGTAGCTAAAAATTTGGAGGTGTTAATGAATGTCGATTTCTATTAAACGGGAAGGCTAAAGAAAGTCGTTTTCAAATGTCACAAAAAATGGTTTTATAAAATAAAACACCGTTTTATTAAATCTTGGTGCGTAGGGTGAAAGATATCCTAGAAGTTGCCCATCATTTTATGAAGGCAATGTATAGATTTCGATTCCTATTTTTACGAAGGTTTAAAACTCTTGTTTTGCCAAAACGACACCTAAGGAAAATCTCATAGTTTTGCCAACTAAAATCAACCCTTTCTCGCAAAGCTTTCTCGTTTAAACCGATAGACATCCTAAGGCATTTTCAAAAGAAAAAAACACAATTTTCCCTAATAATCCAAATGATTCTTTTATGCAAACTCATCACAACATTTACATAGGCACACACACACGCACACGCGCACACACACATTTCATGAATTAAAGGATAGGAGAGCATCAAGATTGCGGTAACCGTGCTTCACGGAAGTCGAGGGGTGCCTAACACCTTCCCCTCACTTAAGCAAGCCCCCGAACTCTATGAATCTCGATTCGCAGACCAATTAATTCGGAGTCACATATGAGCCAGCGATTTAAAAAAACGAAAACTCGGATGAGTTGGTACATCCATTTCAAATATACCAACTGGCGACTCTGGTTAAATTGGCTCATCATAAAAACAATCTTTAAAAACCCCGTCGACATTAATGCCGACCTTTTTCCAAAAATCATCTAATAAAAAGGCTAAAATTGGAAAGGGTTACAAACCCCGCGTTAAGCGATTCCTACCGGCGTCGACAGCTGGCGACTCTGCTGGGGAACATTAGAGGGCTTAAGCCGCATTCGAATCTTGATGCTATCCTATCCTTTAAAATTTATAATTGTGTATGTGCGTATGACATTTTGACGTCTTTTATTTATTGTTGTGTAAATGTGTGTTGTTGTCCAATGAATGAATGATTGAATGGGTTTTTCTTTACTTCAAAGTAATCATTTGCATGCGGTGAGGACGATGAATGTGAATGTATGTTGAGAGAGTACCTCCTCCTGAGGCGAACCCGTCGGTTGCTTATTACTGGACTCGATGGGGCTGCTCCCCGGAGATGGCTCAGGAAACGCACCACTCAAATCCGCTCCAATCGAAAGGGCTCAAACGAGTAGATTGCGAAGATTTGGGAACCTTCATGCCGAAAAGCCCGTGAGAGTAACCCTAGGGTAGGTCAGCCTCTGATAAACCCAACGCAGGAAAAGTCTCTTCATGCCCTTTTTACGTTCAAGCGTATAAAATGTCATGATCCCATTTCATATAAACCTCCCCTGTTGTCAAAAGAGAATACTGACCTCCATGTTTTGCAGGAAACAGCTGGGGAAGCATAATAAAGTCATGTTTAGCATTTGTTACTGCACTAAAAGACTACTAACTTTCTCTTTTGCAGGGAAAGATTAAAAAAAACCCAAAACACAAAAAATTTTACAGCTTTAGCATGCATCCGCATCCTTTCATTGCCCAAGACTGAAACTTCGAACCGTTTGCCTGCAGGATTGCTCCTCAAACCCGTTCGCAGTCTAAGAAAGCCCAGGTCTCTAACTCTGAAATGGCTGATCTTCCCAATCATAGTTCCATATCTCGGGAAGAGTTTGATGATTTTAAAAAGCAGATGATGGAAATGGCCACCATGCTAAAAGAACAGTTCCTAATCAGACAGGATTCGTCAAACCAGGGACCGCATAATGTACCACCGCCAGGGGGTGACCAGAATCCTCCTAAGGATGATACGATCCCATTTAAAAATAACCAACATCAGCTTAAGGACGAGCCGGTCCTCCCAAAGGTCATTCCTGCCCTTAACAAAACAGTAATCACGATTCCAGAGGAGGGAGATACTGATGACCTTCGCAGAAAAATGAAGCAGATGGAGGAGACCATCCAATCTCTAAAAGGCATAGGCTCCTTGGGTAGGGTTAATTATGCAGATTTGTGTGTCTTCCCCGGAACCAGATATCCAGAGAAATTTAAGATCCCCGAATTCGAGAAATACAATGGGAAAGGGGATCCTTACACTCACCTGAAAATATATATTGGAGAACTGGGGTCCTATGCGGAAGACGAAGGATTAAGGATGCAATTATTCCAGAAAAGCTTGACGGGGGAGGCGAGGATCTGGTATGCCCGTCTCGATAATGTCCGGATTCATAATTGGGAGGAGCTGGCCCATACCTTTCTGACACAGTATAGCTTTCAGGCACAGATGGCCCCTGATAGATATCAAATGACAAAAATCAAGAAGCAACCAAGGGAAACCTTCAGGGACTATGCCCAACGATGGAGGGGTATGGCCGCACAAGTGAATCCTCCAATGAGTGAGTCAGAGATGGTGATGACCTTTGTGGATATACAGGAAGCACCTTATTATGAGCGGGTCATATCAGGGATTGGAAGACCTTTCGCCGAGATGATAAAACACGGAGAAATGGTGGATATGGGGTTGAAATCGGGTAAAATCCGGGACTTCACAGCTCTTGAAACGGCTGCGGAACAAATCCAAAGTGGGAATTATGGCAGTACTTCCCGCAGGCCCCAAAAGCGAAAAGAGGAAGATGTCTCTCTCGTGCTGCAGGGATCATCCAGGAAAGTGGAGAATAGCCCTCCTGTACAAATACAGAGATTTGTGCCGCCCCGGCAACCTAATTTTGATAATCCCAGAACGGACGGACGAAGGAGGTTTGAAACCACACAGAGGCGGGTATTTACCCCGCTTGGGGATCCTCTTGAGCAAATTTTGGCAATACTGATATCACAGGGGAAGATTGTCGATTTGGCACCTCCATGTGACCCGAAGGGAAGAAAATTTGACCCCAGTAAAAAGTGTGCATATCATTCGGGTTCCCCGGGTCATGACACTCAGGAATGTTGGACGCTGAAACACATAATTCAAAACATGATTGATAGCGGGGAGATCGTGGTGGAACAGCCCGAGCCGCCAAATGTTAAAATCAATCCCCTGCCGAAGCATGATGGGGGAGGGGTCAATATGGTGGAAGCCATCGAAACCGAAAGACCGCCAAGGCGAAATTATATGACAGGGATTTATGAGATGGTTGGCATGACGGGTAGTCAGGAGAATATGCAAGGGGCACCGATTAGGTTGACGGGTGCAAGCCGGAGTATCACAGGGGGGCCTATCAAGTTAGCGGCTCCAAAACCTCTCATCATCGCAGCAAGACCACAGATCCCTGTTTGCAATCTAAAAATAGTACCGTGGAACTACGGGGGTGTATCAGAGGAGGCGGCCAGTTGTGCTTCCGTAACATCAAAGGGGAATCCCTTGTATCTTCCTGGAAGAGTCCTCAAGAGTCAGAGAAAGGAGAACGAGAGGATATCCGAGGAGAAAGCCGTGGAGTTCTTGGAAAAGATGGATCATCCTGAAGTAAGGGGGATCAAGGCAGTGAGCGAGGAATCGACTCTAACGTCGATCATGGATTTGGTGTTATCATCCAGCGACCACTGCAGAATCTTGGCCAAAGTCCTAGGGGAGGCTCACATCCCCAAGACAATTAGCCAAGAAAGTTTCGGCCGCCTAGTGGATCATCTGCTAGAAAACAATGTGCTATCATTCACAGATGATGATATCCCGAAAGAGGGAAGGGGGCATCGGAGACCGCTGCACATCGCAGTGATCTCATCAGGGTATGTCATGAATGGGGTATTGATTGATGGGGGATCAGCACTGAATATTTGTCCCCTCAGTACACTGAGAAAAATGAACATTAATCCCAAGCGCTTGCGGGCCAGTCACGTGGTGGTGCGAGCCTTCGATGGATCCCGGAAGGATACATTGGGAGAAATAGAGTTGCCCGTGGAGATAGGGCCGTGTACTTTCGATATTTCCTTTCAGGTATTGGATATCTCGGCCAGTTATAACATGTTATTGGGAAGACCATGGATACATATGGCCGGGGCAGTTCCCTCTACACTACACCAACAAATCAAGTTCATCGTCAGTGGGAATCTGGTAACAATCTCCGCAGAGCGTAATGACCCTTTCCCGTCCAAGAATGGTCTGCCAGTAATCAATGTGGACGAATCCGCGGCGCCTGCCAGTTTTCAAGCACTGGAAATCAGCTCTCCCCACTATAGAGGTCTGGGAGCTCCAGCCATAAAATCGAAAGCCTCCCCTGAGCTCACCTTCGTTGCTAGAGAAATGATGAAGATGAAGTTTCAACCTGGGCGGGGTTTGGGAAAAGACAACCAAGGAATTTCCACGCCTATTCAACTGCCCAACCAGACAGGCAGGGCAGGGTTGGGATATCATGGAGGCATAGAGCGGAACCACTCTCAAAGGGAAGCCCCATTTCGATCGACTGGAATCCTAATGCCGAGGGACCATAATGAACAAGGAACGGACAAGCCCGTGTCCGAATTAGAAGGTAAAGATTTGACTCCTGCGGATGATGAGGCAGTCAAAAGGAAGAGTTTCCTGCGGGAGGTCATGCAGCAGTTCGAAACCAAATGCTATATCTCTGGACCATCAATGAACATTGGAGAGGGGAAGGATACGGACACAACGTCGGGGGCCCAACAGAGTGTGCCTGTCATCGATTGGGCAGGGTTAGTTATCCCTAACAATGCTATGAGGGAAGACCGATACGATGTGGCGGTAGTCGTCAAGGAAGTCTCTGGTACGCAGCCGCCTGTCATATGTCGCATCCCGACTGATCTGACCACCGATAACTGGACGGTGGAGCCAATAATATCCAGACAAGGGTAAAGCACGGTGTCGGGGTGGTAGACCCCGGAGAGTGGGGGATGAATGTCTACCAGTTTTGGTTCTTTATTTTATATTTTGCATAACTATGTTAGTTTGTCATGTTATTTTAAGAGCGACCATTGTGGAAAGATGAATTATATATATGACAGTATTTTGTTTCAATGTCAGGTGTACCAATTTGAGTATTCCTTGCCTAACAAGCGATCCCTCAAATTTGAATGATGACTATGATTTTGATATCGAGCTGGATTTCGATTTAATGGGTATTGAGCAGGACGAGACAGATTACGATGACGCGCCTGACGAGATCAAAGGGTGGGTCGAGGATAAACCCAAACCCAACTTAGACCAAACCATCACCATAAATATCGGAACCCCTGACCAACCCAAAGAGCTCAAGATCGGGACAGACCTGACCCCTAACCAGAAAGTAGAAATGACCAAATTGCTACGCCAGTATGAGGATGTGTTCGCCTGGTCTCATGAGGACATGATCGGATTATCCACCGACATTGTGGTACACCAGCTGCCCATCAAGGAAGGTTTCAAGCCCGTCAAGCAAAAACTAAGAAAGCTAAAACCGGAATGGAGCTTGAAGGTAAAGGAGGAGATCATCAAACAGTTCAGGGCTGGAATCATCATGGTGTCCACCTACCCAGAATGGTTGTCCAATGTGGTCCCAGTGGCTAAGCCTGGAGGAAAGGTAAGGGTATGTGTTGACTATAGAGATCTGAACAAGGCCAGTCTCAAGGATAATTTCCCAGTACCTTTTATACACATATTGGTGGATAACACAGCCCAATACGAGATGTACTCTTTCGTTGATTGCTTTGCGGGGTATCATCAGATAATGGTGGCAGAGGAGGACCGGGAGAAAACAGCCTTCATCACCCCTTGGGGCACTTTCTGCTATAGACGGTTGGCTTTCGGTCTCACAAATGCAGGGGCTACTTATCAAAGAGCTATGATGGCCCTGTTCCACGATATGATGCACAAGGAGATAGAGGTCTACGTGGATGACATTATCGTGAAGTCAAAGATAGAATCTGATCATGTGACCCATCTCCAAAAGCTATTTGACCGGCTCAGAAAATATAATTTAAGGCTCAATCCGGCAAAGTGTGCTTTCGGAGTGCAATCGGGCAAACTCTTGGGATTCCTGGTTAGTGATCGTGGCATCGAGTTGGATCCGGCCAAGATTAAGGCCATTGTGGATATGCCGGCACCCCGCACTGAAAAGGAGATAAGAGGATTTCTGGGAAGAATAAATTTCATCAGCCGCTTCATATCCCATTTGACAACCACGTGCGAGCCAATTTTCAAGCTGTTAAGAAAAGATGTCTCCCAAGAATGGAATGAGCAATGCCAGGAAGCCTTTCAGATCATTAAGAAGCAGCTGACGGAAGCACCCGTGCTGGTACCCCCGAAGGATGAGATCCCTCTATTCATGTATATATCAGTCAATGACATTGCGATGGGCTGTATGCTGGGGCAGAAGAATGAATCAGGCAAAGAGCAGGCCATTTACTACCTCAGCAAGAGATTTAGCCGATGTGAACAGAATTACACCCCTATCGAAAGGACCTGTTGTGCTTTGGCTTGGGCTGCAATGAGATTACAGCATTATCTCCACGGGCACACCACGTACCTGATATCAAGGATGGATCCCCTGAAATATATCTTTGAACGGCCCATGCTGAACTGTCGACTTTCAAGATGGCAGTTAATCTTACAGCAGTTCGACATTGTATACGTAACTCAGAAAGCCATGAAGGGGCAGGGAATTGCAGATCAATTGGCAGAAGCGCCATCATGGGGAATGGAGCCTTTAGACACTCCTTTGCCGGGCGAAGACGTATTCTGGATCTTGCGCGCGAGAGAGGATGACGAGGGGCAGTTCTGGAAATTGTATTTTGATGGTGCCATGAATGCGGAGGGGGCAGGAGCCGGAGCAGTCCTGGTCTCTATCACAGGAGAGCAATACCCCGTAGCCACTAAATTACAGTTCAGTAACTCAAACAACACAGCTGAGTATGAGGGATGTATATTGGGACTCCGTTTGGCTCGCGATATGGGGGTGAAAAGGTTAGCAGTGTTCGGGGATTCGGAGCTGGTAATCAGACAAGCGATCGGGGTGTACAGCACTAAAGAGCTCCGGTTGCTTCCATACCACCGTTGTGTTATCCAACTGATGCAAGAGTTCGAAGATATCGCTTTCCGACACATTCCCCGGGGACGGAATGATTTCGCCGATGCATTGGCGACTTTAGCTTCTCTAGTCCACACAATCAAGAGCACGAACGTTCCACAGATAAAGATAGCAGTGCAGAACGCCCCGGCATACGAGGAGCACGTGGCGGTACTATCGGACGAGGGGGTTCTGCCAAAGCAGCCTTGGTATCACGACATAAGGGAATATCTGAGGGATAGATCCATTCCCGACCAAGCCAGCCGAGCGGAGAGGTTGAGAATTCAAAAGATGGCAATGAAATTTTATCTGAGCGGAGATTCACTGTACAAGAGGGATGCCAATTTGGGATTGCTACGATGTGTAAATGAAATGCAGGCCCAAAAGATTATGGACGAAGTACATGGTGGAGTGTGTGGGCCACACATGAGTGGGCCGATGCTGGCCAAGAAGATCTTGAGAACGGGGCATTACTGGTTGACGCTGAAAGCCGACTGTGATGATCACGTCAAGCGGTGTTACCAATGCCAGGCGCACGGTAATGTTATCCATGCGCCTCCCAATGAACTGCACTGTATGACCTCCCCTTGGCCATTCTCAATGTGGGGTATGGATGTGATCGGACCAATAGAGCCCAAAGCAAGCAACGGCCACCGATTTATATTCGTCATGATCGATTACTTCACTAAATGGGTAGAAGCAGCTTCTTTCCCCAAAGTAACTCAGGAGATCATCGTCGGTTTCATCAGGAATAATGTCATTTGCCGATACGGGCAACCTGAGGTTTTAGTCTCCGACAATGCCAAGAATTTGAATAATGCCCTCATGAAAGGATTATGCGACCAGTTTAAGATCAAACACCTCAATTCTGTCATTTACCGTCCTAAGATGAATGGGGCAGTGGAGGCTGCAAATAAGAATATCAAGAAGATCATGGCGAAAATGTCCGCTAATCATCGGGGATGGCCGGATCTGCTACCTCTCACCTTGCTGGCGTACAGAACGTCGGTACGTACTTCTACAGGGGCAACCCCGTACGCTCTGGTATACGGAATGGAAGCGGTTCTGCCAGTTGAGGTTGAGATGGCGTCCCTCAGAATCTTGATTGATGCTCAGATAAACGAGGAGGATTGGATGCAAAGTCGATATGACCAATTGGCCCTAATTGATGAAAGGAGGGTGGCCGCTGTTTTGCTCGGTATTTTATTTCATCAAAGGATCTCCCGATCATACGACAAGAAGATAAGACCTCGAAAATTCAAAGAAAATGACCTAGTGTTAAAGAGAGTAATGCCTTGTCAAGACGAAGCCAAAGGGAAGTTTGCCCCGAACTGGGAGGGGCCTTTTGTGATTAAGAAAGTGCTGTCCGGAGGAGCCCTCATACTGCAGGAGATGGATGGGGAGGTGTTTCCACAACCCCTCAATTCCGACTCGGTGAAGCGGTTCTATGCATAAAAAAAAAAAAAATAAAATAAAATAAAATATATATATATATATATATCCCTCATCATTTTCTCCTCGTTCTTTGAAGGAACGAACTACGTAGGACCTGATCTCCCGACTTGTGGGGGTACGTAGGCAGCCATCATGGCACGGTCCCATTCCTTACAAATAACCCTTTCTTCTATCAAAACCGATTCCCAACAGCCAGAAAACCTTCCTACACCCTCGAAACTCTCCCGAAACCAGCCACCTGATCAGTTTCATCTCAAATAACCTGACCCTAACCCAACCAAGTAGTTAGCCCGAATCTAAGACTCAGCCGATGAAATCGACAGGATATGCGGCAATATCTGACAAGTCCCCATCAAGACTTGAGAAGAGAAAGAAGGCGAAATATCAAAATCATGGTTAGCTGGATAAAATGAGGGTCCAATGAAAGGCAACGATACGACAAAAGGGGAAAACGACTAAATCTAAATACTTGTCTATATAAATAGGTCATTTTGTTACAAGGTTTCTCTTTTGATAACCGATGAAACTGACATAGTCTATGCAGGAAATAAAATGATCTACCAATCTGAAACTAATCAAAGCAGGATGGATTAAGTGGTGGATAGATCTGAGGCATCGGCATTCCCTGCAATCTGTTGCCCCATCATGTCGACGCGATCCAATAAGCAGTGGCTCGGCTAACGGTCTCAGAGTGAGCATCTATAATTGCCTTAGTCTGCAATACAATGGCGTCTCTATCAGCATGAACAACATCCCTGGCCAGGATAGCAGCATCTCTCTCAACAAGAGCAGTATACCTCCCAGCCTCGGTAGTAATCGAGATGGGTGAACACCGGACGGACGGGGACCTAATGGCTCAGAATACCCTTCGCAAAGCCCGCCGACACCGGAAAGAATAATAAGGATTAGGAATGCTCCGGAAGATCATCTGCCATATCTCTGTCACCGGCGACAAACCGTCCAATCAGCGGAGAAGCCACCGACCAATCCTGTGGGGATCGAGATCCAAGCATACCACGACATCTGGCGACGACACCTGTAGAAAATAGTATCAAAAAGACTGTACAGGGGTCATTCTCTATCCATGAATAAAAAGCTTGCATCATACATGACTCGTTATGTGAAAATAAAATACAAAATTCTGAATAAGTCGGACGTCGAACACGACGAATCAAGGCAAGACCCGACTGAACCCTGGGAAGGGCTGAGATCCACGCGAACCACAACAAGATGGTGAGCAACCCTGGGAAGGGCTGATATCCACAAAAAGAAAAAAGAGACAAAAACAACAAACCCTGGGAAGGGCTGAGATCCAAGCAAACCGCGACAGAGTGGTGAGCAAACCTGGGAAGGCATCCAAGCAAACCGCGACAGAGTGGTGAGCAAACCCTGGAAAGGGCTGAGATCCACGCGAACCACAACAAGATGGTGAGCAACCCTGGGAAGGGCTGGTATCCACAAAAAGAAAAAAAAAAGAGACAAAAACAACAAACCCTGGGAAGGGCTGAGATCCAAGCAAACCGCGACAGAGTGGTGAGCAAACCTGGGAAGGCATCCAAGCAAACCGCGACAGAGTGGTGAGCAAACCCTGGGAAGGGCTGAGATCCACGCGAACCACAACAAGATGGTGAGCAACCCTGGGAAGGGCTGATATCCACAAAAAGAAAAAAAGACAAAAAAACAACAAACACTGGGAAGGGCTGAGATCCAAGCAAACCGCGACAGAGTGGTGAGCAAACCTGGGAAGGCATCCAAGCAAACCGCGACAGAGTGGTGAGCAAACCCTGGGAAGGGCTGAGATCCACGCGAACCACAACAAGATGGTGAGCAACCCTGGGAAGGGCTGATATCCACAAAAAGAAAAAAGACAAAAAAACAACAAACCCTGGGAAGGGCTGAGATCCAAGCAAACCGCGACAGAGTGGTGAGCAAACCTGGGAAGGCATCCAAGCAAACCGCGACAGAGTGGTGAGCAAACCCTGGGAAGGGCTGAGATCCACGCGAACCACAACAAGATGGTGAGCAACCCTGGGAAGGGCTGATATCCACAAAAAGCAAAAAAGACAAAAAACAACAAACCCTGGGAAGGGCTGAGATCCAAGCAAACCGCGACAGAGTGGTGAGCAAACCTGGGAAGGCATCCAAGCAAACCGCGACAGAGTGGTGAGCAAACCCTGGGAAGGGCTGAGATCCACGCGAACCACAACAAGATGGTGAGCAACCCTGGGAAGGGCTGATATCCACAAAAAGCAAAAAAGACAAAAAACAACAAACCCTGGGAAGGGCTGAGATCCAAGCAAACCGCGACAGAGTGGTGAGCAAACCTGGGAAGGCATCCAAGCAAACCGCGACAGAGTGGTGAGCAAACCCTGGGAAGGGCTGAGATCCACGCGAACCACAACAAGATGGTGAGCAACCCTGGGAAGGGCTGATATCCACAAAAAGAAAAAAAAGACAAAAACAGCAAACCCTGGGAAGGGCTGAGATCCAAGCAAACCACGACAGAGTGGTGAGCAAACCTGGGAAGGCATCCAACCAAAACAAAAACTGGGAAGGGCTAAGATCCAAACCAATAACAACCCTGGGAAGGGCTGAGATCCAAGCAAATCACATATGTATTGTCATTCTTGTGCACTGTCATTCATGCATCGAGTGTCTATTCTTTATCCTGTTCATTTCATTCATCATTGCATAAACATGATAAAGAGGGGCAGCTGTAGACACCCGATTTTTGCATTTCCTATACTAACCCTGACAGGAGGGCAAAATCGTCAATTGACCCGGCACACGAGAATAAAGGGTGGACATAAAGACGAACCCTCAAAACCACCACGACGGGATGATATTGAAGTCGACACGACAACAAACGAATGTCGAGAGTCAGTTACTGATCACTGTGCTTGCCCGGATGACGTGGCACGTTTCCCGACGGGTTCCGGACTGCCGAGCGCAAACCCGTCAGCGGAAACCAACGGTACGACACGAAAATCGAGACGAGGCACGGAAAACGAGAAAATCAGCACAGTTAGCCGCAGATCAATTCGCGGCCAAGGACGGAACTCGAGGCAGCACGGGACTCGAAGCGCACGGGACTCGAGCGCGGCTGGGGGGAGAACCAAGGGCCAGCCGCAGATATATCTGCGGCCAGCCGCAGATAGATCTGCGGCTGCCCTTGGC